>JAWWTY010000088.1:70753063-70774623 GCA_035222235.1 Margarornis squamiger | reverse complement strand
TCCTTTGTTCCTTTTTCCAGAAGAAAGTGCTTGGGAAAGAGGGAGGGAATCTGTACTCAGGTCTGAATAGTGAAAAGCACAAAAGTATCTTTAGGTCTATTTATCTTCAGGACTGAATATTCTCAATTATATAGGATATACTCCATCAAACAAACCTGGTTTGTGCCTTGAGAAGGGGATTTTACTGTTCTTTGATGTTGAAAGTCAGAAACTGTAGGTTTTTTCCTCCTCTGTGGAAAAGATAAAATGGATCTAGTCCATAGTGCATGGAGAAAGTCAAAGTGAGTCAAATGGGAGAAAGGAAATTATGGGTATACCTGCAATGGCAGAAAATCTGAGGAGGGGATAATTAATCTTTCTTTTATTTTTATTATTTTGTTATCATCTCCCCACCCTCTCTCAGAGGCTGATAGGTCCTTACTGGCTTCATATTTTTTTAAAGCCCTCATTAACTCTGTCAGGACTCTCAGCTGACTCCCTTTGGCACGTAAATACCCCGAGTCCACCCCTGACTGGGTTCCTCTGCTCAGGGCACCTGAGACCTTGGGAAGAACTTTTCCTCTCTTAGGTGGCTTCATTTAGCAATCTGCAACCAGGAGCTGAAGAAGAGAACTGACTGAGTCCTTCCAGAACAAGAATGGGCACTGTGGGGCTCGGGAAGAGGTTCCAGTCTGCTGGTGGGTGTGCTGGTTGGGTAATGGTTTTCACTTTTCTGTCTTTTATACCCCACAATCTGTATGCATGCAGGTCCCTTTTCCTGCCAGAAAGTGAGCCCAAACAATGCTAAGCTACAACCAAAAGTTATAATGTTACTTTTTATTTTTTTTGCTGTTGTTAAACAAACAATTACCATAACAATCTTTTATTTCTGTAAGGAAAAAGTAGTTAAAATATGGAGATAAAAAGTCTTGAGGCTGGAGGGATACAATATGGAATCTGCCATAACAGATTCTTTTTTAGAGCTTACTTTGAGCCTGATACTATCATTTTTCAGACAAGGGAAAAAAACTAAAATGTTACTGTTATTTTTTTTTCGAGTCTTACCACATTATCCTCTGCAGGAGAAGACAGGTAACAACAAAAATGGGTGCTGCTCTTTAGCACAGGTGGAAGAATCCTGTAAGAATGTGGATAAATTGGGGTTAAGAGTAATGGAGTGCCCTGTTCACTCCCTAACACAGCTTCACCCTCAAAGGAGCTAAATTTACATAAGTTAATAATGAGGAAATAAAAACTTAAATGATAACTTGTTAGCTTATTGTAATAAGCTTCTCCAAATCCATATGATTGGGGGGGGGGGCGGTGCATAGGTTAGACTGCTGCAGTGTGAGACAGGAGATTTATTAATATTTTAAATTAAATAATGCAGACTAAAGCAGACTTAAAGATTTGGGGGGCTTGAATAAAGATTTATGATCCTTAAATGTCTTTTCCAAACCAGTCTATGCTCTGACACTGGCAATGAGGGTTGAGCTGTGTTGAAAATCTTTATGGCAAAATGGTAAAGGATGAGGAACTATTTGTGCTTTCTCTGCTTATTTCTTTTTATTTTCACATAAATGGTGTGTTAGTGAAACTTGTCAAAGGACCAAAAAAAGTTACGCTTTCACAGGCTCTTTATTAACTATACATTTTAATTATTCCCTTTTGTAGGATCACATGGAAAAATGTGTATCTGGCAAATAAATGCATGATTTGTCCTCTGTGTGTTGGAGAAAATGTACAGCTGAATTTTGGAGCAATGCCCTGTTCTTTGTGCAGCTTTAACATCCCCACAGAAATCCCTGTTTTGGACTCTGGGGTCTGAGTCTTAATTTTAAGGCCATCTTGGGTGTGTTGCTGGACTGAACCCAAGGAGGGGATGGAGGAAGCCCAATGATGTATGGTCCTAATCACTGACTTCCAAGGCAGGGATTTTTTGGTGGGTTTTAAGAGTCTTGAAGACTGCTCCCTGTTGTGATAAGGGATAAGGAGAGGGAGGTGTGTCCTTAGCTCTGCCAAGAGCCCCTCAGGAGTGCGTAGGCTGCTCTTCCAATGACACCAGTAGGCACTGGTGGTGTCTGTCCAGGCAAAATGTCAGTCAAGGGATGTCTGAGGAAGTTTTCCAGAAAACCTTCTGATCTAGAGAATTTCCACAAAGGGGAAAAAAACATTAAGAGGGTTAAACAGCTGAATACATTAACAGTCTGCATATCTAGTTATAGTCATATATTATTATCTGGATGTAGCATATCATGTATGTTGGAGGTGTCCCTGCTCATTACAGGGGATTTGGATTAGATGACCTTTAAAGGTCCCTTCCAACCCAAACCATTCCATGTTTTTATATCCAACACTATTATGTGCTGCAAAGGACATCACCCTCCCCACGCAGGAGGCAGCAGTGAACTTTATCTGCTCTGCCATTGAAAGGGCTGTTTAGTTTGGTGTGTACTGGCTCCAGTGAGACTGCTGACAGGGTTACAGTGAAGGAGATAATTAGTTTGATGGGTTGATGAGAACAAGTCTCAAGCCAAGTCACAGAAAGCCACCCCTGAGATGCTAAAGCTGGGAACCAGACCTGCTGATGGCAGGATGAGAGGATTGGAGTTGCACTTATCTAGGCCTGGTGAAAACAGCACAAAATATGTCTTGTTGCAGGACAACGGGATTTGGAAATTTTGGCCTTGTGCAATTTCTTTGTGAAGGGAATAAAAGAAATTTCACAAATGCATTCTCTGCAGAGATCTGAATGGGACTTGTGACTTGGCTCTCAAGCACTTACAACTCCCAGATCACAGACGTGCAGTAATGACATTTCCCTCTTCACCTCCTTTTGTAAAAGTGCCCTTTATGTGAATATATATACATTGGTTTGTTGTGGCAGGTTATTTCATCTGCTGGATATTGTGCATCTGCTTTGATATTTCATGTCCTTCCTGTGCTATAGCCCACTGCAAAGGCAGTGCTGGCTGGGCTGGGTTACTATCTCCTCTCTATTTATGATAGTGCTTCAGCTGCTTGTTTGCTCTGTATGTGTGCATATATATATATGTATACAAGTAATATAAGCTCTGTCTACTCCTGTCATGTTGTCCTTCTCTCTTAGGATGCGGGAAGGTGATGGTCATTCTCCTCTTTGCTTTGGAGTTCATTGGTGGAGAAACACAATGGTTATTATTTATGATCCTTTAGGTGGATCTTGAGGGTTTGTCTTGAAACAGTTAATTTCAAAAATCTAATTTCGAAGCCAACAGCACGAAAAAAGTCATCACCTCTTTCCTTCTTGGTGTCTGTGTACCTGGTGCTACAACACAGGGCAGGGGGGAAGTGTTTAGTCTGGGGGAAAGGAGGTTGAGGGGTGATTTGTCACTCTACTCCCTGAAAGGAGGTTGTAGCCAGGGGGTGTCAGTCCCTTCTTCCAGGTGACAACTGATGCAACAAGGATAAATGGCCTCAAGTTGTGCCACAGGAGGTATAGATTGGATATTAGGAAAAATTTCTTCACCAAAAAGGCTGTGGGTGTGTCCCCCAAGTGAATGTGGCCCTTGGGGACATGGGTTAGTGGTGGCCTTGGCAGTGCTGGGGGAATGGTTGGACTCCATTGGCTCAAAGGGCTTTCCCAGACTAAATGATTCTGTGGTTTCTGCTCATCTGTGTAAAGTATTCCAGGGCTGGTGCAAAGCCTTCTTGGGAGTGAAAAGTCTTCTGAGTCTGTTGGGTTTGAGTCATACTCAGGTGATTTTGGCTCTTAATCCACATTTTACAAAATGAAATAAATCTCTCTGCCCATCTGTCAGTACATGCAGTGGCACAAAACAACTCCACAGCATGAAACAGAGTTAACCATGAACCCCTCCTGCATTGGTAAGTGTCCCTGTGGAAAGAGAGTTCAAACAAGAATAGTGAAAAGCTTGGAAATTGGTCTGAAAATGGAAAAGTTGAGCACCTTAGTTTACCTCAGCATGGTCTTTGTGTGCCAGTGCCTGCCTGGACACCCAAAATCAGTGTTGCTTCGACCTGGCAGGCATCAGTACAAAAAAGGTTGTTAGAACCTGAATTCAGACCTGAGAGATAAACACCGGGGGAGACGGTGAATTTTATTGTAACTATTCTCAATTCTCCAGTATTGGAAGCTTTGTTTTTTAATACCCCAACATTCAACTGCAGGTGTAAGTGTTGCTATCCAGTCTGACAAGCCTCAGCATTAGCAGTAGGATCTGGAGTCACCAGACCAAAATCCAACTGTTCTCCATGGGAAGTGTTAGCGCCAATAGGTGTTAAACTTGGTTTGTTCTTTGCCTGTGCTGTAATAGAATTTATTAGTCATTTTGCAAGCAGGAGGTAGCCAAGGAGGTTTTGTCTTGAAGTGCTGAAACACTGGCACGGGTTGGGCAGAGAAGCTGTGGCTGCCCCTGGATCCCTGGAAATGTCCCAGGCCAGGTTGGACAGGGCTTGGAGCAACCTGGGCTAGTGGAAGGTGTCCCTGTCCATGGCAGGGGGTTGGAATAAGATTATCACGAAGATCCCTTCCTACCCAGCCCATTCTGTGACTCTATGACCTGAGCATCTGCTTCTTGCCCACTGTTGCAGGAGGGAGAGCCCTTGTACGGCTGTGATGGAGTCACCTTCGGCAAATAACACAGAGGGTACTTGGGAAGAGATTTGAGGATACCTGGGGAGGGAGCTGGTGTGGTGCATTTTGGGGAAGCTTATTTGCATGTGTACAGCTACTTACAGACATATTCAGATAAGAAGTAGGAAGCAGTGAGCCCTGCTGGAAATAACTAGATCAAGTCTGACAGCCTGAGAGTAAATCCACAGTACAGACAGATAAGGGGTATTGCTATTTCTTGGGTTAGGTCTGGATCCCTGTAACTCTGACAGCTTTTCTGGTTTTTTTTTTTTTTTAATGTTAGCTTAATAGAAAGTTTTGTATTTATTTGCTGTTATCTAGGCAAGTTCAGCTGCAATTATTTTACTTTTATCCTTTCCCAGACACACGTATATACACTTGGACTCTTTTTTCTTGGCAGCTTGTAACAACGCCTCTAATCCGCTTGGCAGAAATCTTCTAAACTAATTCTCTTAGCAAAAAAAAAAAGAAAAAAAAAAAAAAGAAAAGAAGAAAAAAGGAAAGTTGTTGGTGATAATTTTATCACAGAAGCAAGAATGGAGGTGAAAAAAAAATCTGAAAGAAGAAAGTTTGGCCAGAAGTTGATTTTTCAGTATCTCTTTAGAGTAGTCTGTGTGCTGCAAAACCTTAATACTTTTTCAAGATATGCAGCATTGGGAGGATGAGGATGGTATTATGAGAGGTAGACAATGCTACTGGGATGACTCACAGATTTGGTGTGAATAAAAAGACCAATAAACCCATTCAGCCCATGTGTGTTCGCACAGACTCACAGGTACCACTTCAAATCCCATGTCAGAGTTTGGATGGGGCTTGTAGGACTGATAATATTTTCAGTCTGTAAAAGAACTGCAGAAGGTTTTCTTTGGTTCCTACCTAATATCATGCCTTGGAAATTCTGCCTCTGCCTGTGTTGTAAGTTTTCCGGGGATGATTAGTGTTTGAAGGGGTGAAAAGATGAAGTGAACACAATATTTGTACAGGATTGCGAAAACATAGCTTTGATTCTTGTTTTTTTAATTTTTTTTTTTACATTTTATGTTTAAAAGAAATAAAATCCCAGCAGTTTTGCATCTGTTCTCAGCTCTCCCTCCTCTCTGATCTGTAATATAAAGGATTTTCAGTGGTCGATCAATGGCTGGTGAATTTTGCTCAAGACCCAGAGCTTTGGGGTTTTGGTGTATGCTGTTGCTGGTGACTCTTTGATGAGGATTTAGGATTAGTAGGACAGGTAATGGAGTCAGGAGCAGTCCCCATCTTGGCTGTAGTGACCTACCTGGTGCTCATGGCCATGCTCCTGCCCCTTTTCCTGTTATCTCTGTATCTTTCCTGTCTACACTGATCCTTTGGGGTGAGGACTTTCCCTCTCCATGTGGTTTCTGCAGCATTCAGCACCACAGGGACTCATCTCAGCTGGAAACACTAATGTCACTGCAAAGCAAGTATAAAATTACAAATAAAGGCAATTTTCTCCCTATTATCTGGGAACAGAGTATGCAGAGGCTTCTCTGGTGCTGGATCTATTGCTAATGGCTGTCTTAAAAGCTAAAACAACAGAAAGTATTTCAAGTGCAGAACACAGGTGTGTCTGGGCATTGCTGCCAGGAAATTTCTGCCTGAGGATGTGCATGGGTGCAGCTGGGCCAGGCAGCTTCTCCATCCCCCAAGGCAGGAGGGTCAGAGGCAGCCGAGGGAGGCTGAATGATGCTTTGGCAGGCTTTGAGGAGGCTGTGGGCACATGGGAGAGGAAATCAGTGACTGTTTCAGAGGGAATTTGGCAGCATCTGAAGAGCTAAGTGTCCAAGCCCTTCTGGGGTTGTTGATTTAGATCCTTTGCTTTAAGCAAATAGAGTAAAGGTAGCTTAGAGAATTGGCACATTTACTGCAAATGTCCCCAGAATTATTGCTGTTTCTCTGGTCTCCTCCATGTGGATCTGATATGGAAATTGGAGAAGTTGTGCTCAGAAAACCTGTGACTGCTCCATCCCTGGAAATGTCCAAGGCCAGGATGGACAGGGCTTGGAGCAACCTGGGATAGGGGAAGTGGTCCCTGCCCATGGCAGGGGGTGAAAAAGGATGACCTTTTAGGTCTCTTCCAACACAAACCAATCTGTGACTCTATGAAATCCCTTGAAAGCTTAACTGCATTGGAGGACTTGCACTGAGGTCTGTGTGTTTATTATCATTACAACCATTATGGATCTGAACCCTGCCAACACTTAGTCCTGCTACGGAGTGTCAACAGTGGTACTGGCTTCACTAGCAGCACAAAATTCTCATTGGAATCATACTGTTTAATGGTTGGATTCAATGATCTTGGAGGCTTTGCCAACCTTAATGACTCTGTGATTCTATGCTTGCATTAAATATTAAGTGTACTTGGACTCACTAGCCTGTACATACATTTAAATAAAAAATTTAAAAATTATGTTCTTTAGTTATGTAACTTCTAAATAGAGTGGTAGAAACATCTGTTAACTTTGATTTTAATTTACTGTATAACAGCTTACATCATAATAAATTATGTTGGTGTGATTTGGATGTAATTTTGAATTTGTCAGGAAGCTCACAGACAAATCACTGAAGTTAATGGTAGCTCAGCAATCAGTTTTACTATGTGTCAAATCACAGGAGCCATTATTGAATTTTAAAAGGCTAAATTACTGTGTTGTTTGTATTAAATCTTAATGTTGTTTCGGATAACAGGAATGCTTTACCTTGGAGGTATGTGCTGCAAAGGGTTTCTGTTTCTGAATAGAAAAACCAAACAGGGTTTCAGTGAAATTGCCAGAATTTCAATTTTAAAGGGGTTAGGTATATCTAAAAGTAATTTCAAACCTGTCCTAAAGGAAAGGACTATATTTCCCAGGTTGGATATAGTGTTGTAGTACAGTTCCTTTTTGTGAATTAGAAGAATTTAGTGGCGCACTGTAATGATGTCAGTCACAGAAATTAAGGTACTGATGTGGCTTATCATTAAGGGGAGGGGAAAAATTATGTTTACATTTCTTTAGGGATGGGAAGGAAAGGAGAACTGCCCTGTACTTTCTTTCTTTGAGGTAGTCTCTCTTCCATTGACCACAGCAAGGTCTGCTGAAAGCACCATGCAAGCATCATCTGGGATTTCTCAGGATGGGTTGGGAACCAGTACATGGATACCTGTATAATACTCTCACACCTTCTAAAATTGGGAATACGGGTGGATATTTCATTCTCCCCGGAACCTCAAGTCCTAGATTGATCATTTCTAAGTTTGCATTTTAAAATAAGTAAGTAATTTTAAAAAAAAATCTCTTCCCATAAAGTACTCCCAGAGCTGAGACCATGTTTTGCTAAGTCAAAAAAAGCCTCCTTGCCCTGGCAAGGTGCCTCTTTCTGCTGACACTGGTGCTTTGGAGTTACCTGCCTGGCCCCTGGAAAGGAAAGGCTTCAGAGAGAGTGCAAATGGTTAGTGCTCATGCCAAGGAGGGGGGTGAGATGGGACTCCTTTGTCATATTTCTGCCCCTGCTTTGCTGAATCGGCCCAGGCAAGGGCTGTAATAAATTTATTGTCCCCCCACCCCAAACCTGAAATTACTCATTCAGAGGGTGGCAAAGTTTTTGGTCTTGACTACTTGCTGTAAGGATTAACTTGTCTTTAAGTTCTCTGGTGTGTTTGAAGAAAACCAGAGATGCACAGCAAAGTGAATAAGATTGTTTCCATCACTTTTAATGTAGGTGATGGCAAGAAAATCACCTGGCCTGATTTTTCCATTGTTTCCCCAAACACAGTCCAGATCATAGAATGGTTTGTGTAGGAAGGGACCTTCAAGCTGATCCAGTTCCAACTCCCTGCCAAAGGCAGGGACACCTTCCAGTAGACCAGGCTGCCCAGAGCCCCATCCAGCCTGGTCTTGTCTGTTTCCAGGGATGGGGCAGCCACCACAACAGAATTTTTTGTGGCCTCTTCTGGGTTTGCTACAATAGGTCCATGTCTTTACCATGCTGAGGACCCCAGAACTGGATACACTACTTGTGTGAGGGGGTACTCATTATTTCCCATAGCAAATTTCTGTCTGGTAGGTTTTTCTTTTTCTCTTCAAAAACTTTTTTCTCTCTGTGTGGTTCCTAACCCAGCAAAGCTTCTCATGTGCAGGAGAGCACTGGCCCATGGCATCCCTGGTGTGCTGGAAGAGCTTTCCCATCTCCCTCAGGTGATGCATGACAGCAATAGATATAATGGACTCATCTGGATAATTTAGTACTTGCTTAGTGTATCTGGTTTCTCTAGTGACACTCTGACGTTCATGCTTGACTTCCCCACCTCTCAGATAATAAATGAAAGAGGTTTCACCTTGTTGGCAGCACTGGCGTTTGGCCCATTATCTTTCCTGATATTGTGTACTTGAGAAATTAAATTACCTGGTTTCCTGGCTACCTCCCTAATGAATGCCATTAATTAATATGCTTTTCAAAGGAGGAGGTGTATTTATTCTTAATCCAAGGGAGAATCTCTTTCCTCGTCTGCCTGTGAGCAGAGAGCACAGGTGTGAGCAGGTCAGCCAATTTGCAGCAGACTTGTCCACATGGTGCTCACTAAACACGGCCTTTGGCTCCTAACTTGTTTTATAGCATTTTTTTTGGGAGGGAAGTCCTAGTCCCAAGAGCACTCAGGTTAATGAAAAGGATGGTTACCTCTGCAGGTGATGGATCAGTGTAGCAAAGGTGTGCTGCAGTGAGAAGATGGTTGGAAATGCAGCCTGGTCCTTTGGTAGGAATTAGGAGGAAAGTGTGGACCTGAGATGCTCCCTTCCTTTCCTCCCTCAAATCTCCTCTCCCCAGTGGAAGTGGCAGCCCTGTGTATGGATGGATGTGGGGGCAGATGTGGAAATAACACATCTTGGAGGTCAGGGATGGCTTTGAACCTTCTTGTGGATGAAGAAAACTGCACTGAACTAGGCAGGAAGGAGATCACGGCTCGGGCTGTGGGCACTGGGTTCGTTGTGTCCATCTGTATTTGCTATGGTACTGGAGTGACAATGGGGAGACTTGGGGTGTTGGAGATGATGGACTGGGGTGGTGCCTGGCCTCCACTGCAGACAGTACATTTGAAAAGGTGGTATGGAATGACTTGATATGGACACAAATTCCCACTTCTGAGCTGTCCCAGTGCCTTGGCAAAGGAGAAGCCGAGCAGGACCTGGTGCTGGGGCTCTGCAGGGAGAAGCAGCCACCTGAACAGAAGGAGCAGTGACATGCTGCATGTCCCTGGGACAGGAACAAAGCCCTTGGGGTTGCTTGGACCTGCTCTGATTCACGTGGTACTTCAAGCATCAATTGGTTCCAGAGACGTCAGTGTTTCAATTCATGTCTTAAACCTCACCATGCTCAATACCTTGCAGAACTGAGCTCTTAGGGTTCTTCACCCCTGCTGACATGGCTGAAGATAGCTGCTTTTCTCCTTGTATCCCTGCCACTCAGTCCCTTCTGCTGCTGCCTCTCATTGAGATCTGTGGTGTTCTTCACTGTGGGGAAAAAAGTGTCCTTTTGAAATACTTAAAGCTGATGTGAGTCACAGTGTTTTTAAGAAACACTGGATTTTTTAGTCTTCTGGCAGAACAGGCATATCAGAAAGTTTTAGGATGCAAGGATTTAGGTTGATCCCTCCTGGGGGAGACTTAAAATAACCTTGCACAAGATGAGGAAGGAGGCTCATCTGTGGGGTTCTTGGTACTTGGTACAGAAGTGGATGGTTCTCAGAAGCCCTCTTCCTAATTTTGGTGGTTGGACTAATATATATTATGATTAAAAGGAAAACACGAATTGCAGTCTTGGGGCTGAATCTCTCATTCTCTTGAAGTCAGCATGACTTGAACGGTCAGTCTTTAAGGAAAAAGTCTCTTCAATAGGAAACCAGGTGCAATACCAGTAATTGTAGCTAATGCCTTAGCCAGGGCTGCCTGCACAGCTGGTTTAAATAGAAATAATGTCCTTTAAGATGCTGATATTTTAGTCCCTCCAGCACTGGAGTTGTACTGGGTACAGTTGAAATTCCTGATCTCTGTGGTTCTTACTTTCTTATTGCTTTGCAGCTGAGGAAGCAGATGAAAATGTAATAATTCCAGTAATTCACCAGACTTATTCTTTTAAGGGTTCAGTTTTATACTAACAGCATTAAGATGCATTTTCCCAGACTTATGCCTTCTAAAACGACTCATGGCTGTGAATAAGCCTTAATGGATTACTGCATGTATAACTTTCCAGCTGTGGGCATCTGGAGCAGATCCTACAGTTCTGGAAGAGCCTTCAGACTGGAGGTACTGCAGCTCCAGGGAAAAGCAGATGAGGGAGTCACAGTCCTTATTTCTACTGAAAGTCTTGTCAGAGAAAAGACCTCTGGGAAATCACAGAACAGTTTTAGTTGGGGGGGACCTTAAAGCCCATCTCGTTTTAACCCCCTGCCTTGGGCAGGGACACCTTCCTTTAGACCAGGTTGCTCAGAGCTCCATCTGACCTGGCCTTGGACACTTCCAGGGCTGGGGCACCCACAGCAAAGAATTTCTTCCTAATATCTAATCTAACCCTACACTTTTTTTTTTTTTTCAGTTTGTTGTGCCTACACTGAGTTCTGTCCTCCTCTGCAGCTCCTCTGGCACCTGATACTCGATAAGTAATGTTTATGGCTGTGTAGCTCTGTCTTGGGAGGTGCAGATTTGCTCCAGGAGGTGCCACAGATGCCCGTGGGGTCTGTGCTCTGATGCCTGTTTGTTCAGGCAGTGGGAGAGGCCTCCTTCTGCACTGTGGAAAAGTCCCACAAATAGCTATGTCAACACACATTTAAGATCCTAGCTTCAATCAAATTTTCTTTAAAGATATGGAATAAATACATATTTATATAACGTTTTATTTTCATCTATATATACACATATATAACCATATATAAATATATATTAAATATATTTATATGTATAGAATTCTATATCATATATATAAAAAGATATATATATAAATATATGGGCAATATATATAAAAATATATGGGATATGCGTGTAGATATATATCAGGTTTTTCTCAGGCAAGTTCTGTCAGGAACCTTCACACTGTATTCTATTTTCAGGGCTTTTTCTTACAACCTCGAGTGAAGCAGTTTCCCTAATGCTGAGTTTGGGATGGTTACAGTAGTTGCTGTTTCGAGGCTTTTGAGGACCCAGGGTCTTAAAGAATGTCCCTGCTGATGGATGCCTAAGGTTCCCAGGGACCTTTCTGTAGGACAATTAACATCCCGCTGCATTTTGCTGGGAAATACTTCTCTTGGCTAAACCCCGTTTTACCAGCAGAGGCCGATATGCCCATGTGCTTGAAGGCAGCGAGCTGCCACTGAAACCCACGGACATATTAAAACCTCTCCAGCCTGCCTGAGATGGATTGGTCCCTGTATCCCAGTATGCCCAAACTGCCTCTCGCTGCTGAGCTGTTGGGCTGGTGGAATTGCAATGCAGATTTTGTTATTTGACTTTAAAAGGAAATAAATAAATAAAAAAAAAATAAATAACATAAAATAAATGTATGCTTTGTGAGGTCTGATTAAACTTGTCATGACTGGGGCTGCAACACTGGTGAGCAGCTCCCCCAGCATCTCCCCTGCCCAGCGTGGTGTAATCCTGGGCATCACTCATGTGCATGGCAGAGAAACAAAATGTCTCCGTTGGAGGAATCCTTTGGTATTTATTTCTGTGGCATTAAATAAATTTCTTTTCCGAAGGAGATGGGCTGTGTGTATATATATTATAAGCATGTGGCATGCTGGGCTGCAGGGAGTATTTTCAAGAAAGAGATGGAGGTAGAGCCTGCTTTAATGGCAAGTAAATGCACAGCAAAAAATATGAAATCTGAGGCTGTGCCCCTGGTGTGGCAGACACCCTGGGTAGAACACTCTGTGCTTCACACTCACCCAAAGCTCTGGCAACTGGAGGTCAAAGTTGCCCTTTATTTGTGCATTATACCACAGCCTTTACCCACCCTGAAGCAGCAGGGGAGGCAAAGTAAAACAGCTGGTTCATGAAACATCTGGGGAACTGCTTTGTCTGTATCTGGCTATGTCTTGGTGTCTGTCCCTTGCAGAGCATTTCTTTGCCCTTGTCTCCATGGGGTGTGTTGAATGCTCTAACCCTAACTCTCTTGGCACCTTAAACACAGACCATGCATGCAGACACCAACTTTTTCTTTAAATTGCCCCAGACTGTGCAAAGAGGACAACCAGACTTCCCTAACCACAAGTGCAGGGCAGCATGTATTGAAAAATAACTTCTGAAACAGGAGGCTTCCCTGCACCTGCCTTGGGAAGGAGACTGGAACAAATGTTTCTTTTGGGGTATGCCAGCTGTGTTGTATGGCAGGTGGGTATGGACATCTGGATTTTATGGTAATAGGTGCAAAATAGGAATGACATAGAAGACAATGAACTAAAGAAAAGGTGTGTTCATGCACTGCCTAACATTTATGTAGTAATTATTATTATTAACAATGGTAATTATTAATTGTAAATATAATAATGGGTAATTCCAGGTTAAGCATGGTACAAGTTTAAACATCCTAGGAAAAAAGGTTATAGGTGAGTCAGGACCTCAAAAAGTGAAATTTTGACCTCTTGTACTCCACCAAATCGGTTACAATTCAAGAATCCCTCCTGGGACACGATTTTTTGGTGGGTCCTGGCCTAAGTCTTTTTGGAAGGGAGTATTTGGGGAATCTTTTGCTGGATGAGGGATAAGAGTATAAACCCAAATAAATACTCTTGACAGTTGTAACTAATGGTTCTCACCAATAGCTTGGTTGCTTTCCTGGTAGTTCTTTATGCACTAATAAATCCCATTGTTCTTCTCCCAGCTGTTATTCACAAAAAGAACAAAAGGGAGCCAGAGTGTTCTCTGCACATTTCTTTTTAATTAAAATAAAATGACAGATGAAGGAAGCATGTTGAGCAAAGTTTGAATAAGACATGGTAAATGTCTCTTCTTCCCCATAATTTCAGCCCATTTGATAGAGGTGATTTACTCCTGGCTAATACGTGAGGTCCTGCTCTGCTGCACTGGGGTAAAGTGGAGTGTAAGTCTGGAAGTACCTCAGAGGAGTGGTTCTCCCTGTGACAGCTAGCCTGGAGTCCCACAGGTGCTTCTAGTGCCTCAGAATGTTCTTTCTGACACAGGACAAATTAATTGCAATATTTCTGCAAATGTATTTGGGTCTCAGCCCTTGCTGGGGCTGCACCAGCCTGAGGATGCTCCCAGAGGTGCCCCAGGTAACCTAAAACTGAATCTCCCAGTGCAGGAGGTAGAAATGGCATTTCTCCTACCCCAACAGCTCTACCAAAAAAGGCAGGTATTTTTTTTTCCTAATGAGGTTGGTGAGAAGCTGGCACAGGTTGACCAGAGAGGCTGTGGCTGCCCCATCACTGAAAACATTCAAGGCCAGGCTGGATGGGGCTTGGAGCAACCTGGTCTCATTGAAGATGTCCCTGCCCATGTCAGGGGGTTTGAACAAAATGACCTTTAAAGGTCTCTTCCAACCCAAACCATTCTGTGATTCTGTGCTGTCAGCATTTTGCTGCATAGAGCTGGAGCTGTTCAGAGCAGCAGCACTCAGGGACTTGGTGTGATGAAGTGTTTACCTTGTGAAAGCATAACAAAGATATGAGCTTTGCTTTTCTGAGGCATCCCATGATTTTTATTTTTTGAAGGTGTGTTTTTATTCTGTTCTGTGAGATTATTTTTTTTTCCCTTAGTGGAAAGGACTGGCTTTTCTGCAACCAAAACCCAGATCCATCTCCCAAATTTAAGATGAAATATTTATGCCTGTGATTTCTGCTGTGGGTTAATGGCTGTTGCTGAGAGGGGAAAAGGTAAGAGTTGGGAATACACTGCACTGCAAAACACCTGTCTGGGGAAATGTGGTGCATCATCAAATATCCCTGCAGGATCCCTGAGATCCCTGGGACTGGCAGTATCCACATGCCTGGACATTGCCTTTGGATCATCGTGCCCTTGGAGCCTGAGCCAGCTGTCCTGTGCTCACTCTGGCAAGTGCCATGGGAGATGCAGAATCTGCCTTTCTGCTGCTTTCCAGAAAATAAGGACTTGACAATAATCTGGGTCTTTTAGTCCTGATGCAGGTCCTGCAGTGCTGATGTCCCAGGATTTTGGCAAGTGGGAGCTGTATCACAAGGACTTATAGTGCTTATTTTATTTTCTTTATGATTTTAAGAGCCTGGAAAAACCATTCCGGTGTTTAATCCCAAACCTGTGCTTTAACCTACTTGGAAGCTGTCCCTGAATAATCCACTTTATGATGCTTAATAGAAAGACTTCCATTCAGCAAAGAGAGACCAGTAAAAGTACAGTGCTTTAAAAAATATTATTCACATGGAATTGTTGGAGACTGGTGCCAAACACCTGCTAAGGAGGGAGGCACAGACCCCCACCAACCCTGCAGCTTCTGGCCCGGTGTTCTCCACCACTTCTTCCCAGGGCAACACCATTGCCAATCCTGCCTGGGCTGCATCCTGCCATCAAAAAATCTGTTCTCTGTGTTCCTGATAACCCAACATTGATGCCATCGCCTCATTCCAGCTGGATCATGGAAGGCCCCAGATTTGTCACAGAAGAGTTTTAAATCATGAACATTAAAGATTTACTGTGGATGAAACCTCTGACTTACCAGTTCTGGGGACACCATTAACCTGGGCAGCACACCATCAAGCAAATCATACTTAATTTATCATCTGAGGAAGCTGTGGGCTGAGTTATCCCACAGACAGAGTGAGTGGGGGCAGGAGGTTCTGTATCATCATCCTACAGCCCTGCCATAAATCCGGCTCTTCCATTAGTGGGATTTAGTGCCAGGCTGACTGCCCTTCTTGCTTTATATATCCTTGATCTACACCAGAAATATTCAGTATGGTTTTCTACACACAGTTTTTAATTCAACTTAATTTCCTGTGATAAAGCCTATAACCTTTGAAGGAAAAAGATAATATTTTTCCTCTTTTCTCTTCTTATTCTGTCGGACTTCAAGCCATCGGCTCTTGGCTGCACTGACATTGATCCGATCTCATGGTGTTTGTCCTTCCCTTATCTCTCCCACAAGAGCCTTTTGGGGTCTCTGGATGCCAGCCCAGGCTGAGCAATTGAGGCTGTACAATTACACCATGGTGTGGCTTGCACCATCAGTGCACTGTTGGGAAGAGAGAGTTGAAGATTCCTAAGTCCCTTCCTATGTCCCACTGACATATGCCTCTGGATATGGGAGTGAAACACCTCTACTATATTTTAGGTGAGCCCCATGCTGACACCCCAGGGCAAAAGTGGGATGCTGGGCACACTTCATGATGAGGTTTCCTTCCAACCATGATGTTACATCATTTATTTGTCCCATCCCCCACCTATCTGTCCTCAATATTTGCCCCTAGGAGGAGCCAAATGGGTATATTTGTGCTTGTGCCCAGTTATTAATCTAAGTTTTCTTTCTATTTGGTTGGCCCAGATGAGCTGCTATCAGGACAGCTTGTATAAAGCACATTCAGTGTCGTCTTCTGACTTTGGTATTTATTTATTGTCAATTTTTGGAGGTTTTGTTGGAGGTTGAACACAGTAATGGTCTGGAGGAACTGGATGCATGAGTGCATTGTTAATGCCACAACATGTCCAGACAGAAGTCCTGGGAGTGTTTGCCTTTTCTGGTCACTGGCCTGGCTGATCAGAAGAAACAAGTGAAGTTGAGACCTTTGCTGTCAGTAAGGTGATCCTGACACCATGAATAATGGAGAGGAAATACAGACCAGTGAGATATGGTTGCTTGGTGGGTCTCCTTTTTCACCTGCCCATCTGTCTTATAACCACATGACTGGGTAGCACTAAGTAATTTTTCATGAGGTTTCTGAAGCTGCTACGTTTTATGAGGAGGAGGAAAGTCTTTGTTTTCCCCCGACCTGGGCTGGCAGGTGAAGGACAAGAAGCAACTTGACCATGTGCCCCCATCTGACCGATTTTCCAGGGAGCTACAATGTTGATTGGCACATCCTGATATCATAGACCCAGATCATCAACTGACCCTGAGCACAGGCTGAGGCAGCTCTAAAAAAATGAGAAAGATCTCAGTATAGACCAATGAATAAATAATAATAAGGAAAAGGAGAAAACCCAAAGACAAGGAGAGGCAGAAGAGAGGAAGGTGCCTCAGTCAAGGAGGGGAAGGAAGGCAGGAAGAGGCAGAAGGAGGTGAGCTGTTGGCACCTGTGTGTTGGGAAGGACAAGAGAATCCAGGATATACCTACACTGAGCCATTGGGGAAGAAGGACATTGTGAAACAAGAGCAGTCCAGCCCTAGGCAAGGAGAGGAGGACTAAAGTACTTTAGCAGCTGGAAACTTGGCTGAAGATTAAGACAATCCCAGAGTGTAGCTAAAAGTGTAAGGGAGCAAAATAATGACATGAAAGAAAAGACTGAGAAGAACAAAATGGAAGAGGAGGAAGAGGAGGAGGAAGAGGAAGAGGAGGTGGTGGAAGAGGTAGCTGAGGCAGATGAGGAAGATGAAAGCCAGGAGAAAAAACCTGAGAAATCAAAGCCTGAGGATTCAGAGATTGATGGGGAAGTGAAGAAAAAGAAAAAGAAAAAAAAGAAGCGAAGAGAGCATAGCAGTGAGGATGAAGATGACTATGAGCACAGAAAGAAAAAGAAGAAAAAGGGCAAAAAAAGCAAAGACAAGAAGAAGAAGAAAGGTGACAAGTCCAAGAAAGGAAAGATTGATGAGAATTTTTTGGCAATGTATGAACAGGAACTTCGGGACTATCATTCGGACTCGTCCAATGCGACAGAAGACGAGTACAACAAAAAAAAAGGTCAGTTCCATTCTTCCTCATTTCCCCTCCTGAGTAGGCATTGTTGGCCCCCACAGATGCCCTTGTTGGGATCCTTCCTGGGGTGTAGGCATTAGTTATTCCTATGTGAGGGGTATTTCTAATTAAATAAGAATTTTATCTATGTGAGGTGTCACTGACAGATTGTGTCTGTAGGAGCTTTTCAGTTTATGACACCACTTTGCCATGTGCGTGCTGCTGCTGTAATTACATTCTCCTAATTAATATTTGCATTGTGGGGCTGTTCAGAAGCTGCAGTCAGCAGGCTTGCCCTGTGTAAGCAGGACCCATAGTAAAGGTACATAGTCCTGCTCAAGTGGGTGTGTGCTGGAGATTTTGGCAACCAGATGGGCAGGCAGTGGAACACAGGATTGATGTGGAGGCAGGAGGTCCAGCACACTGGATCTCTGGCTGTTTTAACTACCCAGATAGGCTGGAAAAATATTAATAGTAGCCTCTAAACCTTAATATCATGTCCCTACAATAAATAATCCACTTGTTTTACATACAGACAGTACTTCGTTCAATGCATGGTGGTCTGCGCCTCAAGTTGCGCTGAAGGAGGTTTGGATTGGATATTGGGAAATATTTCTGCATGGAAAGGGTTGTCCAGCCCTGAAACAGGCTGTCCAGTGGCAGTAGTGAAGTCCTTATCCTTGGAGGAATTTAAAAGTCACATGGATGTGGCACTTGGAGACATGGGTTAGTGGTAATGCTGGGGGAATGGTTGTACTCTATGATCTTAGAGGGCTTTTCCAACCTAAAAGATTCTTTGAATCTATGACTTAAGGTTTTAGATGATGCACTCAGTTTCATTAGAAGACCACGGTGTAGCTCTGTATTCTAAAGAAAAAGCCCTTGAGAGATAGGAGGGTCCTCCCAGTCACAACAAAGTTATCTCCTTGTGAGAGACGTGGGCAGCAAAGAGGCAATGGATGCTGAGGGGTGGTACCAGCAACTGTGCAACTAGAGTTTGGCCTGACTGGGGCAAGACGCTCAGTCTCTCAGCACTGTGGTTTCCCCATCAGCTAATTAGAGTAAAAGCATGTCTTGGATGTGGCAACTGGGAGAACCAAGCCTAAGGAATAGTGTAAAGCACTTCACACTTGTGGCGTGGCTTTGAGTTGACTGTAATTGATGTATTTTGGTGCTGTATGTCTGTACTGGGAAAAAAAATATGATTCAATGACTCTGATGCAGAGAAATGAGTTCCTCACATATATTTAGACCATGCACAAAACCTACTTTATTTGTGATGGCCCTTTAGGAAAAAAGAGGCTGTCTCATCCTGTAATACACTTTTTTATAGTTGAGGGACAACAATTTGCACTTTTCACAGTGAGAAGTTTCAGCAAATATTTCTGATAATCTTCATGGTCTTCTGAGACTAGATATTGGAAAGAAATTCTTCCCTGTGAGTGTGGGCAGGCCCTGGCACAGGTTGGGCAGAGAAGCTGTGGCTGCCCCAGCCCTGGAAGTGTCCAAGGCGAGGTTGGATGGGACTTGGAGCAACCTGGGCTAGGGGAAGATGTCCCTGCCCATGCCAGGGAGAGGAATGAGATCATCCCTTCCAACCCAAACCATCCTGTGATTATCTGATTCTGCTTAGTTGTGAGAAGTTTCTGCAGGGAAGCAGATAAGCTAGTGGTTGAAGCAGTGGGAAATTAATTATTCCCTATCAGAAATTTAAAAATTTGATCCCAAACCTGCAACACTTACTATTGTTGTTTCCCAGGACCTCCAAGAAATTCATGTGGCCAAAAGCCCCCAGGGTGAATCACTGGTTGCTCCCTTGGATCATGGGCTCTCCTCATGGAGCTGTGTCTCAGCATCCTCAGTTTTCAGATATTCATGGAATCAAGTGCACATGTATGTGGGGGAAAAAACAGAGGGAAAGGGAGGGAAGGGTGTTGGGGAGGACATGCACAATCAATGCGCCACTGAGGTTTCCCACCAGGGAAATCCTGCTACTGTGCCATTTGGTACCAAAAGCAAAAGCTCAGGAGGAAACTGCTCTATCCCCTTGCTTGAATTTCAGCTATTCCCCTTGCCCTGCATCATGCTCCTGCTCTTACTATTTTGAGTCAAAACAGCAGATTTTTTGTGTGACTTAGTTGGAGGCCACTGCTGCTTTTCTGCCAAGGGACCACTGAGTGAAATGACTGTTGCTGGTCAGGCTTTGGAGAATCATATACCCTCCCAAAGGCCTTCCAGAAACTTTGGAGATGTCAGCTGCCTTTGGCACTGGTGAATATTCAGTAGAGGTATATTTCACTCCACAAACTGTGATTCCTTTTGCTGTTAAAAAAGAAAAGAGAGATGCTATAAATGTTTTATAAGCAGGGAGTCAGTGGTGCCTGTGTCATCTGATGTCCTCTTTATCTTACTGTATTAGCAAACAGGAAAAGGGATCTCCCCATCACATTCAATCGATGACTGAGCAACAAGGCAAATCCAGCTCCTGGGGACAGGAAAACAAAAGATATCAAGTGACTGGGTGATAGTGTATCTGAGAAAATTAAAACAGAGATAGCAGGCATTTTTAACTAAATTGCAGCTGTTGTCCATTCCTGTGATCCTGGTGTTAATGAGATTAGTTATTTATTAATAAGTGTTTGCAAAGTTACTTGTACAGTACAGCAAGGAAAGCTACAAAGAGACCTTATTGTGGCCTTTCAGTATTTACAGGGAGCTTAAAAGAAAGATATAGGGAGACTTTTTACCAAGGACTTTACATGATGAGGGGCAATGACTTTAAACTTAGAGGGTAGGTTTGACTGGACATAAGGGAGAAATTGCTGGCTGTGAGGGTGGGCAGGCCCTGGCACAGGTTGGGCAGAGAAGCTGTGGCTGCCCCTGGATCCCTGGGAGTGTCCAAGGGCAGGTTGGATGGGGCTTGGAGCAACCCGGGGTAGTGGAAGGTGTCCCTGCCCATGGCAGGGGGCTGGAATTAGGTGGGCTTTAAGGTCACATCCAACCCAAACCATTCCATGGTCTTGATTTGCAAATAATACAGTATAGAATATATTTAATCAGTGGAATAAGTGGATTCCAAGTGTAGTAGGTATCCAGAGTGTGTTCACACAGCATCCTGGCTGCCCAAACCACTATTAAAACTTCTATAGGTACCAAATACCTCAGGTTCAGAATGGATGTCGAGAACTCAAATCAACTCTTTGGAGGAATTTATCTCTTTCTTTTTTTCCATGCCTTCCTTTTCGTATCTCAGATCTTGTCTATGATTGGGAAGAGTGAGACTGGCATGATTGTTTATCCTTCCGCTCAGGTCTGAGGTCACAGAATCAAGAAGGAAGGGACTAAATGTCGCTCTTTTCTGTGTCACTCCTGCCAAAGCCATGGTTATCTCTGTGTTGCTGAGAATAAAGAAAATGTTTCCTTCTTCAAACTTGCTTTTATGCCTTTAAATGGGTCTTCCCTCTGGCTGAACTGGTAGCTGCCACATTGGTGACTCCAGCCCCAGACACGCACAGGCTGTGGCAGATGGTGGAAAATTCTCTACTGTCTTGTGTGACAGTAAAGTGTTAACTCAAAAGATCTTCACTCTTCCCTCTTTGATGTAGCTCACATAGAGATATATCTCATTTCAGAGGAAAACAATCATTTTTGGGGTCCTACTGATGACAAGATTCTTTTTTTTTGTTTTCATCCCTCTTTTTTTCCTACCAAGTTTCAGATATGGGTTTTCCCTGCCCAGGGAGGTGGTGCAATCACTGTCCCTGAAGTGTTCAAAGAACTGCAGGCGTGGCACTTGGGGACACGGGTTAATGGTAGTTTGGCCATGCTGGACTCAATGATCTTAGAGGGCTTTTCTAACCTAAGTGATTCTGTGACTCCATACAACACTGCTGGTTTGTTCCTCTTGCACAGTGGGTGAAGCTGGACTTCAGTGGCCTTGGCAGTGCTGATAGTAATTAGAAAATGAAGAAAGCTACTCAAGAAATGCATGTTTTTGTTAACACATTGCCTCAAATGCTGATGGAAGGGGAAAACAGCCACTGCTGATTTGTAAATAGGTATACAAGCTGCTCATCTGTT
>JAWWTY010000088.1:70736243-70752729 GCA_035222235.1 Margarornis squamiger | reverse complement strand
ATGTGTGTCATCCCATTTATTGTGCTATATTTATCACATCGTGTTCCTTTAGTGACTGAAGCAAAGGGTTACACAGACAAAGCATTCAGGACACTGAGTTTGTTGCTAAGTTTTGTTTAATGTAATTTAGCAGCAGAGTGGAGGAGGAGAACAAGTGCTGTGTGGTCACCAGCTCTTTCCCTGTGCTGTATACAGAACTGCAGAGAGGTCTCTCATACTTCTATGAGAGATGACCATCAGCTGCAAAATCCACTCATTTGTGCCCTGCACCTTCTGATCTTCCCCAGATGAGGCTTTGATTAATAAGATAACTTTTTTTTTTTTCTCCTCATCACTAAAATGGACTCGGGTTTTAGGCATAAAACATTTGGAGGAGAGTTTTGTACCAGTGGCAATTTTATTTCTTGTGATCCAGTGGGAGATGCAAACTATACAACTGAGAGAAGGTGGTGCTGAGCCCTCCTTGGAGCTGTAGTGGATCTTGCCTGCTTCCCTCTCAGCATTTCCCATATCTGCAAATGACCATGTGAAACATGAATTTTGAAAGGTTTAGATAATTTTTAGAGTTTGTTAGATGAGTGTACAAGCCTGAAAAAAGAGAAGCCTCCCAGTATCTGAAGGTATCTACAAAAAAGATGGGAGAGGGACTATTTACAAGAGCATATAGTGACAGGACAAGGGGGAATGGCTTCAAACTGAAAGACAGTAGTTTTAGAGTAGATATCAGGAAGAAATTCTTTACTGTGATGGTGGGCAGGCCCTTGCACAAGTTGGGCAGAGAAGCTGTGGCTGCCCCATCCCTGGAAATGTCCAAGACAGTGTTGGATGGGGCTTGGAGAACCCTATCTAGTGGAAGGAGTCCATGCCCATGGCAGGGGGTAGGAACTAGGTGATCTTTAAGGTCCTTTCCAACCCAGGCCATTCTATGATTCTATGAACTATCAGCTTGTGTGGCAGAACAAGCCAATAAAAATTAGTTGTGATACTAAAGTGTTGACTAGTTTCAGGAACACCTGCTAATATTTTTATGTAGGCATAAAAAGTCTTTGTGCCTGGCTATTAGACACCCCCACTACGCAGCTGTGTAGTCCCACTGGAGAGTTAAAGTCACCTGGAGGTGTCATGCTGAAACAGGGCCTTACAAATTGGAAACGAAAGATTAAAATGCTGAGGATGGGGCTTTGCAAGGAATCCCAGCAGCTCTTCATAGCCCATGATCGGCCGTCAACCTGCAGCAGAACTGCCACTAGTCATTGGTATGGAAAATCATTATCCTAAAGCCATGAGTGCAAATAAATCTTTTGGAGCAAGCTGTTGCTGTATCTAAAGGTTTGGTTCCTTTCAGATGTCAATTTTTTTTTTGTTGCAGGTATGTGTTTAACAATTACAGGCACAGGGCTGAGTGTGGGGGGTGGGTAGTGAGCACTTTTGTGCTTTTTTGTACCTCCACCTCTCCCTCTGCCCAAGCAGGACCCTGCAGCCCCAAGCATATGCAGAATTCATTCTTGTTAGGCACACATGTTCCATTTGGGATGGCTCAGTCCAGCTGGCAGCACCAAAAACAGCATCGAGGAACAGCTGTAGGTGCCAGGCTGCCAAAGGCACGGCACAGCTGATGCCTGTAAAACCCTCACCCGAGAGCAGGAGCTGCATCTTTACAGCATTGCTGCTCTCCTCACACCCAAAGTACTCAAATCTGAGTGGAATGGCGAGTTTAGTTTTATACAGTTCAGTTTTATATCCTTAATTGCCTGTGGCTACATTTTAGATTGAATGTTTGGACTTGAACAGAAAATATCTTTGAGTACCTGAGGAGAAACTGAACAAGATTTCACTGGGAAGCAGATGTTAAATGCAGATCAATATATTCAATTCTAGATGCGTTCCCCTCAACCCATGTATCCCATCAGCCTGGATTCAGTTATCTGTAGCAACTAAGGCATCTCTAGGGAAGGTGACCTTTAGAGGATCCAGGACTAGAACATAGTCATACTGGAATCATTAAAGAAGATTTGGGAATTTTTTTCTTTCCCTTTTCCCCTTTCAGTTTTCCCTTTTTCTTTTTCCATTTTCCCTTCTTGTTTTTAAATTTTCCCTTTCCCTTTTCCTTGTTCCCTTTTCCTTTTTCTCTTTTCCCTTTATCCTTTCCTCCCTTAAGAAATTAATCAAGATTCCTGTGTCTTTAGAGCTTCCTAGCTTTGCCTGGGTAGCTTTTCATTCTCTGGTTGCAGAAAGAGAACTGAGGAGCTGCCTTTGCTCACAGGTACAGCAGTTCCCTCCACCAGTGCATCAAATTCCCACTCTCAGGACTGCACTGATATTTTAAGGATCATTAGTTTTGTTCCCATTTATACTTTGTTAGATATACATCTTCCAGGCCCTCTATGTAGCTGTTTATCATCCTGTCCCTGGGAATTTGGACTAGTATCTGAATACTGTTCCATTAAAACAGCAACATTGCCTCAATCTGGATGGAAAGTCTGGTTAGAAAATAGTACTGAGCTATAAGTGACTAAGCACAGAGCAGGGCAAACCAGTATTTTATTCCTGTGTAGGTCAATCCCACAGACTCAGGTGAGGTGATTTGTTCATCTGAATAGGAAAGGAGAGACTCATGGTGGGTTTGGTGTCAAGAACCTCTGGTTGGTGCTGGGTTGCAGTTATTTACTGGGGGGTTTCTCTTTCAGCTGTCCAGGATGTGCAACCAGGATGTGACTTCCAGATTCACATTATTGTCTGGTTAAGGCCTCTTCTTGGCTGGCTATCACTGCTCCAAGAAATATTTATTTATTCTCTTATTGTGAGTGCAGACAGTACCCCAGGCGTTCTCAGAGGGGTTTTTCTTCCTTGCAGGACACTGCTGTGCAACACAATGACACAAATACCTGAGTGGAAACACTTAAAGAAAGACCAAAAATAGTAATTGTGGGTTTTGCTGATGGATTTACATCTACTCCAAGACACGCTGGACACATAGCACAAAGTGGTTGTGCATTGTTGCTGTAATTGAATGTGGCTGTTGAAAAATGGGGGGGTTTGACACTTTACCCTCTGGTGTTCAGATCTGTTGCATTTTCAGCATCAGTTTGGTGTTCTCCATTTTATATCTGTATCGTAGCAGTGCCTCATTTAGACTTGCTCTGTGAACTGTAAGTGCTAATTAGGACATATTTGTAAAGAGGGAAGACGTATGAGATTGATGCCTCAAAGTTCATAAGTGTAGAGATTTTAATGCAGCTTTTAGCACTTTTCTTTAGTAATTTTAGGATAGAGCTTTTAACTAAATACTTTTGTAGCAAATTCGGAAATGTTGTTTATGTTTCCTCATGAAGGACTTCAGTAAATAGAGATTTTTTAGCAAGCTAAGGTACATCTAATCTGAAGAGAGTGTACTAGAACAAGATATATCCAACATTCCTTGATATGCCTGAGTCAAAACATTCAGAATGCCCAGAGACCTTGAAATGATTCTGAGCTGGACAGAAGACACTGAGGACGGTGAAGATATGGAGACTTTGTGACCCTTTGATTCAATTTCAGGGAGGTGTGCCTGAGGGATGACCAGGGGGATGGACAATTTTAGGGCTGGGTGTATCCCCATGAGGTAATAGATATTATAATTAGATGATACTGTAAGTTTGTAAACCTCTGTGTGTGTGTTGTGTGCATATGCCATCTTTTTGCACCTGAGGTGTCTTATTAAAGAGATGGGTTTTTTTACTTTTCTGTACTAACATGGTCCAGAGAATTATTTCTTTGATTTTAGGCAACAAGAATGGAGGGGTATATCAATTAATTTTATTTTTTTTATTAATTCCTTTTAAGGTGCTATTTGGGTAGTAGTTACTGGATGTCATGAATGCTTAAATTAGGGTGTTATTAATTCATAGAATCTTAGAGTGATTTGGGTTGGAAAGGACCTTAGAGATCACATAGTTCCAAGCCCTTGCCACGGGCAGAGAAAGGTTACTCCAAACCCCACCCAACCTAATTCATAATGACATCTAACAATGCACACGTACATGTAAGAAACATGCAAAACTTATAACAAGCTTCCAACAGGCATCACTCCCTGCTTTTGCTAAGCATCAGCCTGAAGCACAGCTAGAAATCAGCTTCCAGGACCAAAATATGCTGGTTCCTCATTGGAATGCTGTCAGGGGCACAGTGTCACCCTCCAGCTTGCAGCTGGTGTGTCTGCCCTGGGGTGGCTGTCCCTGCTCATGGTATCATCCAGTCCTCACCTGCTGGTGGCTTTGCCAGCTGTTGACTCAGTGGCTTTGCCAGCTGTTCACCCCTGAACACATTCCTGCTGGATTCACAGCCTCAAGCCGAGCAGCTTTGAAACATGTTATTGTCCCTGTGTTTCCCTCTGTGAAAACAACTCAGCCCTTCCCTGGAAGCAAACTGAGAGAGATGTCTTAGATGTCTTGCCTTGCTCATGTCAGGGAACACCCAGCATCCAAGTCCTACGATGCCTCCAGGTCAAGGATGCTGTGTGTGTGTATATGCAAAAAAAGAGGATCTTTGGTGAAATTGCTCTTCCTCCTACCTGGCTGTTGAGGGTTGGAGTTGGTAGCAAGGAGGGCATCTCTCCTTGGTCTCGGTTCTCATGATGCCTACATGACTAGCAGAAAGTGAGGATCTTGTTAGTCTGGTGACACAGAATCATAGAATCACAGAATGGTTTGGGCTGGAAGTGACTTTAAAGCCGACTCTGTTCCAAATCCCATGTCATTGGCAGGGACACCTTCCACTATCCCAGGCTGCTCCAAGCCCTGTCCAACTTGGTCTTGGACACTTCCAGGGATGGGCCATCCACAGCTTCTCTGGACAACCTGTGCCAGGGCCTCCCCACCTCACAGCCGAGAATTTCATAAGAATATCCCATCTAACCTTGCCCTCTGTCACTGTGAAGCCATTCTCCCTTGTCCTGTCACTCCAGGCCCTTGTCCAAAGTCTCCCCTCAGCTTTTTTACAGGCTCCCACCAGGTATCAGAAGGCTGCAAATAGGTCACCCCAGAGCTTCTTCAGTATCTTCTCCAGGCTGAACTATCCCAATTCTCCCAGCCTTTCCTCATCGGAGAGCTGCCCCATCCCTCTAATCACAGACACGATAGCAGGGAATTGCTTCTAGTTGCATTCTGCAGACTAGTTGCTCTACCGCAGACTTTGTTCAGTGTTGCAGATAAAATCAATTCCATATTTTACCCAGGCTGTGTTATACCCTTCCCACTGGACAGCAGTGCCTAATGTTCTTGTCAATAGTTGTGATTCGGAGACATGCCATGTCCTGGCAGGCCCTTCCTGCCTCTGAAAGATGACGAAAGAAACAGAACAGGTTTTTGTCACTAATGTTTCCCTCCCCTGAGGCACAGTGTTTTCCTCCAACACAATTTAAACTTGAATAACAAACGTGTCAATTTTATTTTAAGCTAATTCTACTTTGCTGTTCCAGCAAAGAACCAAGATGTTTTTTCCTCGTGGTGCTCAGGCAAAAGCACTTTTAAGTGATAGCTGGAGCACCAGATGAATTGAGTTTGGTTTCCTACAGTGCGCAAGAATGAAATGTTGATTTTTGCAATGGCTGATGAAGTAAAACTCCAAACCATGACTATTCTGCCTGTGGTAACAGGCAGGACAATGTTCAGCTTTGGATTTACATTTTAAGAACTTAATGATGTTTCAGAGCTCAAGATGATTATATTTGTGTGTACTAGCAGTAAGTTTGCAGGAAACTTCCCTAATTCATGTCTGTGACATGTCTCAATATGCAAGATACAATTGATTCTGCAATTCTTTGTAAAATCTATTAATAGCAAGATGTGTAACAGTGTGCAACCAGTCCAAATATTTGTGGAAAAAAAAATCCCTCTCTCTTGCTTTGAATAATTAATTTGGCATCCATGCCAGACTCAAAAGCTGCTTTCCATACAGCATATAAAGAACAAGCAATCTCTCGTAATGTGGGAGGCCCAAATCCACTCACAGATTTGCCGGTATGAATCCAAAGCCATTGTGCTCAAGTCAATGGAGTTAGTCAGGATTTGCCCCAGAGTGAATGAGAGGAGAATTTTACTCATTTTATATGATAAGGGATTATTGCCCAAATTGTGGCTTGCTAAAAACAAACAGGCTCTGATTTCAAAGGCCCATCTTCATGGTGGATAAAGGATGGCCTGATTTAACTGTAACCATAATAAATATTTAACTGGTGTGTTCACATGCATTGAGCATCATTTGGGAAACATAACCCATAACAGTCAGCACAAACCCTTAAAAACTTCCAAGTGTTTTGCATAAATGTCAAGGTACTCTTCAGGTGCTCTAAGACAAACACACTCCAAAGTGCTTCAGTAGGAGCCAGAGTGATTGGTGCTTTGCATGAATCAACATGGAGTGAATATTGAGAATAATCAGTGAATTCCCAAATTGAAGTACAGTGAAGTGCAAACAGCCATTACTGCTGCTGAAGTACAGGCATCCTGCTAAACAGATGCATCAGAAGGTAGCTCTGAGAGCCATGGCTTCAAAGCAGTTGGTGTAGATTTGGGTTCCTATTCAAGATGAATCACAGAGTGTGTCAGGTTGTAAGGGACCACAGTGGGTCATCTGGTCCCCCCTCCTTGCCCACGCAGGGCAATCCCAGAGCACCTGGCACAGAATTGAGTCCAAAGGGCTCTGGAATATCTCCGGTGAGGGAGACTGCACACCCTCTCTGGGTAACCCATTCAGTTCTCAGTCACTGCACAGGAACGAAGTTCTTTCTCATGTTCATGTGGAACTTCCTGGGCTTCAGTTTCTTCCTGTTGCCTCCTGTCCCATTGCTCGGCACCACCAGGAAGAGCCTGGTCCATCCTCTGACACCCTCTCTTCAGAAACCTCTGTTTTCTGCTTTCCCTCTTCCTCACCCAAACTCTTCCATAACTCCTTGCTAGCTTTTTTCTTATCTAATCATTCTTGTAGCATAACCCTCATTCTCTTTTTCTACTGAGGCCGACTCTTTCTAGACAGCAATTAGACACCATCATGAGCTCCATATGATAAATGTGAGAGCAGGAGCTGCAGTCACTACCATAATTGGTGCTGAGCCATTCCATGTTGTTTTCCAAGTCAGGAAAACCTGAATTTATCAGCCAAGGCACTCTTCTGCCCTGGAGGTATTCCTTCCTTATGCAGCCAGGGGAATTTTGCATGCTCTTGGCTAAAGGAGCTGAGTCTCCCCTTGTCAGTCTCTACAGTTTTACAGTAATTTAAGCAGTCATTTTGAAGCAAGTGTTTCTCCATTGAATGGATGAATTTATAGTATCACCTTTTTCTGCAAGGCAGGGAAATGGAGTTCTTCCAGAGACACTGCAATATAACTCGATACTGATTTTATGCTGTCTGTATCTTGTACTTGAAATGACCGTTTTTGAATGCTTATTTTCACCAAAGAATTTAGAGTCTATAATTTCCTTTATTGAGCTTGTATACGCCTAAGAAAAGCAGTAACAGCTTTGCAGTTCCTAGTAAGTCAGCCCTGTTTAGCTTGCTGAAACTTTCACTGGTTTCTGAAGTCTTCATGCTGGATAGCTGAATAGTGCAGTCAGATGGGGATTCAATATCTACCAGAGGAGATAAGTGAACTAAATTCCACTTGATTGAGATAATATTTGGAACAAAAGAGTCTGTATCAGTAACTGTATTAAAGATTGTTATTGACTCTGCCTGGTCCGTTGGGAGAAAAGCAAGATTTGGAGACTGGGCTGAAAGTCAAGTATTCTCATATTAACACTTTAGATTACTGTAACCTGGCCATGTCCTGAACGCTCAGAATAGACTTAACTTGACCTTGGGGTGGGGTTGTTTGCAATTTAAAAGCACCTAAATATAGACGTCTTCCTGTGAGAAGTGACCCACACAGCAAAATGATGTTCAGACTGGGATCCAGTACTCTCTCTTTTGTTTGGTGGCCTCTCTTTGGGGCTCTTCTACCCATGTGTGTGATAAACTCAGCCAACACTGACAGAAAAACCATCAAGCACAGATCATAGAATGATTTGGATTGGAAGGGACCTCTAAGACCACCTAATTCCAAACCCCTGCCATGGGCAGAGACACCTTCCACTGGATCAGGTTGCTCCAAGCCCCATGGCAAGAGCATCTTGATTTGGCTTAATGACCTGCCATGCAACAGCTTCAGTGAAGACCTCTGGGGCATCCTGTCCGTGCCTGAAGGGAGGTGTATTATGACCAATGCCAATATTTGACATGGAGACATGGGAATGTCATGTTTTACACCTTGTTTTTGACCAAGAAGGAAATAGGGGCATTGTGGGTGCAAAGCCATTCATCCATGGAGAGTCCAAGACCTCTGCCAAAGTACACCTCAATTTGTAAGAACAGCAGGAATATGAGGAGCTGGTTTTTAAATCATGAGAGAGAAGTTATTTCACTTCCTACAGACTAAGATGGGAAAACCATGAACTCTTGAGGTGTGCAGATGATAAATCACTACAGTGTCAGCCTAGGACTGGGGTCTCAGCTAACTCTGTGGAGGAGATGCCAATGGGATTGAACCAGCCCTCCCAAACTTCACTTTGAGAGCAAATCTTTTTGAGGAGACTGAAGTTTCCTTGCTATAACTCTCAGTAATGTCAAACATCTAAAAGTATGAGGAACAAATTCATGGGGTGGTTAAGAAACGTCAGTAATTTACAGTTCTTGTTGGCTTAAATCATGGATGCTGTTCCCAGCAAAGGGGCTTAGGGTACAAAGTGCTGACCCTCACCCCAGCACAGTATCCTTTTCTGCCTGCTGGGTCCTCAAGCTGCAGAGATGCTCTGAGAAAATGACACCCATCAGCTGTCAGGGGCTGATCAAAAATAAAGGAAATTCAAAGAAAGGGAACAATTGCAAATCCAGACCACTGAACATTCATGCCTTTGAAGAAGTGGCTAAATATGCTACATTTTTCTCCAGGTGCCTTTTTCAGAAAGAGGTAACACCAATATTAGTATTAAACTTCTATTTTGTTCCTGCAAAGGAAATTATGGGCCCTGCATCCATGACATCACTGGAAAGCTGTAACATCATTTATTTGCACAGCTGGCAACCCAGCTGTGGTGCTGGAGAAGGGGCACCAGGGCCTTTTCACCCTCCCAGAGGTGCACTGTGACCCTTGTGAAATGCAGTGATATGCTTCTGTCACCAACCCAGACACTTCTTTTGCCCCTCCATGCAAAGTTAATTAAAATGGTGCTAACTGCACCATATGCTTGTTAATGACATGTGCTAATGGAGCAGAGCTCACCACATCTGTCCTGGAAAAAAATGCTTATCCATGTATTGCCTGCTCACTGTGGTGTGTGGAGGCTGAATTTGGGGTTGTGAACCTAAAGACCAAAGGTGTATGTTCTCATGGGTTGCAGTTTTCTGCAACTGTGAGACTCCCATTGCAGAAATCAGATGAGGGGGTTGATTTTTATGGGGGGAAATCTGTGACTTGTTGATGGTTTTTTGTTAGACAATTCCCCTGTATCCCATCGCCTCACTTGTTTGGAGTTGAAAAGTGGAAGTAGATCAGTCCAACTCATAACTTGTAAAAATTGTAAGGAAATTAAGGTTAGATGTATCGATGAGGTGATGTCAATACCTGTAGAGGTGGAGCAGACCGGTTCAGGAATGAGTTTCACTTGATGAGGAGATGTAACATGACAGACTCTGTTTGCACATATAACCTGTCAGTCCTAGCACTTATCTAGCAGTGAAAAAAACCTCACTAGAAAACCTGCCTGAGCTTCAGAAAAGTTTCTGAAAACTTACAGAGTACTGTGATGGCTGTTTTTTATGCATTTTAGCAGGAAAAAGTGCTTTAATTCCCATGCCTGCCTGCCAGCAGGAAGCTGAGCACAACTTGACCTCACGCCTGAAAAGAGAAACAGGGTCAAATTTTGCTGAGGCTCTGTGGGGAAAGGAGGGAGGATGCCTTAAAGGCCTTTTCCCCTAATAAAAGCTCAGAATCATTGAATCATTAAGGTCATTGGGTCCAACCTGTGATTGATCACACCACCTTGTCAACAAGACCAGAGCACTGAGTGCCACGTCCAGCTGCTGAATTTTGCAGAGGGATGCTGGAGACACTTTATATGGGCAGAGAGGGACTGAGCTAGAGCAGATTTTGCTGCATGTTTTGCTGCAGACATTGAATCTTGCTCAGCTGTAGCTGCCACTTTGGCAATGCCTGTAGGATGCTCTGACAGTGATAAGTACATCCACGGTATGGGTAGGTCGTAATGCTCTTTGAGTTGATCAGACATAAAAGGCTGCTGTAAATGAGTGCAGCAATATTATAATGTAAATCTCTGTTTCCAAAGCAGAGTCGATACAGCTGAAAACTGGTGCTGACTCACGGGGGCAGGGTGGATTACAAATCTTCCTCCTGTTAATGGCTAATGCAAACACGTCCTCTGTCTCTCCCCGCTATGCCAAACGTCTCCTGTTGGCATGTGGGAATGCTAACAGGAGGAAGGTGAAATGAAAACACTGTTCATACATATTACTCATGTGCAAGCTGTGGATTTCATATTCTGGATTTTTTTTTGCAAACAAATCTCCTCTTTCTTTGAGCCTGTAAATGAAATACACCAAGCCAAGGGATTCTTAAAATGTTGGCAAGCCCACATCACAACTTACTGTATTTATTACAATAACGTCCCCCTTTCTCTTCTATTTACATCCATGGAAAGGTGAGATTAGGAAAATATTGCACTATTTTTTTTCTGACTCAATGCAATAAAGCTGCTGGAAATGAGGAACATTTTTTAATCAGTTTTACATGAGTGCCCTGGATTTTGCTCTGTCTCGATGTTTTTTTGGTTCAAAGAGTGATTAAATTTTTTCTTGGTGATGTTTTGAGGAAAGATTGTTCGTGAGGAAAAGCATTTGATGCTCAGAGCAGAGTTCCAATATATTTTTTGTCTCTTTTGAATATATATAGAATAGAATGTATATGTGAATAGAAGAGATACGTGATGTAGTAAGGGAGTTGCATTTGCTAACAAAATATGTAACAGTACTGATAGTACCCATGAAGGACATTTTTACAGCATTAGTTCTGAGAAATCACATACTTAACAGTCAGACTGTGCAGGATGAAATGATGAAAGTTTAGCCTTTCCTCCATCATGTAGGACTGAGGCTGAAGTATCATTATTAACTAATGACCATCATGTTGTCTGAAGCCAAAAAGCACCACGAGGACGTTGTTTTGGCCACAGGCAAAGTGTTGTAGTTTCTTCCAGTTTCTTCTGTACTGAGCCAACCAAAACGTGTCCTTCAGAAAGGTAACCTGTTTTCAAGCCTCAAGTCTTGTTCGAACTTCACTCATCATCCTGTCTAGGAGATGTGTGTCTGACTGTAATTTGAATCTGTCTAACTCTACCTTCTGGCCATTGGATCTTGTCACGCCACTTGAGTAAAAGGCTCTTTTTAAGTGATGTATCTCTCAAGAAGATATATTTGTGTGTAAATAAAGTCAATCAGCTACTTGGAAAGATAAATAGACAGAGCTTTGAGACTTTAATTTAAATGTTTTCCTAAGTATTTTCAAGGGAAGGTTAGGTTGGATCTCAGGAAAAGGTTCTTCCCCCAGAGGGTGGTGGGCACTGACCAGGCTCCCCAGGGCAGTGGGCACAGCCCCAAGGCTGCCAGAGCTCCAGGAGGGTTTGGACAATGGGACAGGGACAGGGTGGGATTGTTAGGGTGTCCTGTGTAGCCTGCACAAGAGCAGGAGTTGGGCTCAGCAATCCTCGTGGGTCCTTTCCAACTCAGAACATTCTATAAGTCTCCTCATGATTTACTATTTTCTCATTGGTAAAGTCTCCAGAACTACTGAAATACAAAGTTTCTGGCTGTAGTGATGTCTCAGTTTCAGTAAAAATATCAGAGCAAAAAGCAAAGCGTGCATTGCATTGACATGTGCATTAATGAAAAGTGGCTCAACAGCTTTAACACTTCACATAAATTCATGTGTTATATGTAACACATGCACATGCATTACAGTAGGGGAAGTGATGTGTTCAGAGAGAATTGGTTGTTTTGCAGCAAAATCAATCCCTCTCTGACAATATAAAGGATCTCCAGCAGTTTTAGTTTAGAGTGTTGATTTTCAGCAGTTGGGTTCATCATGCCCAGTCCAAGAAATGGGTTTATTTGAGTGGTGGGTACACAGATCCACCTCTGGGGTCTGTCTTTCAGCTTAGGTTTGGGGTGATTTGGATGTAAAATGTATAGGGTGATGGCTTTCTCCTCTTGTTCTGATCTTTCTTTTCTCCTTCCACAGTTTATGAGGTGGTGACAGTGACAGGAGATGTCCGGGGCGCAGGAACCGATGCCAATGTCTTTGTTACACTCTTTGGAGAGCACGGGATTACTCCCAAGACGCATCTCACAAGCAAGTGAGTATCTGGAAGGACATCTGTATCTTTGAGGCCCATTCTTCAGGGACTATTATTGCATTTTGATGTAGCATAATATCATGCTGATGGATGCAGAGGGAATAAATCTAAAAGGTATTTTGAGACCGCCAGGAAAATCTGAATTTTTGCCATTGCATATTTCTTAGCCAATCTCTTGCAAACCTGCATTCCCTTCTGTAGGTGGAAATCCATATTATATAAGGCTCACATTTGCAAGGTGTGGGGATATTTGCTTTTCTTAAAGCTTAATTTAGGACCTCTCAATTTAGGAGCTGAGAATATTCATTGCTTGTTGGAGTGGGCATGATGGGCTACATTCCCATTCCTGAATCCCACTGAGGTCTCCATGCTAGTCAGCTACAGAAACAAATGTCCTTGAATGATTCTGAAGAGTAACTTAGTGGGTTTGAAGTAATGTTGATAGCTAACCACCCACACCCAGCCATAGGAAATCTGAGGCAAGCAGAAATGGAAGAATTTAAGTTTGTTCCTGATTTAGACTTCTTCCATCCTATCTGCTGTATGCCTTGCTGCCCACTGTTGTGGTTGCACATCACTGTGGTGGCCGTGCTGTGTTTTCCTCCAGCTGATGGCAATGCCATCCTATGGATGCAGCTTCTCACTCCTTATCACCATGCTGAACTCAGTGAAAGCTGTATTTTATAATTTAAGAATCTATTAAGAGTCTTTTGACTCTCTAAAGAGCTTTTTTTTTGAAAAAAAACCCCAAAAACCAAAAAAAACCCCACAACATAAATAAAAAGCAAACATCAGGGTAGCAGGTGCTCATTTCCCATGAAAGTCAGATAACTTCTAATAAAGTCCCAGCTCTGCATGTACTAAATTCTCCTTAGACAGGCAATTGCACTAAGATAAAGCAGAAATCCCTTCTCCACAGGGTCTAGGGGAGGCTGTTTTTCTCTGGTTTTTTTTCAGTGTTCTTATTGTTTTGATTTTCTTGAAAATGTGTTTCAGAATTATTAATCATGTGCTAATGTCACACGGTAACTTCACATTTTCTCCATTTCTACAGCACCGACAAGAGGTACCTGCAGCTATTTTAAATTTTACCCTCAAAAGAGCTTCTCTTCCCAGTGAAACAACTCAAACATGAGAGTCTGTAAAGAAAATGATATGGGAATGGTAAAGAAAATACATGAAATTTCAGCCCTGTTTGCCATATTTGAAAATCAGAAATCAGAGCCAGGCAAAGGAATTTTATTATCCCAGCATCTGTAGAAACACCAGGGAGTGTTTCCTGAATGTATACTATACTTCTATAAAAAATACTTTGTCTCTGTTCTGTGATTTTCATCCACACATCCCAAAGATCTTACAAGATGGAGTTCTGTTTTCCTTGAAGGAAACCAAGGCAGTGAGGTAAAAGATAATATGGTCCCAAAATAGGTCAGTGAGAGAGCTGGTTGCAGCAGCAGTTCTACTGAGGAGAGAGCTTCTAGGACCCAAACCTGCCTTGTAGCATTTGGCAAAGGCATCAAAGCAACATCTGCTTTCCAGGGAGTTTTCTTGTGGTCAGCATTTACATAATAGCCATTTCATTGGGAAAGTGGTCATCTGCTCATGGTTATGGAAAGAATCCAAATAGTAGCTTAAAAAAAAAGAAATTAATATACTGTGTACCCTTTAGAGAAGGAGTCAAGAGACCTCCATAATAGATTTCTGAATCAGCTGTGTCCTTAAACAAGCTACTGGTTGTGCAGATCGTCTTCGCTGGCACTTTGGTTAATGCCTGCTCTTTCCTCCTACTCTCACTTTATGAAAGAAAAAAAAGAAAGGACGCACAGGGATTATTTTAGGCTGCAGCAGCAGCACTCCAAGCTTGTTCAGACCTGGGTTAGCATTTTGGGCTTGGTCCCTGTTGCTGCAGAGAGCAGATGGCTGGGGTGTTGATAAGCAAGGATGAAAGCTATAGGAAGCCAACCTTCTGTAGTTCAGGGCTCTTAAAAGTGGTCCCACAGGAGGTGACCGCTAGAACTGCAACTACAGCTTTCCACTGGGGGTTTCCCAAACATCAGCAAAATTTCTGTGTTTCTAAGCAAAGTCTGGCGTGTTACAGAGCTTCATCGAGGAACAGCAAGAAAAAAGCTAGTCCAAGTGTAGGAGTGTCTGCAGATCTGCTTGATAGTCTTGTCTCCTAAATATGAAGCAAACCATAAAGTAGTCAGTCTGCCCCCCAAAATTTGTTGTGCAGATTTGTGAATATGGCAAAAGGATGGAATCTCATGCATCTTTCAACTAAATGTTTACACGAGTTCACCTATGACTGCAAATGCATGACATTTTATGAGAGTTTACATTTCCTCATGTATGACAGACAGCTAAAATATCATGCATTGCCTAAAGATGGTACTACCATTTCAGCTTCTGGTTAGAATAGGTTTTTCTTATTTCTTTCGTGACTGTGTGCTGGTAGTGAAATACATGACATTTCAGGTCTTTGTGTCGTGCACGGTAAAGGGAAGACATGGCAAGCTGATGAAATATCATGTGTTTTTAACACTGGCCAACAGTAAGGTAACTGTGAAAGACAAAAGTCTCTGTCATGACTTACCAGGAGGAACATCAGTTCTGGAAAGTGGCAGCACCCAAAATATGTGTACCTAAAGGGGGCCTAAAGAAAAGGGCATGTGGTGAAAGGACAAGGGGAAGTGGCTTTAAATTGACAGAGCACAGGGTTAGACTAGGTGTTAGGAAGAAATTCTTGGTTATGAAGATGGAGAGGCCCTGGCACAGGGTGCCCAGAGAAGCTGTGGCTGCCCCTGGATCCCTGGAAGTGTCCAAGGGCAGGTTGGATGGGGCTTGGAGCAACCTGGGCTGGTGGGAGGTGTCCCTGCCCATGGCAAAGGTTGGAAATGGATGAGCTTTAAGGTCCCTTCCAACCCACACCATTCTCTGATTCAGTGGTTTATTTAGGCAAGGAGGCTTAGTCAAGTAGTGTTTGGGGCCTGGGAGGGACTGGAATGAGTCCTTTGCAGTCACTGTCTGTCATTTTGGGGGGACAGTAACACTGGGGCTGGAAGTGGTGGGTGGGTGCTGGCAAAGTGCTCCTTTTGGACCCAGGACCAAAATCCCACTTCAAACCCAGCTCACACAATTCTCCAGTTCCCCACCTGCCATCCTGCACCAGCTACAGCTCAGCCAGAAGCTAAAAACACTACCACAAATGAGTTTTTTTCCACTGGATCCATCATGGGTACAGGAATGAACACCAAGGCAATGCTTGGTGGTGTTTTGGGAGTTGCCAAGACCTTTTCCATAGGCATGAATTGATTTTCTGGGGTCCAACACTGACCAAAGTGTGCTGATCCTCCACAGTATTTTATTTCTCTATGGGCAAGTGTTTTTCACCAGGCTGAGGCCAAGGAACAAATACAATACTCAGCTGGGATTTCCAATGCCAGCTCATTCACAGCATTTAGTCCAAATCTATGTATTTCTTGCTAGTGTAAATGAATTCACTTTACAGTGTCAGGCTTACCTGGTCCAGTTTGTGACAACTGCAATTAATATTCATGGTGAGATTTTTCCCTTGAGAAAAATAAAGATGAAAGAAAGACGTAGAGAAGATTTAGCAGGTATGGCAATCTGGAGGAAAGATGAAATACTTGGTGACAGCTGGCTTCTTGCTGAATTTGAGGACTATACAGTGATTTATTTTTATTTCTGATGTTGAATACTTTTAATTGACAGTCTCTTTTACCTGCTCTTGTGTGTCTATACAGAGCTTTTCCTGTTCCTAATGCCAGCACATGCATATGAATTGCAGAGTATGTACATGATGGCCTTTAAAGGATGGTAAGGTTGTAGCTCTGATACAGTTAAGCCAGGCCCAGTTGCAGAAGATATTATTTTGTTGTTTAACTGCTCTGGGATAAACAAATAAATAGAGGAAAGCAGGCTTACTGACTCTGAGTAGTTAATATAATAAGTTAGGAAGGGTTTCATAGTACAGAAGTTTCTGTTCAGGCCAGGAAGCAAATGAACCCAAAGTGCAGAGGGGAGAA
>JAWWTY010000088.1:70683723-70704736 GCA_035222235.1 Margarornis squamiger | reverse complement strand
CAGTATGTGTGCTGGAGATAGACAGGGAGCATTAGCCTTGAGAAATCTGTGACCTTTAGCTGCCAGATTATAGAAGCATAAGACTTGGAGTTAGAAAAGCCCTATTATGTCATCTCGCCTATCTCCCCATGCATACAGGACTGTCCCTTTCTGTAGAGCTGATCAAAGCTGGGTTGCACCTCACTTGGGGTATCCATGGTGAAACATCTCCCAGCACAGCATCCACAAGCTGCTCCTGCAGCAGATTGCAGCTCCATGTGTAGCTTGTATTTATTCTCTATTTTTTTTTCACTCCCTCCCTTCCTTATCTTGAATGTTATCCTGGAAACTGTTGTGTTGGATTTAGCCCTCACTGGTGTTTGTGCCCTGGGGAATATTTGCTCTGGCTCTGAGAATTTCCAAACTACCTGGATCCCTTGGTGTGAAGGGATAGGAAATGGGAATGTGCCCAGCAAGCCCAAGGAGGATGATGATGGGTGTTTGGGGAAATGCCTGGTCACCTCCAGCAGCTGCTGCCCTGGCTCACCCACGTTTCTCTCTGTGTGGTTTCGCCCTGAAAGCTCCCTATCAGCATTTAATCCCAGTACAAGGTCCCGTTTCCCCCTCCACACAGGCATCACTCCTCCTTTCCTTCAGCAAGAGGTCAGAGAGGCCAAACCAGACAGATGAGAGCAGTCTCTGGTGTCTGAATTGCCCTTGCTCTTTTCCCCAGGGAGACCAAGCTTCTCTATCACATGACATCCACAGAATTGTCTTTGCATCATTTCTGCTCATATAAAACCTGCTGGTGCTTTTCAGAAAGGAGTGGTTGTGAACATTTTGTATATTATTAAAACAGGGGAAAAACTTTTTGTAAGAGCTCCCTCTTATCATATTTTTGTCAGTAGCTCTTGCCTCTCTTTTTTTTTTTTTTTTACAGTCAAACACTGAATAGATCAGTAAAAATCTAATTTATATGCATGTCATCATATTTTTATATTCCATTCTGGGCTCTGAAGGTCAAGCCGTGCTGGTGTGGGCTCAGGCATACTGAAAGGGTTAGCAATTCTCTCATTAAGATTTGTTAATAATTCAGCTGATGTCTGAGTGAGGAAAGGAGGCTGTTCCCTCTCCTGTAGGTGCTGCAAGGCCTGCAGAAGCGACACACATTATCATCAATAAAGAATGCAGATGAGGGGCTCTTTAGAGGAAATAATGTCACCTTTATATATGCAAGCATCTTCTCCTATGAAAACCAATGTAAACTTGCTGCAGGTGGGCTGGTCTTACAGTTAAAATAAAGTGAAGACTTAAGAGAGAAAAATTTTACAGCTTGGCCACAATCTTTTGGCGTGTCATGTAGCATACAGAAGTGCTAACTAAAGTCGGGTGGGATTTAGGCATTTGAATAATTCAAAACCTTTTGGAAAGATATCTCTACATTGCTCTGGGTGTGTTTGCCTCACACGGTAAAGCATGGCTAGGGATACCTGAGTGGCCCCAGAGCCAGCCTGTTCTGCAAAAGGCATAGCTGGGGTGATTAGTCCACTCTCAGGAAGACTCAGGATGAGGTGATAATCGTATCTGTGTCATACTGCTCCTTGTTCCAGACATAGATCAAGGAAGTTCAGGAGCTATCTGGAGCCACGTTGCACCTTACACAAATAACAGGAGACTCTTTCTCTTTGACAAAAGAGAAGCTGAGTAATTCCCTGGCTTTACGGTCTTTGAAGCTAGGATTGTTTGACAAGTATACTGAAACTACAGGAATGGAGCACATCTCTGCATTACCTTGTTACTAAGGTATAACAGAAAAGTGTGGTTCACCTGAAAAGTGGTGATTTCTGGGCTTTTTTCTTTTACATGAAATCACAGGATTATATTTCCAGACAATCTCATTCCTATACATCATGTAGCAGCTGATTACATTTGTACAGAAAAGGATGAAATGTCTTGGTCTTCTGTCATATCGTCCTGCCCTCTCAACCTACCAAGGGAAAGAATGAGAATTATGTTCTTTACCAGGTCACCCTTGGAACTCACTTTAAAAAATAAATACCTTGAAACTTTCTTTCTAGAGAATCCTTGGTCTCTGTGGATCTGGACAAGTGACATTAAAAATGCAGGGACAGATGCCACCATCTTCTTCCAGGTTTATGGAGACAAAGGGAAGTCAGATGAGATGAAGCTGGACAACAATTCAGACAACTTTGAAACTGGACAGACTGACAAGTTCATGGTATGAATCTTGTGCAAGTGGTAAATTTGGCTTGGCTTTTTTTTCCAGGGCATTAGCTTCAGCTCTGCATGGAAAATCATCAGCATGAGATCTTTACCTTGGTAGATCCTTCTAAATTGGGGCAAAGTCATTCAGTTTGGTGGTGTTGCAAATTACATGGCATGTCTTCTCAAAACAGAGATTAGGCTTAGTTTTTTGTCTCCTCTCTGATTTAGCTCTCAAAAGATGTTCAGAGGTGTCCTGTGTGTGCATGTTTTGCTGACTTACAGAAATGGATAATGAACTTCTTTTCCCCTCTATAGATCGAGCTCCCTGATCTGGGCACATTTTATAAGCTTCGAATATGGCATGAGAAGAGAAGTCCCTTTGCCGGCTGGCATCTGAATAAGGTGAGGGGAAAGCAAGGGAAGGTAGATCTGAAAAGCCAGAGAGGTATGCATTGCCAGTCCTGGGTCACTGTTCCCCAGCTGGCAGCTGAGTTTGGTGTGCAGTGGTCAGAGGGTCAAAGGGTGGAAGCCTGGAGAAAAGGGGGCTCAGAGCAGACCTTCTCAGTCCCTAGAACTCCCTGAAAGGAGGTTGTAGCCAGGTGAGGTTTGGTCTCTTGTCCCCGGTAACAAGTGACAGGAAAAGAGGAAACAGCCTCAAGTTGCACCAGGGGAGGTTTAGATTAGATAGTAGGAAAAATTCCTTTATGTGAAGGGCTGTCCAGCCCTGGCACAGCTGCCCAGGGCAGTGGTGGAGTCTCCATCCTTGGAGGGGCTTAAAAGCCATGTGCATGTGGCACTTGGGGACGTGGGTTAGTGGTGGCCTTGGCAGTGCTGGGGGAATGGCTGGACTCAATGATCTTGGATGGCTTTTTTAACCTAAGGGATTCTGTGATTCTGTGTATGGGAAATGAGAGAAGTGGGAAGAGGCAGCTCCCAACAGCCCAGATTGATGATGAAAACCGTATTTTCCCATCCTTCTAGTGTCAGACCACTGTAGTCCCATCTCACTGCTACCAGGGACTTTTTTCTTGCTCTTCAGAAGTCTTCCTGCTCTCAGACATCATACCCATACAGAGGGGCAAACCCAGTCCTTCTATGGCCTATTTAGGATGCCCATAACAAAAAAACTGATTACAGCAGAGAGCTATTGCACAGTGGAGCTTCACCTGCCCTGAACTGCTTGACAGGAGGTTAACACCTGCAGACTGGAGACTGTGCAGAGGAGAGCAGCACTGTGCTCTTTGGGAAGTTAAAAGGGTGATCTGCTTGAACCTAAGTGACACATCTTTTGCTCTACCAGCATTGATTACCACGCTATCAGCCTTCCCCTGAGTTGTCTAGGCAGCAAGTCCATCTCCTCCTAAACAGCTTGGGAGGCATTCTCTGGATTTAACAAAACACATACTTTGCTCTGCATCTGTAAATAACTGTGTTGATAAATCACAGTTTAGCGCTTGGAGGTTTTTCTTGCGTCCCTCTAACATGCTTTGACAGATGCTGCTCTCCTGCATTGTCACGGAGCTGCAAAAGCATCCACAGCCAACACCCATCTCCAGTGGGAAGAGAGCATCAAGTACTGATGTTGCCAGCATATGGTGGGAGAATGGGTCTGTCTGTGGTCTTTATCAAGAAGAAAGTCCTGGTCAGACTTTGGGCCACAGCAGTCATCTTTATTAGTTCTTACTCATCACAAATGATGCAAGAATGCTTGTATCTTCCGTAGTTTTATATTTCCCTGTGGTATTCTATTTTCCTGCACAAAAATTTTGTTCAGGAAGGAGAAGAAGGATCTGGAAGTGTGTCTAGGATTCATTGTGGGCCAAACTGTCAAAGGCAAACCTGGTTAAGATGCATGAAATCCATCAATGGTTGGACTCAATGATATTACACGTCTTTTTCAATCTAAATGATTCTATGACTCTCTGAAATCAGTCTGTTCATACATGGCAAGTCTGATGTTTTCTGGATGCATCAGGCTCATGGTACAAGAATCCCATCACTTTTGCATCCATTTTAGTATCTAGGTACTTAGTTGAAGCCTTAATGATGTTTTGGTCTAGTCATCACACATTTATTGCCAGATTTGCTTCGCGTCAGGTCAGGCTTCTATTTTCTAGTACAAGAACATAGAGCAGCCACTCTGGTCAGGCCAAAAGTCCATCTAGCCCAACATCCTCCGTCCTGTGTCACAGAAGGAGATGATTAAAGAAGTGTAAGAAAAGGACAAGCATTTATGATACTTCCTCCTAACATTCTTCCAGTTTTTGACTATTTAATTGGACAGTTACTTCCTGAACAGACCTACTGAATACAAAGCATTTAATAGATTTTTCTTCCAGCTATTTGTTCAAAGTTTCCAGCCTCCCCTTGAGCATTTAAACTTTTAGCAACCATAATAGCTTTTGGCAAGGACTTAACAGCCTGATTGTGCCCTTTTGTTTGCTTAGAACTTTGTTCCACAGGCATCAATGGATACCCTGTATTTCTTGTGGCAGAACAGTGAACAGTTGACCCCTCTTTGGCTTCTCCATGTCACCTGTGATTTTATAGATCTTCATCATACCCTTCACCCACTTCACCAGACAACTGCAGACTGCCACCTTATTTGCTCATTACTCCTTTGGAAGCTCCTGCAGATCTTTTGCCAGGCTTGCTGCTGTTTTTGAGGTGTTTTCTCGATGCACCATGAACTGATTCTGAGCAGTGAGAACCAGCAGCACAAGCCCCATCCACATGAGTTTATACAGTGTCATTTGAGGAGAAATTCTAAGAGCCACAGAATCCCTCAAAACCTTCACAACACCATGGAGTGATTGGAGAAAGGAGGGGGGGAAAGCCATCAGCTATGACTTAGATCTGTGCATCGCTACAGTGCACGAATCAGAATTACAGTCTCATTGTTAATGTGCTTTATTTCTTTGCTGCTACGTACTCTTGCCTGCCTGGCAAAAGCCTGTCAGGAGCTTGTTGCTTTCTTGTCTTTAAGCCTCTGAGCTCATGCAGTGTTTTGGTTTAATGAAGGTAACTCTACTGAAAACGCTGACAAAAGAAAAATACTCGTTCAACTGTGGCCGCTGGCTAGATATAAATGAAGATGACAACGAGATCGTGCGGGAGCTCCCTGCGGAGGGATCTCTGGTGACTGAAGTCATGCCAGGTGAGAGCCACGGGCTCTGTGCAGGGGCTCGCCTAGGACCTGAATAGAAAGAAACCCTCTTTGTGTGAGAGATGCACAGGCAGACGGATGCAATTCAATTAACTTCTCTTTCTGGCACTTTCTCTCTGCAGTATTTTCTTTTGTGCTTCATTAGCTGCAAGAAGCCTCAAAAATCCCAGGCTTTTTTTTGAGCAGATTCCTCTGTAGTGGGAAATGGGAGAGATCTGGTCACAGCACAATTGTTTCCAGAGTCAAGGGAGGGTTTTTTTTAAACTTGTATTTTTTTTTCCCCCAGACTCCCTTGAAATGTGAAATGCAAGGTTTGAGAGATGTTCATGGAAAGCAATCTTAGCTGAAATCCAATGTAAAAGTCAACAATCATGTTTAAAGTTTTATTTAGCTATAAGCAAATTTATGCAGCTGTATGTATAAATACATAGGAAGTATGTTCACAGAACAGTAGTGCAAAAGCAAAAGCATCTTTCACTATGTATGAGCAATCCAAACTATTTATTCATTTAATTGATCTGGATTCATTTAATTAAGGAAAGCTGCAGAACTTTGCACTGGCTTCCTGAACTGGCCACTTGTGCCTTGACCTTATGTCACAAGAACTAAATGTACTTAGAGGGAGAATTTAGGAGAGCAGAGTATCTCAAGGTGGACAGTGGGGTTTTTCCTATTTCCACCAAAGCACCCACAGTCTGTAGACCACGAGTCCCCCGTTTTCTGAAATTTCTGATTTCGGTGATCTGCATGCAGCAGAGCAGTTCCTCAGAAGAGGGAGAGTAATTGTAATTGCAGATGTTATTAAAATGTAAATAAACCTGGTTTTGAAATGTACTTTTAATCAGCTGTGGAGAGGGCAGCTTGAAGCCTCACACAGGCACTTTCCTGTGAGGAGTAGTTCTGCTGAGCAGAGTCGAGATGCAGCACCTGCATGTTGGACTGGCAGGTGGGTTTTGGAGAGAGGGTGGGAGAAATATTTCTTGTCCCTTCCCCATGCTGGAGGAGAGGGTCCCTCTCTCAAAGGTTGGTCTGCAGGCTGTTTCTTCCTTGTGATGTTTATTCCTGGAAATCCTTCACCCAGTGGGATGGGCGGGCAGAGATGAGGGCAGGGCTGCGAAAGGAAGAAAAATCCTGAATAAAGACCTCAAATGTGACAAGGAGGCATGACACAATCCAACCTCCTCTGTAAAGTTTGGACTCTTCAAGTCTTGCATGATCTTTTTCCAACCTTAATGATTCTATGATTATAATGGTCTCAAGGGGGATGAGGCCAGCTGGGCTTCTCTTGTGCCATAAATCCAACATGAAGAGCCTGTTCCTCAGATCTCTGAGCTCTTGTCCCTTTCTAACTCTTTTTGTCTTCCTGCCATGCCCCTGGATGCTGAAAATATTGTTTTCCCCAAACACTTGACCAGGTTCCCCATCACCAGGACCATCTTGGGAAGGCAGGAGGGGAAGCAGGACAGGAGCCTCAAGAAAGGTGTGGGCTCCAGTTTATGAGGTTTTACTTGGAGGGGTAGACATCTTTATGTCTGTCTTTGGAGGCCTTTTATGGGTCCTGTTTTGGCTTGTTTTCTTTCTCTAGTGATAACATGGAACTGTAAAAAGTCAATACATCAGCACAAGTACTGAATGGAAGTGCGAACACTTAAAGTTAATTACAAGGCTGTCAAAAATGCAGTAAATTCCAACGGCAATTAATTGTCTTGCTGAAATTGTTTCATTAATTTGTGTCTCCCCAGTGATAAAATACCGTGTGACAGTTTGCACTGGGACAGTAAGTGGGAGTGGCACAGATGCCAATGTCTTTGTCTGCCTCATTGGTGACCAGGGGGACACGGGAGAGCGCGTCCTCTACAACTGCATCAACACCGTCAATAAATTTGAAAAAGGCAATGTAAGTTCACACAGCAGCACCTTAAGACTGGTTTTTAAGTGTGTGGTTTTATAAATTTTGTTTTTGGTTTTCTTTTTTTTTAATTTTTTTTTTTTTTTTTTTTTTTTTTTTTTTTGAGGTGTGTGTTTGTAAACTCAGCTGATTTCCTTGCCAGCTCGGGCTAGGGCAGTAGGGGAGAAATAAATCATGTAGACAGAGCATCACAACAGGTTGCAGCTTGAGGGAGGCTTAGGTCGGGGACAGTGTGTCCTTGCTTGATGTCTGTATGTTCATAAAACTGTCTCTTGGTTCGCTCCCCAGGTAAGTACTGACTGCTGAAATTGCATTTCCAGATTGGAGAAGACTTTCAGGAAATTTTCCAAGAAAAAAAGGGAGCCTTTCCCCCTCTATCAGTATAGAAAAATTTGGTTCCTGGGGAAAAGGAAGAAAAAGCATCTTATTTAATGTGAAATTCAGAACCAAAAGCCTAACATGTTTCTTTTATATTTCCTCCAGCCTCTCTCAACCATGCTGCCCTCAATTTTTGTGTCTTATTTTCAAAGTGGGTTTCAATATATTTTTGTATGTCCGTGTCCTGAATAGAGGGGTGTGGAAATGTCCTGGAATGAAGACAGAGCTTGTTCCCTGAAAAGCTGGGGATAATGAAGAAGTCAAATTGTAGTTAAAGCCCTCGCAGCGTTGGCAGGGTCAGCAAGCAAATAGTGTGGTGATCTGATCTATGGGGTCAACCTACTTAATATGTATCTAATTTTGGATCTCTAGGGTCCAACTTAGGCTGGTAAAATATAATCAATATCTCCAGCAGGAAATTTTGAGAATCTGATCACAGAACTCTGCAGATTTCCCCCTCTTCTGTCATTATTTGATTGAAAGTTCAGAGTGGAAGGAAAATGAAGATAAAAGGAGGTCACATTTTCAAAATAGACCATTGAATTTAGGCTTCTGAAATATGCATTAGTACATTGAATTTGCCTTTGACTGTTCAGAATTTCCAATTCTTCACTGAAATCACTGAGTTGTTTTAGACTTTAAAATAACTTTCATCAAGTGTTTCTTGTGCTTGTAAGGTCTGTACGTGGAAATGTGGCAATTACATAGTGTGAGAATCCATCTGCTTCTAAAATATATAAAGGTTTGCACACATGGACATTGCAAGCATCTTATTTTGTTTGTTTGTTTGTTTGGGGTTTTTTTTGTTTGTTTGTGTTGCCCTTTTTTTTTTTTTTTAATTTATTTTGCCAATGCATTTAAATTGCAGATATTTTAGTTTTAAAAGGTAGGTCCAAGCCATAGAGGGTGGCATTTTGTCATTTGGTGAAGCCTAATTTTGTCAAAATGGTAGCAAAATGAGTCATGCTTTGGTGGTGTTTGAAGACTATTTCAATGCAGTTCCAAAGAAAGATGTTTACTTCATAGAGGATACAAGTATTTTAAACACAGATGATGGCTATTTTATGGGATGCTCCATCCCTGTTCAAGTCTAGGGTGGATGAGACTTTGACCAACCTGTTCTAGTGGAACATAGAGAGGGGCTGGAATGAGGTGATCCTTCAAGTCCCTTTTAGCCCAAACCATTCTAGGATTCTATGATGATTCTAGGATATTTACTCACAAAAAATGAGTTATAGGTTAATTTACATGAAGGAGGATAAAAAGGGAAATATAATTTTGGCTATCAAATCAGGTGACTAATGGTATGCAGATGACATAAACCAAAGTGGAACCTCTTAATGGAAAACTGCTGTCCTGGCATGAGGAGCTGAAGGCTGGTGAATGAATTGGACGCTGTTTAAGAATTGATCCTGACAAATTTAGAGCTCATATATTCAAGGGACTGAATGAGTATATCTACACTGATTAACTCAGATACCCTGTTAAAAAGAAATATAGCTTAGTCAGTGCAGTGTCTAATCTACAACCGCTTAAACCAATAGTATCTTGATTACCAATTTAACTTGAAAAGTTTGCCTGCAGATGTAAAGTAACAGCCTGTGTAGAAAGTAAGATTTAAAGGTGTCTCTAAATTAAGTGTTTGCCCTGTTGTGGTTCCAGTTAGTTACTTACTCATTAATTTATATCAGCCATTAATAAATAAGGTGAGCATCAGGCCTAATGAATTAAACTGCATTGACTTTGACTGACTCAGTGAGGTTTGGATACCTTAAATCCCCAGTTCAGCAGTTTTGAGTATGTAAGTAATATTGACATATGTAAGCCCATCGTTTACACTTTAAACAGTGGCAATATGTTTAGTTGTCCTTATTTTAAGAGTCAGTTCAGAGTCCTGAATGGCCAAAAAGTTTATGATTGTTTTAATAAATTTCAGTATTTACACAAATGTTGCCTTGCCACCACACTTCCTTGGAGCTAGCTGGATATATGCTACCACCATATGTGCTTCTGGAAGACGAAGGACAACTGAATGACAGTGGTTAGCTCCCTCTTACCTAGCATGGCATCTCAGCCAGATGGTAACCACAGCAGACACATCTCTTTGTTGGGCTAATATGCTGCAGACATGCTGTGTGTTTACCCCCACTATTTACCATACATGTGCCATGTGTGTGTGTGTCTGTACATGTGCCACAGATACTTGTCTGGCCTGATTCCCAGAAGAGCAACTCACTCTTTTAATACATTTCTCTTCCTTCAGCCATCGGGAACTGCTGGTCCCAGTATGCTCTTGGGTAACAGAGTCCTGGTCTTGAAGGGCCATCACTTGGGCTAGTCCCTAGGTTGGTTAATTGACAATTTTTCTAGGGTAGAAAAAAAAAAAAAGAAAAAGAAAAAAAAAAGAGAAAAAATATCCATGTCCCTTGTAGGATATTAAGGGTATTTCCCTCCAAATGCAAATCATGGAGCAGCTGGAAGTACCTCTGTGCAGCCCTACCCACACTGGCATGCCAGGAAATTACATGGGGGGTAAATTGTGCTCAGTAGTCCGTGTCATCTGAATGTAACACAGAGTTATGTCACTGAACTGTACCTCTAAAATACCTCTGTCAATTTGGTCTGAAGTGACCTGCTTCGGATTTTCCACAAAGCTCCTATCTGAGCAGGGGTTTGAACTTGGATTTCCTGCCTCTCTATGAACTTCTTAATAATCAAATTACTTCTCTTTTTTACAGTTGTAGAGGGCATGCAATGACATGGGAGATTTAAAATGCTGGCAGATCATATATTTACAAACCTAATGTTATACATCCAGCACAAATATTAAAGGTTTCATTCATCAGTAAATTCATGCTTTCTCCTTCATCTTGTGAAGAATTTTCTTGCAGCAGGCTGATGATATTTGTTTGATTGAAATAATAAATTCAGGTTGTTGGTTTGCTTTTAAGAAGAAATATTGCCTTACCTTTTTTCTTCTCCTTCTCAAAGGCTGACGAATTCTTCGTTGAAGCAGTAACGCTGAAGCAGGTGAGGAGGGTGAGGATAGGGCATGATGGCAAAGGAGGAAGCAGTGGCTGGTACCTTGCCAAAGTGATAGTGAGGGAAGAAGGACAGCCAGAAAGTGAGGCTGTGGAATTCCCCTGCTACAGGTACTGGAAAACAAAGCAGTGCTTGCAGATTATGCCTCTGCTTATGCATTTGCCAGACTTTGAAGAGCCTAGTTGTTGGTCCGTGACTGGAATTTTCTGAGCACAGCTTAATCCTTTTTATTTATTCATTCAATCATTTATTTTTGCTAAGCCTGAAAGCAAAGAGTGTGGTTTGGGAGGTTTAAGATACAGTTAACTCCCCTTACCAAATGAACAGCAATCTGAATTATGAACTTCTCAGCAATTAGCTCAGTGATCCAAAGAATTTCCAAAAGATAAAAACACAACCTTCCAGTACCACATCCAGTGTCACTGCACTTGCCTGCTGCAGAAACACACTCTGCAATCTGCTGGTGTTATTGCATGTGTGGAAAGATGTTCTGGTCCCTCACATGCGTATCCCATCTTTCCAGGAGCAATGGGATACTATTTTTGTGTTGGGAGAATGCAAAATTTCTATGGTGCCATCTTGAAAGCTCCTTGCATGAGGGGAAATGCATATCATGCAGACAGAGATAGTGGTAGAGCAGAGGGATGTAACTTACCTCTAAGGGTGATTTATAATTGTATTCTTCTCTTCCCTAGAAAAACAAGTAGCCAAAAGAAATGCGCTGTACTGAGGCTACTTGTGGGGAACAGGATGCATGATCTGCTCTGGCACTAACTAGGGTCTGCTTCAACATTGTGGCACAAACTAGGGAGAACTAGATTGAAAACATAGAGAGATTAACTTCAGTGTAGTTAAGGGTCCTGTGAAGTCCTGCTTGCCCTCTCAGGATGTCCACTCTCTAGGATGGACCTTCATTGAGTTCCATTTAACAATGCCAAGTACCTGTTCTAAAAAGTCATCTCCTGGGGCCTAGTGGATTTGTGAAACTCAAATACAATTAGTTTTAAACTGCAAACAGAGGCAAAGCCTCTAATCTGGTTACTTGTCTCCTGTCTTGGAAGAACTCCACTTTAATGAAAGGAGTCAGCCAAATACAAACCAGGAGCCAGCCCCAGCCTCTCTGCATTGCGAGAGCCACATCACATCAGAGAGCAAACTCACTGGGGAGACAGCACAGAGCAGCAGATGCAATGTCATCTTGGTTGTGAAAAGCAAGCCAGTTTCCCCCTTTTCAAAGAACAAACCACCACGTAGTCATTGCTGTCTTTTGATCCATATTTAACAACCATATGTTTTACTGAGTTAAGCAAGTAGGCTAGACAGGTTTTTCCTTGGACATGAAGTGTCCATGCAAAGAGCTGTTTTGCTCAGACTCCTCGAGATATTTCTGTGTCTAACTGCACCATGCAGCTGGCTTATTTTAAATACTTCCTTTTGAATTGTCTCCTTAAGTGACTGTTTAACTAGGTGTCTCCCCTCAGCTTGGAGGGATGACCCACTTCCCCTTAGCTTTACACCTGTGGATCAGGAACATCAGAATCCAGAAGGCATTCCCCCCAGGCCAGGGACTGAAAAAAGAGGGAGAAGAAAAACCCCAAGACCTTATCCCCAAAACATTCATGGGGTGAATTAAGGCTTCAGGTGATGGAATTCCACTCTTATCTTTCTAAATGTCTCTTTTCCCAAGTGATATCAGTGTTGCTCGTGTAGCTTTATTTGCTGTCCTTGTGCCAGCATTATCTCTTCCTCTCAGATTGAGAAGGTCACATGACTGATCACCATCAACCACAGGGACAACTGCTCCCTCTCACTATCTTTGATGCCCGTGTCTCCTGGGAGACTGAGGCATCATCGCAGTATACGGGTGTCGTCATGGAGTCTGGAGAAATCTGAGAGCCAAGGTGCTCACCCACTGCATCCTCCACGTGAGGGATAAACATCTCCATGACCTGCAGCGTTTGGATGTTCCTCTCCAGTCCTGTAGGCCAAGGACAGATTGTGTCCTCGCTGCTTTGGGAGCAGCTCAGAAAGTCCTGTTGTACCTGCCTCTTCGGAGCCAAGACGTTGAAGAAGACTTGGCCAAGAAGGGGCAACGCAAGTGAGGTTAATTAGAGACTCCACCTGAGAGACACTCTCTTTCTGCTTGGCCAGTGGTCATGTTGTTCTCACTGCCTTTATCTCCAAGACCTGACTAACTTCCCCTCTTTACACAACACAATTGCATGGTCTGGAGAAAAACACCTCTTGCTGCTGAGTTCTTACTGAAAGCGTCTCCATGGACCTTCTGCTGTTTAGCTGCTACTGTGAGACAGCCAGAGGGCCAAATGACTCCCAGCAGAAACACATCTCACCTGTGCAGAAAGCTTCACAGACTTCTTACCTCTGTATAAACTGGGCTGCAGCAGCATGTGAGGAGCAGGAACTCCAGCAAAGAGCTCCACTGCAACTGATGTCTTTAAGATACCCTCACAGATCTTCATTGCATAGAACTCTTTGAACTGTCTGTTCTTGTTATTTATATATTCATTTACATGTCTGTGTTTTGCCTTCTAATTTGAAAGCTTTTTTATAACTCCAGAGGATCATCTATTACCTAGTAATCACAAGAGCTCTATGAGAAGAACTGTCTTTGTCATACAAGGGAGTCAGCAGAGATAAAGAAAAGCTAAGTGGATTAATTGTGAGTTTGTGTCGGATGCAGGTAGAGCATCAAGAAATAAGGACTCCCAGGCCTGTGCTTTCAATTCTTTAAACAGCTGGCTTACAGTCAGCGATTTTTAAAGTGGTCATTTGGTCTGTGCTTGCAGGAAGTAAATGCAAGTGAGTTCTCCAAGGGTTATTTGCAGAATTGCTAGTACATCACTTGGATGCACTGCAGTAGTATTTCTCTCTACAAGCACATAGCATTATAATATCCAAGCTTTTAGGGACTGAACACTGAATCATTGAGTGGCATCACCAAACAATTTATGTTTTATAATACCTGATGTGGTTTAAGTATTGTGATGATGAATACCACTAGAAAGTTCAAAATTAAGGAGTAAACCTTTCACTGCAGAACAGGAACCAAACTTTTTTGAAGATCAAAACTGAGTTCTTCAGGTTTCATTTTCTCCTCAAAGTGCTCTAGAAGTCCAGGAATGGACTAGCTGACATTCTCTAAATGCCTATTTTTTATAATATTTATATCCCAGACAGAAATGAATTTTCAATCAGGCAAAGTCGTGAGTTCGTGATAGGATAGAATTTTACACGCTATAAATCATTACAGCTCCACTGAAATCTTCAATGATATATCATTAAATTCATTTCTAAGCATATGGCCCTCACCATCCTAATTTTTCTCTAGCACAAGCATAAGGGAACATCGTTAATTCTCTGAAGAACAACAGACAGACCATGAATGGGATGATGCACTAGGAGACTCCTGCAAAAGAACATTTATTCTATCAAATGCCAAAAATGTTCATCATACAAACAAGCCAGAGAAACCTCCATTTCTTGCCTAAAAATAAACTGAAATATCTATCTATTTTACACATTTTTATATATAGGGTATATTTAAAGACATACACAAACAAAAATATGCATCTCTGAATCTAATGAATGTGCTAATAATTCTGATTGCACACAGGCTGGATTTCAAATACTATATATGATATACCATATTTTTTTGCAGTAGTCCCCTCACTCTCTAGTCCTCTAGAAATCCTTTCTGCAGTGGCTTTCATGTCATATTTGTGTCCTCTTTGAGTTATTGGTCATAAAATATCTCTTTAAAACCAAGTATGTGATGCAGGACACAATTACACCCTTGCAAAACCCACAGTGGCATGTGAATTACATTCACTGATATATAGAAGCTCTGATAAAATAAAAGATTTTGACAGGCCTTTTGTACTAGGAATATGATGGCACTGCACTGAAAAATTCCATTTTCTGCAGCCTGATGTGTTTATAATTTGTCAATTCATTTGCGTTCTCTGCAAGACTATAAGCCCCTGGTTGCAATCTGGTGCTCAGTGATACACTGTTGGAATTACATTGAGGTAAAATTAGGATATTGCTGTATGTGTGCTGAAGGGAAAGAATGCAGTGGCATTGCTCATCCAAGTATTGCCTCTGTCACTAGAGTCATCTCCTAGAGAAAACAGATCTTCTGCCATTCCTGGCTATTCTCTTGGTTAAAACAATGTAAGGAGCCTTTAGCCACTTCTCTGCTAAACCTCTGTCTTCCTCCTCAATCCAAGATGTGCTCCTTCTCTTGCCATCAGTATCTACTAATACTGGTAGAGGAAATTTCTTTTTCTAGGGGTGAATCCTCCTTTTCTGATCCATTTTTGTAGTCTGTCCTCACTGCTGAAGCAGATAGCATTTGCTGTGCTGCACACAGAGATCTGTTTCTTGTGGGATTTATTTTTATCCTGCCACCTTGGTGCAGGAACAATTCACTCAGATTCACCCCAGATATCCCTAAAACATCAGCAGTGGCGAAGGTGACAGAAAACAGCAGCATGTCCACTGGCAACAGAAACAGCAGTTTGCAGGACACGAAAACCAGCATCTGGAGAGCAGAAGTGTGCCTACCTTGTGAGCTTCTGCTTTCCTGAAGAACATGCTGAATTCAGTGGTCCTGGGGTGGTGGAGTTTGGGCTCGAGTTTTGTGGGTCCTCCCAGTTAACACTGATGCACGCAGAAGCCTCTTGACTTTTGGGATGATGTGATCCCCTAGCCACTGGATACCTGTCCAAGGATGTGAATCCCGAGCCAGCATCAAGAACTACATGATACAAAGGTATAAAGGATCAGTTTTCACAGGTAATATAAAAAAAATCCCCCAACCCTAAAATATCAATAAAGGCTTCCTTTCTTGAGACGAGGTGATATCTTAGCATGTTCTCCTTGCACTCTACCCTTGCTCAATTCTTGACAACAATTCCATGTATTCCCAACAGATTTTTCTGCTCCTCTGTCCCACTACACCTCTCAGTCTCCTCTGAGGTGCAACACCACACCTGCTGCCCTCACATGATTTTGTGTTTGTGTGATCATCACGTTCCTGCGTTCATCACCTTCATGCTGGCCAGCTTAGCTTTTAGGCCTTTCCAAGCCCACCTACACAAGACCACCTGCTTTGCACAGTGAAAGGGAAGAATACGGGGTAGACTGCATACCCAAAAACCTCCCAAAGCTTAGAGGGGAGCTGGGGTTGGAGGCATGTGTCTGTGTGGTGAGAATTCTGTGCACCTATTTTGCATGAGAACATTGCTGCTCGTGCTTCCAGGGCTGCCTGGCTACATCTCATGTTTGGTTTTCTTTCCTGGTGCTGGGTTTTTTTGCATGGTTGCTTTGTGCTTTTTGTTTTCCTCGGGGTGGGAAGAAAGAGGAGAACACTGAAAATATAATATTCCTTCAGATGGGTGAAATGGAGACATATCATTCTTGGTCTTCCGAAATACCTTGTTCCAACTGCTCATGACTGTAAGCTTTGCTGGCTTGTTACCTGCAAGGTGCCATGGATTTGGTCCAGCTCTCAGGGGGCATTTGTTCATGTCCCCAGATCCTTGTTATAGGGGTCATTTCCCGGTTTCCATATGTGCTGACTCACTGTCAAAATCAAAGATGGAAACTTAAATGGGAAGTGAGCTCCCCTCCTTTTTTGCATACGGGTCAGCCAAGGACAATGTAAGTGTCACAATGACATCTACGGGGCTGCCTTTAACAAGAAAGTTTGTGGGGGTTTGTTTTTACTCTTTCTAGTTCTGGGAATTATTGTAGCCATTTAAACACCCTGCATGACCCACCAGAGATTGCTCGCTTGTCCTTTTCTCGCCCCTGCTGGTTTTAAGCAGTATTTTTAGCTGCAAAAGATTGTGCTGCAAATAGATTCGTACCTGGGAACAACGGGCACTCTGGGAACTGCTCCTGCAGTCACGGCACGGCACCACTGTGGGAAACCTGACCCTAAACAGATGCTTACAGGAATATCCTGAGTGGTGCAGCACTCAGGGTTTGAAGTGGAAAGTGAGAAACTTCAGCCAGGACCCTTGCTTTTGTCATACAATGGTTGCTGTGTGGCACATGGTGGGGTTGGGGCTGTAAATCCTTCATCCCTGAGGCTGAAGGAGCAGCTGTGATGGTTCCAGATTAGCAATTGGTTCCCTTCTGTTTAGGAAGGGGACTTTCAAAGGGGGACCTGAGAGGGGACTTTTGGAAAGGGCATGTAGTGATAAGACAAGGGGGGAATGACCTTAAGCTGAAGGAGGGCAGGTTTAGTAGATATTAAGAAATTCTTTACTTTCAGGGTGGTGGGGCCCTGGCATAAATTATCCAGAGAGGCTGTGGATTCCCCATGGCTGGAAGTGTCCAAGGCCAGGCTGGATGGAGCTTGGAGTAAACTGGGATAGTGGAAGGTGTCCCTGCCCATGGCAGCAGAAACGAACTGAGCTTTAAGGTCCCTTCCATCCTGAACCGTTCTATGATTCTATGGTTTTCCTTTCAGGATGTTTTCCCTTGAGATCATGGAAAACATACTTTGTGCCCGGCTCTTCTTCTTAATTAGTCTAGTTGGATCATTAGAGCAATGCAGAGAAACACAGGAAATCCTTCCTTTTTGCTGGTGGAAGCTGCTTCCATATACCCAGTCCTGAAAATGGGAACAATGTAATTCTTCCCCTTCCGAGTAGAGAAAAAGGAACGAAAAAGAGATGAGAAACGAGACGGGGCGGGGGGGGGAAAGAAATAAAGAAGAGGGTGTTTAGTTACATACATACTATAAAGATTGTAATCAAGGGTATTAGTGATAAAGGCTGAAAGTCTTTCTGGTCAGTGAAGATCAATGATTTCAAGAGACTGAGACTGAGTGTTCACAGGAATAACTTGTGGCTGTGGAGTTTGTGCTTTACAGACAGATGGACATCACAGCAGATGTTTGTCTATTGCAAGCAGGGCTCTTATGATCCTTCTTCTTGGAAAAATGGAGGTTTAAAGTGTGGCTGCCTTATGGTCTGGTCAAGCTCCTGCTAAGTTAACAGAGATGCAGAGCCCTGTAAAAACAATCTTTTTGACTATGCTGTGGACTTCACTATGTGTGGAGCCTAGATTTTGATAGGTCTAACAGGTGCTAATTATTCAAAGATAACTTACTTCTGTTTCGCAACCAGATGGCTTGACAAAAATGAGGACGATGGTCAGATTGTTCGAGAATTAGTGCCTGCTGGAGAGTCACCAATGCTAAAAAGTGAGTTCAGCCTGGAAAAAAAATAAGGTTTGAGTTGTACATGCACATATTTACTTGCTTTATTCTTCTTAATAATTCTTGTCAGTTCACAGTAAATCTACTGGGCATTTTTTTGCCATTCTTATGCAAGAAACTGCAGTAGGTCACTCAGCTGGAAATGCCTCTGACTCTTAAATTCTAGTTTTTGAATGGGATTAATTTGAATAATGGAGCATAATTGCAGAATTATATGTGTAGAAAGAAACTGGTTTCTAATGGTGTGATTTGTTTAGGAACTGCTTTCTTGTATAGCTTTCTCTAAAGGATCTTGAATTGCCACTGCTTTAGTAGAGTGAATTCCATTGAATAATTGCATTTCAGAAGAAAATCACAAAAAAATATTATATTGTCTTTTTCTGGAGAACCAGGGCTCCAATACTATAATTTTCATTAGAAAACAATGCTTACAGATCTCAGGTTGAGATGCTTTTCATTTTGTTTTAGGAAAAAACAAAAAAGTCAAATTTATTGAGTGAAATTTTAAGTATAAAAAAGTGTTAAATAACCTCACTTTCTTAAGTGCATACTTATGGCTTGGGTAATAATTTAACAGTGAGAGAGAGGCATACAGAATATGTTATGCTTACTAATGTACCTGTTGGATCTCTTATGTTTTGGTGAATAACTCCAAGGTGTGACAGCTTCTCCAGTGTGTCCCTAAGATGCTGGATGCATGAAGGCAGGGAAAATTCCTTCCTGTGTCTGTATCTGGAGCCTTCCTCCCCTATATCTTGTTCGAAGCTGATTGCCTGGCTGAGCAGTGGAAATGCCACTCACATGTCTGTGTTTTGTACATCGATCCCACTTTAGATGTCAGTTATCACATCAGCGTGAAGACGGGAGATATCCCTGGTGCCAGCTCAGACTCCAGAGTTTTCATCAAACTCTACGGTGAAAAGGCAGACTCCAGCAAAGAGTTTCTCTTAGTCTCTGATAATGATCTAGGCAATTATTTTGAGCGTGGTCGAGTGGATGAGTTTACTTTAGATATGATGGATATTGGAAAGGTAAGAATCGATTGCACGTGGCTTTTTACTTTCTGCAAGTGTCTGAATTGAGAATCAAAACAACACTGAGGATTGAGTGTATTGAAGGAACCTCTGACCTTTACACTGGTTATTAAGAAACAGATTTTACTTAGACCATTACATCAGCAGTTTTAGGGTACATGCTGACATGTGAAGAGTGTTTTACATTTTTAGTTAAAAACATATATAAATTATTTGCATGAGCACAGCTGGAGAATAAAGCACCAGGCTGAGGAGACTGTTATATACTGAGTAAATTCTGTAGTGTTGTGTAAATTCTGGGTGGCTTTTCCCTGCTGTCTTGGTTTCTGTTTGCTTTTTCAAAGATCAACCGAATCCGGATTGGACACGATAATGTGGGTCTGCGGGCTGGCTGGTTCCTGGCCAGTGTCCAGATCACAGTCCCCGTCCAGGGAAGGCAGTACATGTTCCCCTGCAACCGATGGCTCGACAAAGATGAGGCTGATGGCAGGGTGGAGGTGGAAGTCTACCCAAGTGAGATTGTGCCTATCGAGAAATGTAAGAGGACCTGCGGCTGTTTTATAGCTAGGACGAAAAATGTATTAGGACCATTCTTGAGGACAAGGTCACCACTGCATTAGACACTGAAACCCAAAAGTCCCTGCTCCTACCAGCTTATGTTGTTGAGGGAAGTAAATTATTCTCATGTTTTCTTGTCTGAAAGAGTTGGGAAAATGTTGTGGAGTTTTTCATCTCCATTTCCTGCAACCATATGAAAAATTTGCATCCTGTGCATAACACAGTACAGAGCAATGTGTTTCTCCATTGCAGTATCAGTGGGTTCTGCTTTTTCCGCATTTATCTGTCCCAGTCTTTTTTTTTTTTCACATTTATGTGCCCCGTTGCTGCACCAGACGTGTTCTGTCCTGTCTGTATTACTCCATTTCCTGCAAGGGAAAAGCTTTGTGATAAATAGGGACCAAATCTCTACTGCCCACTTGACTTTTATCAGCAGATCCATTTTCTTTTAAGGCCGTGTTAAAATTTGTCTTCAGATCCTGAGAAAGGATGTCATGTTTTCCCCCTGCTCTCTGTAACTCCCTCCCTTGTATTATACTAGGGAGATAATTTAACCACTCTGTAGTTAATACTGAAATGAAATTCCCTTTTAAGGCTCTGTTTTGCACCCCTGTGACATGGGCTTAGTACTTGTAAAAGGCAAACTATTAGGTTAGTCCTCAGTGAAGAGTTCTGTTATCTCACATTTAGTTTGGATAAGAGCAAATGCTTGGCTATGCAGGCATTTGTTAAAACAAGGTAATTTAATTTTGAACCTGAGCCCCCGGGAATGTTGTTATCTGTGTTTCTCTCCTGATTTAATTGCTTTATTTTTGGACTAGTGATAAACTATGAGGTGTCTGTAGTTACTGGAGACGTGCGAGCCGCAGGCACCAACGCCAAAGTGTTCATGCAGATTTATGGTGAGACTGGCAAAACGGAGCTGATCATCTTAGAAAACAGATCCAACAACTTTGAGCGGGGAGCCACAGAAATCTTCAAGGTATGATGAAGGCAGCCACTGCCACTTTTAAGAGGCGAAACAAATGGCCAGCCAATCTGAGACATCAGTAGAATAATTGGCCCAATTGCAAAAAAAAAAAAAAAAAAGAAAAATAGACATTTTTTTAAAAATGCAGGTCTGATGGTGTGTGTTGTCCTCTCTCCATATTTTCAGGAGGTTTTGTGTTTCTTTTGTGAAGTTTTGTGTTTTGTAGAGGGGCTTTCATCTTCTGAGGGGCTGGTAGCAGCAGTGCCATCGAAGTGTGTGATCTAATAGTGCTATTTGCTTACACTTACTTCCAAAAGGAGCTGCTCATGTTGGATCTCAAAAGACCTCAATCTTATACTTTTGTGTGAAGGTTTGACCACATGTTTACATCCCTTTGCATTGTCTAGCTGGGGAAGTGTCGTGGTTTGACCCTGGATAAACGCCTGGTGTCCAGCAAAACTTCTCCAGGGCCTTTTTCACCCCCCTTTCCCCCCCT
>JAWWTY010000088.1:70672059-70683623 GCA_035222235.1 Margarornis squamiger | reverse complement strand
TTCCAGAGCCTGCAACAGAAGCCAATCTTCCTCTTAGGAGAAAAAAAAAACTCCTAATCAGAGAAACCCACGACAGGAAGGAAACCCCGTATCTGCATAAGAATATAAAGAATCCCAGCTTTGCTGTGATCACACATGCCATTAGCCACAGGTGCATGTGCCAGCCCTGCAGAGGTTTGCAGCTGTAATTTCTGTGAACATCTGAGTGCCCTGTTCATTTTAATTTTACTGCCTGTAGCACTGTTCCAGTGAGTCACAGCCCTCAAGGTGTACAGCACATTCTTCTAGCTGTCACAATGGTCAAAGTTTAGGTTTTACAGTTGTTATGCCCCAGTCCACCCATTAGGTTTAGGGGAATGTTGTTTGATTTACTCTGGGAGGTGCATGGGAGAAACAACACAATTCTCAGAAGGTTCAATAACCAACTTTTAGTTGAAAACTTTAAAAAATTAAGGTAGAATAAGGTACGTGGCAAATTTTAAGCAGCAGCCATTTCGATTATTATTGTCAATAGAAATGCAACAATATGAAAGCATAAAAAAACAATTAAGAAAATATATGAGGGAAAAGAAGGAAAGAGAAAGAAATCGTAAGAGTAGACAGGTACATAGTCACCACCTGTGAGTTCAGTGATGAGATTTGGTTGTTGCTGTTTCAATGTCCATTGGTCGAAGTGATGGTCACAGTCTTGATCCATCGAGGGTGGGCGGAGCCCCCAGAACACAAATTTTAGTGGGTTAATAAATGCTCAGGCTAGGTGGGAATGCCCAGGTACCTCCCCTGGGGTGGTAAGTTTTACACTGTATGATGTAACACTGTGGATCACTGGGCACTTCGGGGGTCTTTGATGGTTCATGGCCCCTTCGAAGACATGAGAGCTGCCTTTCACCTCAGCCTAGCTGAGCCAATTATGCCCCATTAGATGGGGATGAAAACCAAGTCTACAAGTGAATGCCCTGGTACATTCCTGGAGGGGACTTTTTTTGTGTAAGGGAGGACATTGGCATGATAAAAGCACTCTCCAACCTTGCAAGACCTGCTTTTTGTTGACCTCTTCCCTTACCTGTCCCAAAACCCATCTTGTAGTGATGTGTGTGCACCCTCTCTGTACTTGGGCATCACCCTGCTGTTGTTTGGGCCACTCACAATTAACATTTCAGTCTCTCGCAATACTGCAGAGCCCACACCTCTTTCTGAGCGACCCAGCAGAGTGTTTGCAGGAGTGAGAAGCTCAGAGGTAATTCAGGTGGGTGAGCCAGGACCTGTTTAATCCAGCAAGAGGTCCTGGGCTGATGAGGCTGAACAGCAGACATGGATCACCACGTGGTCAGGCGTCCTCTCCCTTTGGGACCAGTGTCCTTTTCTGCCTTCTTAGCTTGGGTTTTCTGCACAGAGAAAAAAAGATCTGGGGGAAAGGAATGGTCTTAGCTGTTGCCCTGATGTGGGGTCAGGACATGTCAGAGGCACATGCTTCTGTATGGAAAGAAAGACCAACATCTGGACGGGACAGCACAGAGTCCAGACGGAAGCAGGATTTAAGGCACATCTGTCATATGTGCTCACAGCACAGGGCTCAGCACAGTGGTGCCTGCAACTTCTTTTGGATTTGCAGTCCCACAGAGGTTGGATCCATCTCATCACAGTTAAGCTTGGACTGCATTGCTGAAGCTCCCTTGAATCATCAAGACTGAGGTGTCCTCCTTGCTGTCACTGGCCAAACGGAGGTGCCTCTATCCACAGTTTTACCAGAATTTTATTGTGTATTTTTGAGATCTGTTCACCTCCTCCTACCTAATTTTCTTGCTTTAGAGAATGGAGTTATCCATTTTTAATGAATTCTTTGGTATTTAAAATTACTACTACCTTATACATGTTTGCTTTTTAAAAACTCTATAATTTTAAGATTAGGTTTCTCTGGTTTTAAAGGAAATAAGCTTTTCAAAATTTATGAGTAAAAGCTATTAGCCGATATCAGATTTATAATAAAGCCATATGTACAGTGGTCTGTTTACATAGCTGTGTTTATATCCTCTCAGATATTTATTGCCAGATTTGAAAGTTATACCCATTTTCTGTAATTCTTCTTTATAAGCACACAAGGCAGAAGCTCTGAGGCATAAATGGACAGGTCTTTTATCTCTTTCATTGTATGAATATTTACAAAAAGATACAGGCAAAAATAAGATTCTGTGAGCTACATGCTAATAGGAAATGCTATCAGTTTTGGACAAGGCATGCAGGATGATTACAGCAAATCTAAGGATAAAGCCATGTAAGGAAAGACACATTCTTTATGTCAGGACAGCTGGATCAATTTTAGTTTTCTGATAAGCATCTTGTGGGCAATTGATTTTGTTTTAATCTACAAAATGCTTCTAGACTAAAACCTTACATGCCAAGTTCCAGATTTCAGCCTGAAGGAAATGTTTGCAAGTTTTAAAACACAAACGGTGCCTAACAGCATAAACAATCATCAGAAACAAGTCCTTGCTTGTTGAAGGATTGTGTGGAATAAAATCTTCTATCCAACTTCATTAGGAAGTAATCTGGACAGATAATCTAAACCAAGGAGGTTTTGTGTCTGCTGTACTGACTAGAGAGATGTAAATCTTACTGATCAGACTTCTGCCATTGATGCACTGTAACCACTAGTGACTGTATCCTCTCTGCACACTAGTGAAGTGAGAAAATACTTCTCTAATTTTCTGGATAGAGGGAAGGAGAAAGACAGTCCAAACCCACGGTCTGTGTTAGGGATCAGGTTATCAGGTTATCTGAGCCTTTTCACTATGCCATTATTGCTGCTTGCTGGGTTCATATTGTGTGCTAAGTATGAAATGTATCTCATTATTAGTTTTCAAAAGACCCCATGCACTGAGAATCTCTAAAAACCTACTATGATATTTTGGCATATTCACTTTTAATGATGACGCAGAGACAATACTGGTGAGGAGAGTGATGGGGAAGTAGGGAGCCCAATAAATATGGATTCAGCTCCTACCCTCACCATCGCTGCTTTGAATGTCTTCAGCTCAGTCTGTTCACATGAGATTTGGTAATGCAAAGCATGAAGTGGTAAAGCAGGAAGGAAAAAGTAAAACGGGAAGAAAAAAGTAAAGGTAAACATGCATAAAAATTGTTCTTACCCTTGCTTAGATACCTTGGGTGATAGAGGGGGTGTTCCCCATTTTTAAGAATGTACATTATGAAACTGAGATGTCTTATATCCTCCTGGGTGCTGGCTTTCCCTTGGTGGCAGAGAGAGGCTGCAGATGTTGGGAAGATCTATAAGATTCGGATAGGCCATGACGGGACAGGCATTGGGGATGGCTGGTTCCTGGAAAGTGTCACGCTGAAGAGGCTTGCCACAAAAGCCTCAGACCCTGACAAAAAGAACAAGAAAAAGAAGTCTGACGAGGACGAAGAAGAGCAGACCAAGGCAGAAGGAGGAATGGATGTCTACACATTTGTGGCACACCGCTGGTTGGCTAAAGATGAAGGGGACAAGGAGCTTGTGGTGGAACTGGTGCCTGATGGAGAATCTGACCTGGAGGGTAAATATCAGAGGGAATGTGTGTGTGTGTGTGTGTGTGTATCCAGGATCTGCATGAAGAATGATAATCACACTGCAGTGCTTGGGAGGACCATTTATGTCCCCTCAGGCCCACAGAGCAGCTTACCCTGAGTATTGGTTGATCAGAGCTGGGGAGGAAGGCAGTGGTGGCTAAACTGAAGTAGAGCATGGAGGAGACAGCCTGAAGTTGAAATATCCTAAAGTACTTCAACAGGATTCTCCGAGGGCTGTCTGGGGTGCTTTGGTCAAGAGTCCCACAGGTTACCACTGTGACTGGGAGTTTAGCAAGCTGTAACTATTGTTAAGGCTAATGACAAGGGCTGAACAAAGATGGAGCTGCTCATGTTTTAAGACAGGTGCAAGCAAGCTCCAGGGGTTACGTGCTTTCATGGTGAGCCATGGATTTGATGAAATAAGGCTGTTTCTGGGCTCCTCCTGATCTGCCTTTGCAACTTTACTTGCAGAGAATACATACGAGGTCCACGTCCTCACTGGGATTGTGTATGGGGCTGGGACAGATGCTAATGTCTTCTTGAACATCTATGGCTTAGAAAGAGGAGACACGGGTGAGCGCCAGCTGAAAAGGTCGAATAACTTGAACAAGTTTGAAAAGGGACAGGTAATGCATGAACTCAACTCACTCAAGCAAGCAGAGGGCTGGCAGAGCTGTCTTGGTTATTGTGGTGGCCTTTCAATACAGCCTCTTCTCTGTGAGGCTTGGCTTCTTTTAGCTTAAAGCTCAAACATGTTTTATTTCTAAAGTATGTAAAGCAAAATTCCTCGAAACATTTTCCAGGGGAAATTCATTTGAATAATAAACTGAATGCCAATTTCTCATTGGGGTCACCTTTTGCATCTGCTTTCTGTAAGCATTCTAGTAATAATGCTTCCTCCCAGGAATAGTTCAAAACCACAGACTTTAAATTAATATTGTAGAGCATTTGTGAGGCAGCTCAAGTATGTAGGTATTTAGACTGCAAACACTATTCTAAATGTTCCACTCAACCAGTCAGGGAATAAAAGCAATATTACATGGTGTGCTGTAATTACATTATCATCCAATGCAATTAAAGAACATCTCCTGTAAATCGAGTATTTCCCATAAAAAAGTTTATGAACAATTAACAAACTACTATTATAGCCAGGAGTTCTTCAAGGAAGAATTCTGCATAACAAAACAAAACAAAACAAAACAAACAAACAAACAAAAAAAAACCCAACAAAAAAAAAGAAAACAAAAAGCAGCTGTGGAAAACTTGCAATCACAAAAAAAGAGCCTAAGGTTGTTAAATAAGCTGTTAGCTGTGATTTATGAGCTTGGCACTGGTGAAACTGCAACCTGCACACGGTTCTTCATTCAGTGGGAAGAGTTCCAAGCTGCAAATGTAATGCTCTTTACTCCTGGGAGAACAAACCCAGAGTCTACCAACATATTAATCACATTAAGATGTTTAAACTGTTATGATAACAAGGACCATCCTGTCACACTAACACAGTCAATAAATGAACCTCTTGGTTGTGGTTAATGACAAAGGAAAGATATCCTGTGGTTTGAAATAAAACATATGGGCTACATTTTGGGGCCATCCTGTGCAGAGCCAGGAGCTGGACTCAGTGATTCCTGTGGGTCCCTTCCAACCCTGGATATTCTATGATTCTACACAGAGGTGAACAGGAGAATTTCCATGGAGTCAATATGTTTGTGTTCGGTTCCAGATTCAATTTGTGGGAAAATACCAAGCCTGAAAGGAAAGATATTTGCTAGGGATGAGTTAAACCTAGAGGAAGCTGAAACTGGGATGAGGTAAAGAAAGGTGTGAAGGGTTGCTCAGATCCATGGCTGCTCCATGAAGGAGCCTCATGGCTTTGTAGCTATTTTTGTCCACAAACACAAAAAGTACAAGGAGAACTTACAGCCACCTATTTTTTTAAAGGGGAAAAAGATTACCTTTGGCCATTTACTACCTTTCTCTCCTGCCTTCTGAGAAACACAGTCACGTGTCTTTTGTCTCCTATGCAGGTGGATGTGTTCACCATCAAAGCCATCGACCTGGGCGAGCTGAAGAAGCTGCGGATTCGCCACGATAACTCTGGTACCAACCCAAGCTGGTTCCTGGAGAGGGTAGAGATTATTGACCTCAAAGAGAGCACCACGTGAGCACCCTTCTCACTCAGACAGAAAAGGGTTCCCCTCTCTCAGGAGCCTGCAGAGCTGTGGGGAGGCAGAGGAGGTGCAGAGGGCATCGTTGTACCTCCTCACACACTTAGGGGGAGCAGGCATCCTTTGGGAGCCTTGGGATGATTGTGGTGTTACACTGAGCATGGGGCCATTCTGGGGTACCTTTGGAAGGGTTTTGCTGTCCTAGCATCTCTGCACTTTGAGAACCAACAGTATTTGGAAGGGAACCTCAGCTTGTCTCTGTTTCTCCTGAGAGGAACTCAACTCTTCCTCTTGGGAAAGGTCCCTGAGCAGAGCCTGCACTCCAGATTTCCTTTCTAGGCCATATTTTAGAAGTCCATGAGCTCACATTTCATTTTTGTTTTGTACCAAATGGAAAGGTCTGGGCCAAAAGCAAGTCCTGATCCAAGCAACTCCCATGATTTTCACAGAAAGCTGGATTAGCAAAGACTGGGCTGTCCAAAACCTGAGATACAGGCTTTCCCCTGAGCTGGAACATGCTTGAAACCACATACTTAAAAGTTGCACAGTGCTCTGGTGGGTGGGATCACTCCTACAGACCTAAATGATGGGTCCAACCTTCATAAATATGAAATGTCTGTGAGACTGGATGTTCCCTCAAGTTATTTAACTTTTTCTGAGACTGAAAACTAAAATTAATCAATCATAGGGGGCTGGCAGCCCAGAAACAGCACTTTGCAGTAAGTGCTCAGTAACTTATGTACAGATTTAGTTCCCACAAATGACACCATAGCTCAAAGATGAAAACAGTAGTATTGTTTGGCTTCGAGTAATCTTTATGGTTTTTGGGTGTGGGTTTGGTTTTTTTTTAAAGTAGCCTCTGATCTTTTCTTGTTTATGTTATTAAAGCCTGTGAAATCCTGTGTCAGTGCTGGGTGCTGCTGTTATTCTTGTAGGTATTATTTCCCATGCCAGCGCTGGTTAGCAGTTGAGGAAGATGACGGTCAGATTGTCAGGGAGCTGGTCCCAGTGGATGAAGCATTTGTAAAGAAAGATTCGGACAATGACGGCCAGTCTCCTGCAACGCTGGGCCTGGAACAGAAAGGTTTATGTTAGACTTGTATTTCTTCCAGTGTGGGGTTGGAAAGGAACCAAGTTAACAGCGCTGCTGAGGGCACTAGCACTTAGCAGTAGCAGTTACTCACTGGGCTGTGAGTAATTTTTCCCCCAGCATGAAATTTTCAGGTGTGAATGAAGTGTGAAGTGTGTGTCAGACAGCAAGGAGTGGACCCTCCTCATTTTTGGTTGATTTAATCATCTTGCAAAGTTGGACCTAAAATGACAAAGCTAGGAAGATGGGTAGCATGTTCAGTCATCATCTCTCAGCTGAAATGCACAATTGTTGCTAATATCTAAGGAATAAATCTCTTTCATTTCACATCATGGACTGTAATGCTTAAATGTTTCAATATAAAACTGAGCAGAGAGTAAACATAGCCAGAGAAAGGGAAGGCACCTAAATTTATCTCGCTTTCCATTGTGCTGCTTGTGTCAGTTGTCCTCCAAAATAACTTTGCCTCATTTGTAATTAATTTTGCTTGACAACCCCAGAGCAGTGACACACTCCTGGGTCTGATGCTGCAAGGTGCTGAGGGCCCAACAGGTTTCCCAGTTAGTGGAAGGCTTCAAACTCTCCCCTAACTTCCGCCTCAGATGTTTTTAAATACATGAATAATTTCCACAAGTTGTACAGTCAAATGAATTCCACAAAGTGTTTATCCCTTTAGTTCAGGAGTTAAGCATCACTTTGGAAACATGTGTGTAACTATGGAGGAAATGTTCTATTTTGGAAATCTTGATTAGGTTATAGCAGTGCAGTGAGGACTATATTAGACTTTTCCATATTTTTTATGAGTTTACTGTGCTTGCTAAATGATGGTGCAATAGAAACCTCCCTAATGATGCTATTCTGGAGGGTGTGTTTGTGAATATGAGCTGTATATGTCGGTGTGCATACCTTCTGGTGTGTGTTACATGCACATATATTATTTGGTGCTTATAAAATAAAGGGAGTGGGTATGTTTGGTTTGTTTTTTTTTTTTTAATTAAGTATTATAGGCAGAGGCAGCTTTGAGGAGTGTTAGATGTTCTCAGGAAGCAAATGGGAAGGCTTGAGCACATTTCTTATCTGCAGATATGCAGGCAATGTACTGAATGACTGGAGAGGAGATGATTCTGCAACCAGATAGCCCAGCTCACCTCAAGAGCTACCACAGCAGAGGTCAGGAATTAGAGATTACAACGTGTCTATGATCAGTCAAAATAAAACTCAAACCAAGCACACATATGGAAGGAAAAGTAGAGTTAACTCCTGGTCAGACTTCACACTTTTATTAAGATATTTTATCTGACAGCTAAATCAACAACATACACTGTGAAAGTGAAAACCGGGGACAAGAAGAATGCTGGGACAGATGCCAACGTCTTCATCACACTCTATGGAACTAAAGATGATACAGGTATGGCTTCACATGATGTAAAAGGACAGCAACTCGCTGCTGGACACCTGAAAAGATAGGTCAGGGTCTCCCTTTATTTCCTCAATACCCACTCCTCACTCCTTTTTCGTCCTACTTCATGTTCCCATTGTTGGTGAATACATTGTGGTGACTTGGAGCACACCAGCAGCTGCTGTAAATCACTGCTGAAGTTTTTGATGCTGATTTGCACCAGCTGCTGGTCCAAAGGTTTTCATTTCAGTTATAGCAACAGCACAGTTGACTGGGACTACGTTACTGAGCAGTGAATGCGGTGGATGATTTGCTTTCCTCAGCAATGAATCAGCACGCTCCTGAAATCCAGCCCTCCTCTGCCTCTTTGAGTGGTCCAGAAGTATTTAATCAGCTGATGAGTAAATCCTCTTGGAAGCAGCTGAGCTGTGTGTGCAGGGACTGGGATGCCTGTGACAGGGAACTGATGGGTGGCACCGATTCCTTTAGCTGTGAACGTAACACAACAGCATCGTCCTTTTTACACTGTCAGAGGATCATTCAAGGGGGGAATCCTGTGTATTGTGGGTGTTGGTACACATTTGCGTTCAAGGGGAGGGACAAAGCTCAGATCTTGAGATGAAAAGCCAGTTTTTGCATTTTAGCCACTTCCCTCACTCCAGTGTTGACATTCCCAGAGGATTTGTTTCACACACTGAACAATGTCCCTTTGCATCGCCACAACAGGGATAGTCAGCCTAAAGGCCTCAAAGATTAACAAGAACAAATTTGAGCGTGGGAAGGTAGATGAGTTTACCGTGGAGTCTGTGGACATTGGAGACCTGAAAAAAATCAAGATAGGCCATGACAATAAAGGTAAGATAATCTGCTTTACAAGGCAGTATTTCTAGAGCACTAGGCACATTGCTGTGTAAAATAACCTGCCTCGAAGACCCCAAATGTCATTTACCTTTTGGTGACAGATCCTTGCTGTCACTTCGGCTGTTGTCACTGCTGTCTTTGCTGCTAATTCCATTCACATGGCTGGGGCAATATGAGCTCAGCGTGGCCACTTGCAGGGAGCTTTGCAACCTCTGCATCTGCAAGAGCTTCCTTAGTTTTGCATTTCACCAAACATCATATTTGGTTTTGTCATGTGGAACTTATGGACTTGTCTTATTCCTTTATTAATTTTTTTGTTGTTTTGATTATCAAGTGTTGGCTGCCTTTTAGACATGTTTGTCTCTACTACAAACAGGGCAGGCAGTGGAAGGATGCATGGATCTCTTCCCCTAAGGGCCAGCAAAGGACATGTTTGTTGACAAATTGTCTGTATTATTACAAAGGCAAATGAATCCAAGTGATGGAGTAATTAGCATTTCCTCGTGCACATCTTTAGCCTGACAGATACAGAAATGTAAAGTCTTTCAGCTCAGTCCTGCAATTGCATTCAATAACCTTTATGTTGCATGTTTTATTTTTCCTTTGTCAAAAGAAAGAAAAATTTATTTCCTAGAGGTCTGGAATGCATTTCCTGTTGTCTGTAAAGGCTTTGTGGTTATTATTCACTGTTATCTTTCCAACTGCAGGTAATTCAACTGGCTGGTTTCTGGAATGGGTGGAAATTGATGCCCCATCACTGGGACAGTGCCTCAAGTTCCCTTGTGGTCGTTGGCTGGATAAATCAGAAGATGATGGAGCCATTGAGAGAATTATCTTCCCTGCAGTACTGCAGACAAGAGAATACATCCCATGTGAGCAGAATGCCATTTCCTCAGGGTACACCCATCATTACAGAAGATAAAATTACACTAGCTCCTATGCAGTTAGCCTATAAAGGCTTGGTGTCTCCCTTGAATTGGCTTTGGAAAATTATAAATAGATCACGTGCTAACTGTATCGTTTCCTACAAGAAGGTTCTTCTGGGTGCTATAGACTAACACTTCCTGTGTTTGCCAAGTCAGAGAATCATTAGAAGTCATGTGGATGTGTATGGTTGTCTTTTTGCTCCTTCCTTTCTCATCTATCCAAGTCTTTTGCAGATTCCAAGCTGTCCTCCTTGTCTTCAGCTTCACTTTGATCTTGTTCCATTCTAATATTGCCATTTCTGTTGTCAAAGCAGGCACTGGTCTTGCTTCCAAGACTTAGTTCTTCCTGTGCCTTTGGCATTGCACACCCATCTCTTGCTGAGAGATCCTCTTCCAAAATTCCTTCAGTGTAGTGTTTTTCTGATAGTGTTGTCCCAGTCTGCCTCTCTTAGTATTCTCCAATTTTTCCTTAATCTTCACTCATCTCTAAATCAATTTTTGGAGCAACCATTACTCCAGCTCAGCTCCTTCTGAGTACAAGCTTATAATTTTCAAGTCTGCAATGGCACCTTGAACTCTTCCATTCTGGCAACTTCTTTTTCTGTCTCCAGAATAGTGGGAGTCAGATAACTTGTCTTTCTTGAAATAAGCAAAACATTATTTTGCTTATTTTGTGGCCCTCTCCCTATTTATTTTCCCCTCTCCTGAGTATCTTTGACTATGTGAGGAATACTCAAAGCCCTGGCATTGTGTTTGACTTGTCCCTCCCTGATCTGCTTAATTTCAAGTTGTTGATAAATACTTCTTGGCCCACCATCATGATACTGCTAAACCACCTTTTCCTTTCAGTATGTTGGATGCCACAATGATGAGGGATGAGGTCTGGCACCTCACAGTTGATTACCATGTCATGCCCTGCCATGTGCTCCCTTGGCCAATCTTAAGAGATAAGTTGCACACACCAAAGCTCTCGCCTATCTCAACTCATCCCTCAGTGTATGCATGGATGGTTCCAAAAGCCTTACCTCCTTCTGGTCCTTATTTAGATATAAAAATTTAGAGCTGGCCAAACTCTGTTTTCCTGCCTCAGTTTCCCTCTTCATAAGTGACTGGGAGAATAACCACACAGAAGACTATCAGCTGTTTTTTTCTCCTTCTTTTTTACTCTCAACATTGTGTTTGATGTTGAAGGTGTCTCCAGGGTCCAGATCCATGTATCTGCAGCCTGTAAGCTAAAATAATTTCTTGTCTGGTGACCTACCAATATCATCTCTTTGGGCCTCTCCCGGTCTTTGACCAAGGCATATTTTATTTCTCATATCTTGCCTTCTTTGCCTAAGATGTCTGAAGCAGAAGAAACTATAGTCTTTGCTCTCTTCCTCACTTTTGTTAGTCAAGTGGAAGAAATAGTAGATTCACAGGATCACAGAATTGGAAGGGACCTTAAAGCTCATCCAGTTCCACCCTCCTGCTCTAGGCAGGGACAATTTCCACTATCCCAGGGTGCTCCAAGCCCCGTCCAACCTGGCCTTGGACACTCCCAGGGATCCAGG
>JAWWTY010000088.1:70641610-70665225 GCA_035222235.1 Margarornis squamiger | reverse complement strand
CCCTGGAAGTGTCCAAGGGCAGGTTGGATGGGGCTTGGAGCAACCTGGGCTGGTGGGAGGTGTCCCTGCCCATGGCAGGGGAGTGGAATTAGATGGTCCCTTCTAACTCAAACTATTCTAGGATTGTATTCTATGATTCTAATAGACATCAACACTAATATTTGCTTCTTCATGCAGACTGGAAAGACAAGAAATAAGCTAAGGAAGTGGTGTCTCAAAAGTTGCCAGTTGTTCATGCCATAATATTTCTCTGCTTTTTTGTTTGTTTGTTTGGGGTTGTTTTTCTGTTTATTTGTTTGTTTGTTTGTGTTTGGGAGGAAGTTGTTTGGTTTTTTGATTATTTTGTTTTGCTCTTTTCTGTAGCTGGAGGATGTTGGTGACATGATTGAAAAGATCCGTATAGGACACACGGGTGGAGGAGTGAACTCAGGATGGCATTTGGACCGTGTGGCAATTCGGAGGCTGTTGCCAAATGGGAAGGTAGGTTGTGAATCCCAGCACTCTGTGACATGTTTCCATGAGCAGCAGTTTTCATTTCCCAAGGTGCATCTTCTGTATAGAAAGTGTGATTAACAGTGAAAAATGACTCCCTAAAGAGCAATGCACACTAAATGAACTTGCTGGAGCTTGGGGATCTGGGGACAACAAACATGTATTGCCATGTTTTATTCTTCAAATCCTGATGATAAGACTCTGCAATCATTTTATTTTTTTTTAAAGCTTCATATTCATACATGTTGTTCTGTTTTGGGGGATCACAGTGAAGAAAGTGGGTGTACAATTTTGTTGTTAAACAGAAACAAGAAATAATTTCATCAGCCCCTTAATTCTGGAAGAACAAATGCAGGCAGCCAGTACAACTAAGACAAGGAAAATGCCTGTCAATGCAAGTCACTGAATCACTCATGTTAAAAATATCAAGTTAGATGCTAGGATTTTTGGTTGCTCATATCAACAGGATTAAGGCAGTACAGTCAGATTGCTCATCTTGATCTTGTCCACATAAGAAACTGTTCCTCAGCCCTGCTTTCAGATGTTGACTGTGGGGAAGTTCAGAAGAAAATCACTTCTTCAGGGCAAGTCCAGCAAAGCAGTAGCTGTGTTTGGGAACACCTGCACTCTCTTCCCTTGTTTCAAAGGGATGTCAGCTTTTATCTCCACTCAGGTCTGCCTCCCCCTCAAATGACTTTTAATATCAAGGGCTGGTGTAAACACAGCTTGTTCACTCATGATGAACGTACTTCTCATCTTGCTTCCTCCTTCAAAATTTCTAGGGTGTTTTACTGTCTTTGCTACACAATCTACTCAAAAGTCTGCCTTGAACCTTCCTCACCACAGAACATTCAAACTATTTAGAATGGAAAAGACCTCCAAGATCATCAAGTCCAACCATCCCCAGCACTGCCAGGGCCACCACTAACCCATGTCCCCAAGTGCCACATTCACCTGGCTTTTAAATCCCCCTGTGGGTGGGGACTCCAATACTGCCCTGAGAAGCTGTGCAAGGGATGGACAGCCCTTCCCATGAAGAAATTGTTCACATTATCCAACCTAAAGCTCCTCTGGTGTAACTTGAGGCTGTTTCCTCTTGTTCTGTCCCTTGTTACCTGGGAGAAGAGAACAACTCCCACCTGTCTCCAACCTCCTGTCTGGGAGCTGTAGAGAGGGAAAAGGTTTCCTGTCGTCCCACTCCTCTATCCTCCTGTACAAGCTTCTTCCCAAGCCAGTACCCTCTGATTTTTTCTCATTATCACCTTTTTCCAGTCTGTCATTATCAGACCCTCAGTGTCATGCCTTAAGCCTTGTCTTGTACAGCTTCATTAGGTTAATGAACAAATTTACGTTGTTTACAGAGACACTGTTCTAGGTCATAGGCTAGGTAAGATGAAGAGGGTATGGAAAGGTATGGAAATGAAAGGAAAAGAGATTCCTAGGCTGCCTCTTTCTACACTGACTGTAAACTGAGCACTTTGGGAAGTGCCTGAGAGCTTCGTGTTGGGTGCTCTTCCATTTGCCCAGAAGGGGTCTTGGGGCTGCACCCCTCTGCAGTCATTGCAGCAGCCTCAAAGGGCAGGTGGTGAGAAACCTGGAGGTGGAGGAAGGGAGGGAAGCCCTGAGCAGCTTAAAAAAGGAGAGATTTACAATTCTGCTGATCTTTTGATTATGGCATGGGAAAGAAAGAAGAAAGCAGAGCACTGCACGATGCTGCTGATCAGCCGCAGGATATTATGACCTGCCACAGGATAGCAATATGCTGCCAGCGCTTCTAAAAGCTGTGCTACCTGATTAGACTGCTAAGATGTATCTAGATGTATCTGTAATGCTGCAAAAGAAAAATGAGGTCAGTAACTTTTCAGATTAAATTGAAAGCACTTGGGTAGGAAACTAGGATTGTTGCATGCTGAAAAAAAACTCTGTCTTGGCATGCCAATTATATTTGATAATCGTGTTTCATTTGTTACAACTTGGAGAAGGGAAAAGCACTGACTTTTAGCACACTATATACCCTGCTTCTAGTTTAGGGCCAGACTCAGTTTCTAACAAAGTAAATCTGTTCAGGGCTGAAAGAGGACTTCACTGCTGGTAAAATACTTTATGTCACAAAAATATTAATACAATCACTAACAAGGAAACTCCAATAGAAACTGTGGCTGTGACATAGTGATTAATAATAATAATACAATTAACTCTTGGAATAACCGCACATTATGCCCCACTGCACAGTCACTGGAGTCCCTAGATATCCTATTCCAAACAAACAGTGTTCACATCAGTGCCACGTGCAGCCAACAGCATGAGTGTTTAGGAGCAGTTTGAAGCTTCAGTGAGAGATATAATGAAGTGGGATCTCTACCAGGAGGAGAGGGTTTCAGCACTGAAGTCTCATTTTTGTAAGCCCCCTCTTCCCAATCTGTAGGTGTGGAGATCAGCACAGTTCATCAGCTCAGTGCACATGAGGTAATACAGGATAATTGCTCAGAGTGCCAGCATAGAAACAAGGAGGCAGAAGTTGTGGTCAGTCATTAGGTGCTGCATTTTGCTTGTACAGCTCAAATAACACTTGAAAGTAAAAGACATGAAATCTCCAGAAGTGTTAGCAATGTTCTTTGGCACCATTTAGTGTGTCATGCTCCAAAGCCCCTTATGGAGTTAAACACTGCAAGTCTGGGGTTAAACTGCAGCACTGCAGGGAGCAGCAGAGAGGAGGAGAAATGGTGTTTTATTGCCAGCAGCACATTTGGGCTGTGTGGACTCAAAGGATGACTCTAATGCAGACTCAAGACAGCCACACAAGCCCCTTGGAGGGGTTCAGATCCCACAGATCAGCTTCTCTGGGATCTGTGTGTGGTGATACACCGACCTGTTCTTTCCAGGTGAACTGTAACTGGAGTGCACCTCTTCTTTTGGGTGCACAACCTATTCCTCCCCAGTGATGTTGTCAGGGTGGGCAGAATCTGGTAGTTCCAGGCACCACAGCACGGTAGTCCACAGTGATAACAATATTCAAGGTTGCTACAGTGAGAGCTATTCCCTTCTCTTACCATATATTAATATTTTATTACTTATATAGTAAAAGTCATGAAGAAAGGACCCTGTATTGGCTTGATAAATAATCACAAGAGAGTAATTAAGATGGAAATTATTTATAAAGGGCATCTACAAGAGAGCTGGAGCAGGAATTTGGACAAGGGCATGGAGGGATGGGACAAGGGGGAACAGCTTCAAACAACAGAGGGCAGATTTATACGAGATATGAGGAAGAAATTCTTGGCAGTGAGGGTGGGGAGACCCTGGCACATGTTGCCCAGACAAGCTGTGGCTGTCCCATCCCTGGAAGAGTCCAAGGGCAGGTTGGACAGGGCTTGGAGCAACCTGGGGTGGTGGGAGGTGTCCCTGCCCATGGCAGGGGGTGGAACAAGATGAACTTTAAGGTCCCTTCCTGCCTAAAACATTCTGTGATTCTATCAACATACATTTGTATGTTATGTATGAAAGTGATGGCACACAGAGCACTGGAAAGAGCAGGGAGTCCCTGTGCTGTGTAAGAGAGAAATTAAAAAGTTGCTAGTAAAGAAAGTGCCATTTTTTTTCTTTATTTAGTTACTCTGAGATTAAAAGGGGTTTTTTTCCCCTTCTGTTCTAACTTGTGGCCTCTGTGACTTGCATGATGGTTCATGTCCCTTTCTTTATGGAGTCATAGCCTGGGGTGCCCAGCACTCGAAGCCTCCTGCATCTTACCATCTTGGAGGCCTTATGGGAGTCTGTTCTTAATGAACAGTCTGGGATTGATTTTGTTTACAGAGTGGAAACCACATGTTCTATTGTTTTTGTCTGTTTTGTGATATAAATCATATTTGTTTCCACCAAAGTGAAGTCAAAACAAAAGATCAAAAATTAAATCAGTATTTTTCTCCTCTTAATGAATGTATGGGAATTGCCTTGAAACCAGCTTGAGTCACAGAATTATAGGCCAAAATCCTGAAGTATTGAGCTCAGAAAAAAAAGTGCCCTACTGGCTTCAAAGAGAATGATGCCTGAATAAGGATTGAAGAGGGATTGCAGAGTCTCAGTAAAACACACAGTTTCAGCAGGAATGGTGCATTCCTGATTAGGAATTTACAACATTTAAAACTGGGAAGGGCAAGGATCTACTGCATTATATAGCCGTTCTCACACAGCCGTTGGGAATACTGCTCACTGCTGCAGGCTCAGTGCTTCTTCAGCCCTCAGATATACTCTTTCTGGAGGAAATATATTTCTATAAACTATTTCATGTTTGTGTCTACACAAACACACACACACACACACACACACACACACATGTATACATGGGTTGGAAATACTTGCCTGCACGTCAGGATGTTTTCAAAGGAGAAATGCTAACATGTGTTCATGTGATTTTGAAGAGATAATCTCTGTACTGTTTACTCCAGGGCTCAGAAACCATCACATTTCCATGTGAAAGATGGCTTGCAAAGTCTGAAGATGATGGTGAGACTGTCAGAGAACTGGTGCCATCTGATATTTTTACTGAAAAGCTCTTGAAGGATGGGACACTCAAGCAGATAGAGGAAGAAGTTGAAGACCCATTGGAAGGTAATATAATCCTAGGAGTGAGTAGAGACCTATTAGTCTGATTTTTTTTTTAACAAAACATTTGGTATGTGGTTCAGGCAAAGGCAACATTGATATAACTGTTCACTTTTCTTTCCCTTCCTGTTCCCTGGTCTCCCTTGCACTTGAAGCACTTCTGCGCAATAACATCATTATTTTCCTGCAGGGCTTTTAGGTGCCTCTCACAGACACCCTTCCATACAGACATAGTTTGCTTGTCTCCGCTGATGCCCAGGAAAATTCTTACATCTTGTCTCCCAGGCACTTCTGTGCACTCTGCCCCTTCCTATCCTACCCTACCAGTCTAATTTGTGCTCCCCTTTCCTCCCAAAATTGTTATCTCTGCTGCCCTTCAGGTGCAAATGGACACCCTTAAGAAATCTGGATCTGTGCAGACACCTCCACCTCACTAAAGTGCCTCTGGGGAGGAGAATAAAATCTAATTCAGTTCTGAGCCCATCTTATAAAGTGTTGACATTCAGTGTTTGTCCTACTGGCAGCTGAAGCAAGTGAACAAAAACTGAATTTTCACCCCTAAATCATTGCTTCTCTGTATGTCCAGCTGTTTTTACCTCTTTTGCCTCTAAAAAAGGACCTCCTTTTCCCACCCTGAGCTCATTCTGCCCTTGAGAAAGGTCATGAACCTTCGTCATTCTGAGCAGAGCAAAAGGAATTCAGCTGCCATTTCCATTCTTGATTCTTCCATCTGGCAAGAAGATGATTCAACAGAGAAAATAATTTCTCTCTCTTTTCTCTCAGAGCCTAATTTGCATTTACAGTAGATCATTGTCAGGGTGGAATTTTTACGGATTGTCAGTTTTCCATTACCAAGGGAAGAGGTGCCTTGCTAGAAGGAAGTCTGGGGTCTTTGCACCATGCCTTTAGAACAGGGAGGTGTCCCCCTTCCTCCTGTCAGGAACTGCATGGTAGCTCATGTGAGACTTTTTTTCCCACAGAGGCAAAGAAAATTTTAGAATCAGTTGCCAAGTGTCATAACAGTGGCAAGGGTTTCCCAAAGAAATGGTGGATGTCTCATCCCTGGGAACATTCAATCTCAGGTTGGATAGGGCTCTGATAAACCTGGTCTAGTAGAAGGTATCCCTGCCCATGGCAGGGGAATTGAACTTGATGGCCTTTAAAGGTCTCTTCTAACCCAAACAAATTGATGATTCAACAGTTCTATGACTTCTAGATGCCTACATGACATTTTCTTTAACTTACTAATTTCTGCTGCTTTACCTTGGATCAGTTGCCGTGTGTTAACTAACCGAGGTGACTCATTTTTCCTTCTGAAGGCAAAGCCTTGAAACAAGTTTTACAATCTATTGAATAGAAATTTTGGATAACTTCTGTCTGGGAGCTAGGGCTAAGTTTGGGAACTTCTGCCTTAGATATAAAATATCTGGGATGAGAATTTTATCTTCTGATCTCTGTGAGTCCTCATACACCCTGGGCAGTGGCACAGTATAAATGATGGTGATGGAAAATCAGCTTGTGGATCATCTTTCTTTTTACAGTAGGCTGCATTTCAGTCCTGGTGGTCTCTAGAACTGGCAAGCAAAAGCCAAAGGGGGATGCATTGACTAATTAGACTATATGCATTGCTTCCTTCATCACTAATGTAGCAGTTGTCTCTCAAATATGAAGCTGTACCTGTGTAGGACACATGTGAAGAAGCAAACCAGAAAACTCAACATTACTCCTGGTCTGATGAATCTTCTCAGGTGATGACTCTGATCCATTTCTTAGAGAAATCAATGGAAATCTTTCATGGATGACAAAGCAGAATAGGCTCTGTTTTACTGTGAAAGAAGAAAAAGACAATACAGCAATTTTCTTCAATGCTGTTAACGTACACCGAATCCTAACTAAGACTTTGTACCTCTTCCTCATTTGCATTGCCCTGGGATTTGCAAGGAGGCATTCTCCATGGCTCATATGCCACCAGTGTAATTAGAGCCTTGTACAGTCCCTCATTGTTTTCCTGAAGAGGATGCTTTCCGTAACTGTTTGTTTTCCCTGCGTAATTGGGAGAAGAGTAGCAAAATAAAAATAGGAGTATTTAACAGGTTTAGTAAAGCACATTACTAAAGTCTTGATGAGGTTTTATTGTCTCATCATTGAGCAAGCTAAAGAGAAAGGATACTTACACAGCACAGCTTCAACACTCCCTTAATTAAATACTGTCTCAGCAAAAAGACCCAGAAACCTGCTCTCTGTCTGTTTGGGGAATTTATAGAGACATGTGCCATTAACTCCTGTAGTAATTCCACATCTGAATCCCCAGAGTTTGTTTATGGAAGATGGAGTATTAAGGATTCACAGCACTCAATAACTTGTTCTCATATCTATGTCCCTGAAGCCTCCATATGAAAAGGTGCTGAGTTCCCTCACCTCCATTGGCTTCCCACCCAGTAATAAGCATAATGATTCTTTGCATTTTTAACCATGAACTATGTGATCAAAGCAACACACAGGCATTGATTAGATGGAGAAAAGGAAAGTCAGCAAACCAACCCAGAGTTTCTCCAGTCTTTGGATCAGAACTCTGACGTGAAACACCAGAAAATCTGGGGACTGTTTTCTTAGGTAAATTCAGTATTTAACAGAGATCTTACTAATTCACCTGATCAGAAATCATGTTTCTGTTTCTTTCTGCAGTTCACACATACAAAATCAGCGTGTTCACTGGAGATATCTATGGTGCTGGGACAGATGCTAATGTTTTCCTAAACATCTATGGAGATCTGGGGGATATGGGAGAGAGAAAACTCAGTAAATCTGAAACAAACTTCAACAAGTTTGAAAGAGGACAGGTACGAATGCAATGGGTTAATAGCACTTTCCATTTCTCAGTCTTTAACCTAGCAAATCCATGACTGTCTTTATAGGCTGAGTTTTCCTATGAGGGATGAATTGATTGATTCCATTTACCACATTCATTACCTCTTGAAATGCTTTGTATGGATTGTCAGCTGGGTATTACCACTGACAGGCACTGCAGCAAACAGGCAAGATGTTCCTGTGAAGTCACTGATGGACAAATTATGAGCTTGGTCCATGTAAACTGGCCCCAGCTGTTGGCTCCAGACTTGGAAGCACACAAGTCCTGGGGTCTCTCATTCCCACAGCCTCTGTGCAACTCATTTGCATATACGCAGTATTTGTTGGAGTTCACCACAAAGCATGACAAATTTATGGGACCTAAACTGTGTCTGTGTTTGAGAAAGTAACACCAAAATTGTTACTCTGTGGTCAGTCCACGAGTCACATTCACAGGCTCGCATGGAGATACTCAGATGTAATGATGGCAGTTTGCTTTATCTGGATTGTCCATACAAGTCTAACTGGATTAGAAAGGGAAGTATTACTTAAACTTAAAAATCTCCCAGGATTTCAGTACTGTAACTGGTTGCAAAAGTGATGTTTTTTGCAGCTCCCCTCCTTGCAGAAGTAGGCTTTGAAACACTCCCCTGCAGAACAGTTTCAGCTTACAGACATGCCTCCATAGGCTGCTGCAGAGCCTTGAGCCAAACACCATCCTGCAACATGGAATTTAAACACATGTGCTCTGTAGTCTCTCTTTTTATGCTTTTGTTTAGTAGATGATCTGTTGAGAGCTTTACAACAGAATCAACTGCTCTTGAACACTCTGCAGGAGGACACATTTACTATAGAAGCTGTGGACCTTGGCATTTTATACAAGATCAAGATTCGTCACGACAACAGTATGTTCAGCCCTGACTGGTTTCTGGAAAAAGTGGAGATCCTGGATGAGACAACAGAGGAGTCCTTCGTTTTCCTGTGCGAGCGCTGGCTCTCCAAAAAGAAAGAGGACAAAAAGATAGAGCGTACACTTTACGAACAGGTACGGTTATGGTTCAAAGCAGATCCCACCACTACTCATAAAAATAAAATGATTGAATATCTGGTTGAAGTCCAAGACAGCTCAGGGAATCAGAGGGTTGTTTGGCTTTACCAAAATGAATTTCTGATTTACAGACAAGAGCTGAAGGTAAGGCCACTCTCAACCCATTATTACCAGCTCTGTAATTTGCAATTTCAACAGACAAATCAAGGAGTGTAAGTGGAACTCTTCAGATGAGAGGTCATTACCTTGCTGATACACAGCAGAGTATATTTCCCTGCTGCTGTCCTTACTGTGCCCACAAAGTAGTTTGGTAATGGGTCCCACTGTTGAAAGTCCTGAAGCCAAAATATTGAGTCCTTTGACTTTGTCCTCACCAGACTGGATGGGTTTATATTTTGAGCTCCCTGTTCCATCACTGCCAAACATAAAAAGTCAGGTCTCTGCTACTACTCAAAGCATCAAATGTTTTATAGTGAAATGCCCTTTCTACTTTCACACTCTCTACTGCTTATCAGCCTAGTATAGCTAATTGGAATTCGAGGTACATGCTCTAAGTAAAATTAGCAAACAAGATTAATAGACTTCTCTTGCTTCTATAGAGTGAGACATAATAAAGCAGCTGATTATAAGTTCATTGTATTTAAGGAGTCCACTTTGCAAAATACAGTGACATTTTAATTGACAGTTACCACTAGAATTATCATCAATGAAATTGGCCCAGACTCATCCTGGATGCAACAGAGCGCATGTAAGAGGAGTTACACCATGGATGAGTGTTGCCATATGCTCCCTCATAAAATTGCAGCAGACAATGCTGTGTGTGCTTGTGGTCATACTCACCCTGCTGCTCATATCAGTCCATAATGAAGAAAAACTAATCACTCTTTTTTTAAAATTTTATTTTATTTATGTGACTGTGTGGCAAGAGCCTCGCATTTATTGGACAATGACATCAAACACATTGTCAGTGGCCCTTCAAATACAATAGATGTTTCATATCATACAGCTCTGCAGTACTTTGCCTCTTATGCTCTTTGAACTGTACCTAATGAACAGCAGAAGGACTTGGGGGTGCTGGTGGGGGAGAGGCTGGACATGGCCCAGCCCTGAAACCCACCCTGGCTGGGCTGATCCTACAGCATGGGCAGCAGGGATGAGGGGAATTCTGCCCCTCTGCCCCCTCAGGTGAGACCCCACCTGGAATTCTGCCCCCAGCCCTGGGGAACAGCACAGGAAGCACAGGGATCTGTTGGGAGTGAGTCCAGAGGAGGGATGATCAGAGGGACAGAGCAGCTCTGCTGGGAGGAAAGGCTGAGAATTGGGATTGTTCAGACTGGAAAAGAGGCAGCTTTGGGGTAACTTAATTATGGCTTTTCAGTGCCTGAAAGGAGCCTACAAGAAAGGTGGAGAGAGACTTTTTACAAGAGCAGGTACTGACAGGGCAAGGGGAAATGGCTTCAAACTGAGAGTAGATTTAGGTGGGATATTGGGAAAAAAGTCTATACCTTGAAAGCGATGAGGCCCTGGCATAGGTTGCCCAGAGAAGCTGTGGCTGCCCCATCCCTGGAATTCTTCAAGCTAGACTGGAGGGGACCTGGAACAACCTGGTCTAGTGGAAGGTGTCCCTGCCCATGACAGTAGGGTTGGAATGAGATCATATTTAAGGTCCCTTTCAAACTAAGCTGTCCCTTGATTCTATGAAATCTGGCACTGCTACATCCATCTGAATTTCCTACTGCTCACACAGGTAGCAGAGAAAAAGCCACAACTCACCATCAAAGTCTGTTAGATGTACTATATTTTCTTTTATTATAACACACATCCAAAATGGCCTGTCAAGGTTACCAGTGAAGTAAAGGAATGACTTGCAGTAAATTACAAGTCATACTGATTTGAGCTGCACTGAGCAAAAAGGTACCTACAGGGACTTCTCCTGTTGTTTTTGGAGGCACAGCACCCAACCTCATGACTCTCCCACACATGCCTTCCAAACAGAGCTACGATGGCGAGCGAAACAGCCTGGATGGCTGCTCTCTCAGCGTGTCCAGTCAGGACAGCAATGCAAACCTGGAGACCAGAAAATCCAGACTCATCAAAGCAGCAGAAGAAGGCTCAAGTGAGTGAGCTTGGATGAGTGTTTGGCTGCATGCATGTGACTGTTCTTGGCTTTCAGTGATTGGGAGGCTGCATTCATCCCACTGAAGAGCAAGGAGAGGCAGAACAAATTGTTTCTCTTCTCCCTGTGTGTCATGACTGCTTTGGGAAAGGCTGGTTCAGGGCTTGTGTTTCTGTGTTTGTTGCTTTTCCTATAGCTCTTTGACCCCAGCAGTGGAATAACCCATGAATTTCACAGCTACTTCAGTGTTTCTAATCTTTTTCTTTGTCATACTCGAGATGATATTTCATGTAGCATATTAGATCTGAATTACCAAAGGTGGCTTTGAATTTCTTGAGACCTTACTTGCCCCTTTTGAGCCATCTTCCCTTTCCATGATCAGGTTAACAGTGCTTCATCACCAAGGATGTTTGTTTCATATGAACTTAAATATGATTTATTTTAGAGCCCTTCAGGTTCTTTCCTTACCACATGTAGCAGCATCACAACAGCTGTTGTGTTGGAAAGGGAATGGGATATGGGGAGCTGAGCAATAGTACAGACAAGTTTCTTGGCTCTCAGAAAATAAGCTTTTACTGAGAGTGCTCAGTTCTTTTCTAGAAGGTTCTCTGTCTTATAACTGGGCAGAGAAGCAAGGTCTGCTGAAAACCAGGGAGTCCATGAGCTGTAGACTGAGTTTTCTGTTCATATAAATGATAGGAAAGTGTTGGTGCCACCAGTGCAGAGTTTCATCTTTACACTCCTGCTTCTTAGACTAAGGGAAAGCTGAACACAAAAGGAAAATCTGTTTCTGGATTTCACTTTACAGAAGGTGAAATATGCCAGTCTGTGCCTGCAGAGGCCAGCTTCACACAGTAAGTCTGGTCTTGCTTGTCTGGTACCAATAAGAAATGGGCAAATTGTGCAGGATTTGTCTCTGTCCTGGCTGTGAAGGGAGCCTGGAAGATGAGTGTCCTTCTGCAGAAGTTAACTTGTATAGAAAACTTCTGCCAGCATATCCATATTTCCTTTTTGACTTCACAACCTCATAATCACATGAGGTTTAACAAGGCCAAGTGTGAGGTGCTGCACATGGGTTGGGACAATCTCCAGGATCAGTCTAGGCTGGGGATGAGCAAATGGAGAACATCCCTAGGGAGAAGGACCTGGGGATGCTGGTGGATGAGAGGGGTGACATAACTGTAGCCTTGCAACACCTGAGGGGAGCAACAAGAAAGATGGAGAGAGACTTTTTCTAAGAGCAGGTTGTGACAGAACAGGGGGGATGGCTTCAAACTGCAAGAGGGTAGATGGGATATTGGGAAAAAAGTCTTTACCTTGAGGGTGGGGAGGCTCTGGCACAGGTTGGGCAGAGAAGCTGTGGCTGCCCCATCCCTGGAAGTGTCCAAGGCCAGGTTGGATGGGGCTTGGAGAACCCTATCTAGTGGAAGGTTTCCCTGCCCATGGCAGGGGATGGAACAATATAAGCTTTAAGGTCCCTTACAACCCATGCTTCTCATGGTTCTGTGTTTCTATGACTTATATACTCTTTTTTTGGCCACTTTCTTGTTCCAGGGCAATGACTTGCCAGCTAAATTGCACCTACAGTTTTTTGGCAGGTTTTTTTGAGTCTTTTAGCTTTAGATTAAGATTTTAAATGTGGTTACAATACTGTGTTGTAACAACTAACTGGGCAGCATCACAGTTATTGCCTGTCTATGTGCTCTTAATCCACAGCAAGTGCAAACTAATTAAATTTATCTTAAACTTCCATGTTAAAAGAAGTGTAAATTGCATAATTTGCCTTAGGAGTTTAAAATAGCTTCCAAGGGGAACCTATCCAAGAGGACTCATGCAGATGGTTACTTGAACTCATCTGATGTCCAGTAGCTTGTTGTGTTGTGATGCCTGGGTGGCATGTCCCACACCTTTCATCTGGGGACAGACATAATGCTGCACATTGCTTAACCTGGTCTGCGACCCATGTGTCTTGGGGCAACCCTTCTTTTGTAATCCCGCATTGTGCTCAAATGAAAAATAAGCGATTCCCATGTTCCTTCTGATATTTCTTCTGTGGTGTGACAATGGATAACATCTGCCATGTTGGCATTCTGTGTAGTTTCACAAGTAATGGGTAGAACATCAGCATTTCCCATGAGAACCCCTCTCCAGCAGAGCTAGGACAGTTCCCACCATCCCCATTGTCCCAGGGTGGTCTTTCTTCTCTGAGTCCTGGAGCTTGTCATCACCAGTATCTCTGCTCAGTGACATGGCCTCATTTAGGAAACTGTTTTCTGAAGGAATGTCAGATAAGATGGACTGGGTGAGCCAGGCAGCCACCTCCTGAGCTGGATAAAAAGCCAGCTGTTAATGACTGGATTAGGGAAGTGGTATTGGGAGTTGCCTGGGAAAGGGAGTGAAGGTTTGAGTAGCCCAGTCCTGACTCTGCAATGACCAAACTGGCAAATGCCTTTGAGGAGGATGTGAGGATGGAGCACAAGGAAAGATCCTCTTGGCTTGGATCCTGCTTAGGTCTGAACTGGGAGCTCTGCTCCATGCTGGAAGACAGACCTGGAGATGGTATGGATGCATTCCTAAGGAAACCCACCCAGCTGTGAGGGGAACACGTGCTCCCAAGCAGCCTGAACTCTGCTCTGGGACTCAAGGAAACAGAGCAAAGAGAGGTGGGCTGGAGGACCTGTGGTGTCCTGCTGGCCCAGGTTTTGCATTCTCCCATGTCTGAAAAAAGGGAACTATGAATCTCAGAGGAAAAAGGAGACAACAGGGAAGGGAGATAAACAAATTGAAGGATCGCTTTTCCAGTTTTTCAGAGGAAAGAACAGCAAACAGTTTTCCTGCTGTCTGGTATCAAGATACTCTATATGTCTGTATTCATTATTTAAAGTGGGAAATGATTACTACTCATAGTTCTCGCTTCTTTTTTTATAGGTATTTCAAGTACTTTGGCTCGAGGATGCAACATCAGCTGGAAATGCTGGTAGTTCTCTGAACTTAGTCTGTCATAGGAGAACAGACAAAAACTGTGTAAAAGGAAACTTTGTCCCTATTCAAACTATAATTTATTTGAAAGACTGGAGGTGTTCTAAACACGGCCCCTCGAATATATTCTTGTAAAATCTGCCTTGACTACAGCTAAACCCATTTTCCTGCTAACTGCATTGCATATCATTATGCTGATGCACACACTGAAATGTAAATTATACCATAAAGGGGAGAATAAATCTTGCCTAATCATCAGTTCATTTTGTGTTGGTACACAAAATCCTCTAATTGGGACTGAATGAATCTCTTTGGTTTCTGCTCTGTCCATAGGTAAGAACAGATTTGGTCAGCATGAACTCATGCCTTCCCTGGTGTTGCACAAATATTCTGAGTCTGATATGAGTTTCTTGTACAACCCCCACCTCAAAAACATTGTTAGTCATTGTAAAGCACAACTAGATGTGGATCTTGGGTAATTTGAAAACCAACCGAATTTTTTTGTCAATATCTAAACCCTTTTCTTTTTTTAAATCAAAAAAGTCATGATGAAGCCAGGCTGTTTTAAGTCTGTGACGAAGCAAGTTTCAGAGCTCTGAGTCTTGTCAGAACTGTTTGAACAGCCCTGCACAAATGTTCTGAGAAATCAAACGAGTATTCAGCAACTAATTCTGCACCGCCTGCTTGGCTTACCCAAATGAGCTTTTGGAAAGCCCTTGAAAAGCAGTCTGGCACTTCCTCCCTTTTAGCAGCTGAACTGAAATTTCTGAAAACCGCAAAAAAATCCATCTCCTCTTTCCCAAGCCTTGGCCTGAAGGTTTTTTCCCTAACCAAAATTATTATGTAATGCATAGAATTACTGAGTAACTTACCTTTAATGCAAGGGTTATTCTCTGTCTGCCTGGATTTGTAAAGTGGAGCTGAAACCCTGAGCTGCCCCATAGATCACAGCAATCCTTGAATGAGGCACAAAGGAGAGCATTTGTGGTTGTACTGGGACATTCAGTCGGTGATGGCTTACCTTGGAGTCAGCATGGATTTATTTGTCTTTATTGAACAGGTAGTATAAGATCGTTTTGGCCTAATAGCCTGTTTAAGATTTAGGTGCTCAGACTCATCTTCAGGAAGGTCTCTTGGTGTCAATAAGGATTCAAGCCCTTTGCTGTTCTGTCATCCATTAGGGAGAAATCTCGACTTATAACCTCCTTGCAGCCAGTAGGGTTGTCTGGGGAAATTAACCCTTGCAGAATTCAGTCCCAAGTGTGCCATGGGAAAGTAGTCTTCAAAGCACACTTGTAACCCAACAAAGCATGATGTTATCACTTCTCCAAATGAATTCAATGGGATGTGAACCTATTTGGCATGCACAACTGCTCCCTCTGATGGGATGAGTCCCTGGTTTCCTCAAGTCTCGCATAAATGGGTATGTGTGTGGGTTTTCTGATGAATAAACCTCTGTTTGTTGCAGTGATCCCTTACCACATCACCATCATGACGGGCACAGAGTATGACTCCAGCACCGACAGCCGGGTGTACATCATCATCATGGGCCCCCAGCAAATACAGACAGAGAGGCTGTGGCTGGATCTCCCAGAAGGGAAAGATGAATTTGCAGATGGCTCTGTAGAGAAATTCTCAGTCTGGGGCCTGGATGTTGGGGAGATCAAAAAAGTGGAGGTAATGCTGTGAGTGCAGCACAAGTGTTGGGGGCGTATGAAATGCATGGACAAAGAAAGCACATGTTTCTGTTGTTTTCAGCAGTAAAGAGGAGGCTCCTGGGTCTAAAAGGAATCTAAACAGTGATGTGCTAATAAGATTTCATGTGTATCTTAACCTGAAAAATAAGTATGCTTCACATCACACGAAACCAGGATCCTTGTGAGGCAGAAGATAATTGGGAATTATAAAGAAGTTTTAACATGTCTCAGTTTTGTCCCATCCCTGGCACCATTTGTTCTTACTCAACCCCTTCTATTGAGAGATGCAGTGAAAGTTCCCAGGATGCAATTCTTCATCAGTCTTTTTCCTAGTTGATTTTTCACTACTTCCAGTTGGGTTTATAAATTTTGCCTGCAGTGAGAAACACATCTTGTATAATTTTCTAGCTAAACATGAAAATTGTTTTCACAGCTTGGAGGACCCAGGATTAGAGAAGAAAATTAATCATCATTTGTTAGTAACATGCACAAATAGGTACAGGAACCATTCTTTCTTTAATGATTCAGGGAGGCACAATTTGCATAGGCTTTCCATTGTTGAGTTTAAACTTCACATGAATATTCCAGAGTGTTTGAGTACATCATTCTTGCTTCATATGGCAGTTCCATCTCCCGAAAGCTTGCTCCAGCCCCTCGAGGGCTGAAACCCACAGCATGTGAGGACTTCACGAGCCTATTTAATTTCATTTTTGCCCTATGTCCTCTGTGAAAGTAAAAGCTACCAGCTGATGTGTTTGCTTATATAGTTGGAGTGAGACAAGGAGAAAAAATTTAGTGAGAAATCCTAACTAATTAGAAAATCTTTGCAGTTTTATGTCCTCTTGTAGCAGCTGAGAGACCAAGACACCCTCATTACCTTTCATTCAAGGAATGAATTCTGATACCTTGAGAACTCTCTGTATTAGATTTGAGTTTATTATCAAGCCATTTTCTTAATGCACTCCAAGTGCCTGGTTATTACGAGCATTAGTGGCACTTTCTATTTAGCCCATCTCGAGGTCAAACTTTGACAGTGAAACAAGTGTATAAATTCTTCTCTTCCAGACTGGGTGCATGTGGAAACAGCTATGGGCTGGGACAGAGAGGGAGGAAAAAGACAGGATGACCCTTCAGAGCCAGAGACACAAGAAGAGCAGGCTAAAGAAGGAAGTAGAAAGAGATGTTGGAAGACAGTGAGTAGGGTGAGAAAGGGGTAGAGAACAGACGAAAGTAGGAGCAGACACTTTGAAATAGGCAGAGACAAGACAAAAATTAACTTGAAAAGAAATACAAATGGGAAAGAAGATAAAAGGTTGCAAATCAGACGTAGAGAGCTGGGAAAAGAAATAACATATATCTTTCAAGCTGGGTTTTGCTGTTCTGCACTCTTTCACCCCTCTCCTCCGTGGTCTCACCAGTCTGCTGCCTCACTCCTTGATCACTTTTCCCTTTTGGTTTGTGACCCCACCAGCTCATGGCTGGAGGAGCCATCTGCTCCTGGCCTTCTGCCCTCCTGCATGCAGTGCCCTCTGCTTGGGAGGTTCCTTCTTGTTGATCCATGTCCCAGCGATGACATCGATGTGCCAGTCTGCCGTGGTTGCCATGGAATCAGTCCACATTTTCCTTGTAGAAAATTGCAGTGTTCAGGGACATTGCAGAAAATTGCTAGTTATCTACTTGGGAAAAGTGAGGAACTGTTCGTTCTTAGATTTGGCATTTGTCTTCTTCTGTAGAAGGTGAAAAGTTCTGAATACGAGTTACCATGTGAAAATAGCATAGTGAGAGGATTAGGTTTCCAGAAGCACTCTGTATAACCCAGGCAGCAGACTGTACAATTTAACAAGATTTCAGGATTTGCAGCATGATGCCACTTCTAGTTTGGTACTATTCTCTTGCAAATATACTCCAGTGAAAGCAAAAACAGCAGAACATGAAGTCATTTGAAAGGGGCCCATTTATACCTGTCTTGTAAGCCTACAGATATAATATTTACTACTGGTGTAGACAAGTTGACGTGAAAATAAATAACACAACTTTTTCAGTGTAGGCACTTTATACAGTGTTTTCAAAACAAGTTTCAATATTTCTACTCCTAATGAATGAAAGTATTTCTGCTCCTAAACTGTTGCTGCTGCAGAGAGACACAGATATGTCCAAAAGAGCCCTGCATTGGTTTGCTTTTATAAACCTCTTCTGGTTCAGAGCCTTTCTGCATCACGAACACAGCGTGGAATCGAGGACATACAAGTGCAAGTTCAGTCCCTCGGTGACTGGGGACCTGACCCTCACATCTCTCTCTAATGTTCTCTGGACCTTACAGAATAAGTAGTAAATCCATTTGGGGTTATATTATTTCCTTCTTTCTTTCCACAAAATAATTCTCTCACATTTTGCCTCAGCCATTGATTTCAGTTTCTATGTGATTTTGAGCTGTTCAGTACAAACTGTGCATCTGAGTGATGTGAAGTACTCAGCATCCCCTGTGAGGTACTCAGTAGTCTCTGTGAATTACTCAACAGTCTCTCAAGGACAGAGGAACAAATTACAAAGGTTTTCAAACAGTCCAAGGATCTACCCGCCTTTGAAATTCTGTCATTCTTATTTAAATCAAACATCTTATCCCAAACAACTTGTTGTGATATTGGTATGCATGTCCAGACTGGTGTGGCCATGACTTGGGATCGCTCACACTGTTAGCATGGTCTGTCTAAAAATCTGCCTGGAACTGAAAGACAAATCCTTTGGCTCTGCTCTGAAAATCCAGCCATAAGTGAGACTTGGAACTGGCTGAATTTATCCCAGAATTTACAACATTTTTCTTGAGGTTCTTGGAAATCTACTTGTGCACAGGTTCTCCAAGGCAGCTGGATGCAAGGGATGTTTTGTTCTGGACACTCACTGATACCAAAGGAATTAAAGGTTTCTGTAGAAATCTGGTACCTAGCAATGTCTTGGAATGATGCTTTGCCCAGGGAAGCTGTGGATGTCCCATCCCTGGAATTGCTGATGGCCAGGTTGGATGGGGCTTGGTGCCCCCTGGACTAGTGAAATGTGTTCCTGCTCATGGCAAGGAGTTGAAACTGGATGATCTTTAAGGTTCCTTCCAGACCAAACCATTCTGGAATTCTGTGATTTGGATGGTGTGCAACAAACCCAAAAGATCAGGAAATTTTAATAGGCTTGCTGGGATTTTCCCTCCAGCTGCTTTGTCCCTGCTTCACTGCAGAACCATGGCCCTGAACTTTCCACACTGCCTCATCCATGCCATCCTGCAACAGATCTCTAGAGGCTACATCTAGACTCCCAGAGAAGCTTTGGGTTTGGAGAAGCCCAGGCAAGCTGACAGAGAAGGAATGGGAAGGCAAGTGTTATATTCCCATTCACCTCACACCCCAAGAATTGGAGGATTAATGCATCCATTGTAGACTTGAATTTCCCTAGTGGTTAGCTCTAATTTTCTGCAGCTGCACAGACATTAGTACAGCAATAATACTCCTAATAGCAGTGATGGCTGAGACAGTCAGATAAAAAAGATCAATTGTTTAGGGGGAGGGGGGGGAAGGGGGAAGATACCACAGACACATCACCCAAGATGAATCTGCTATTAGAAATTATTTTCTGAGCCACCTTAAATGTCCTAATAATTTAAAAACAAAAATCAGCTACAACTAAGGACCTAATTTTCCTAATTTTCCAACACAAACAACACTTGCTCTGAAAATAATGAAGTGTGGATAGGTCTTTTATTCAAGCTTTTATGTGCAGGTAACTCATTGGAATGGCTGTCTGACTGAGGTTTGTACATCAGGTGGAATACATAATTTTGCTTCTAAGTCTGCCCTGGGATGAACTGCCCACCTTCTTTAAGAGGGACATTGAGGTTCTTGGAGAAATTTGCACTGTTGTCATCCTTTTTCTGCTAATATACCTGTAGGAACACTGTTTGTTGCTCTTTATGGCCCTTGCCAGATTCAGCTCCACGTGGGCTTTGGCTTTCCTAAACTCATTCTTCCACAATTGTGCAGTGTCTCTGTACTTCTCCAGGTCCTCTGCCCCTGCTGCCAACCTCTAGTATTCTTCCTTTTTCCACTTAAATATTGTCAGGAGCCCATTGTTCATCTATGCAGGCTTGTGGCCACTCTAGTGTGACTTCCTGCTCTCCAGGATGGATCATTCTTGAGCTTGGAGAAAGTGGTCCTTAAAAAATCAACCAGCTACAGATGTAAGTTGTCTGCTGTACAAACATGGAGCTTTTGCAGTCTAAGCTGATAGGAAGCAGAGAAACAGCCTCAACTACATATAGTTGACAGTGCAACACAGCAGCATTCCAGTATCTAAAGGGGCTTATCCGAAAGCCAGAGAGGGACTCTTCTCAGGAACTGTAGTGACAGGACATGGAGTAATGGGTAAAATTAAAAGAGGATAAATCTATATCAGATAGGAAGAGATACTTTACTGTGAGGCTGGTGATGCCCTGGCATGAGTTTCTCAGAGAGGTTGTGGATGCCCCATCCCTGGCAGTGCTCAAAGCCAGGCTGGATAACGCCTTGAGCAACTTGGTCTAGTGGGAGGTGTCCCTGCACATGGCAGGGGGTGTTGGGGCAAGATGATCTTTGAGATCCTTTCCAACCCTTAACATTATATGATTCTGTGATTCCACTGTGGAAGTGGTTTGTGTGGTGGAGTATGTAGACTCTTAGTCCACCATCGATGGTTAAATCACCCAACCAGGGTGTTTCCTCCAAAGAAATCCCCTTTAACCAGGGATTTTCCCTCTGACTCCCACAGGTGGGGCATGATGGTGCTACCCCTGAGAGCTGCTGGCTGATGGAAGGGCTCACCATCGTCGTGCCCACCAAGGGTGTCATGTATAACTTTGTCTGTAAGTGCTGGCTGGCCAGAGACAAAGGTGACGGGCTCACCTCACGAATCCTCAACATCCTGGATGCAGAATGTGTCAACATTGGCATCAAGGTAGGCACCAGGCTCACCTTCTATCTTTAGTTGCTGCAGGGACCTCTGTGCCAGCAGCTCTCATACTTTGACTTCTGCAAGTGACTTGAACCTTTGTTTTCCTTTTCTGTGTTGTTTCTTTAGCAAAATCTATAGGCATGGTTAAGAATTACTGATTAATCCAGTGTTAAGGCTGGAGGGATGCAGCCATGGCATAGATGGGAGGGAAGAGCAGGTAGGACATAGTTCAGCAGCATGTCCTTATTTTGTCAGCACACCTGGAGCACCCATTGCATCACCTGGTCCCCATAAGGTGGGAGCTGCTGCAAGGTGAGGAAACACTTCCAACTCACCAGATTAAAGTCATGGAAATATTTTAATTAAATTTTGTATGTGTGTGTGTATAAAACACATATTTATATATTTTATTATGTAATTATATTTAAATTATATAATAATATTTTAATCTCTGCGTAGCGTGGCTTCATATTGGATTTTCCAACTCGGGGTAGGGAAAACGAATCCAGTTAGAAACTAATAGTTATTGGAAGTTATTGAAACATGGAGACATTTGTAAGCTTGGTCTTTGAAAAGAATAACTGATTAAAGCTGAATAAGTAATGAAAAGAAACTCTGTAGTCTTTTCATCCATATATATGAATTTTGAAGTAATATCTGCTATGCCATATTTCAACCAAGTATAAATTGGAAAGCTGAGCTATGCTGATTTTGGATGTGAGATTTATGACAGAAATAAGACTCTGGATGAATGTGACAATAATACTGTGTTTAATACCTGTATGGCAATTTAAAATCTCTATAGAAGTGCTTCTATTTACAGTCAGGTTACACTTTCATAGTACATTAATTTTTCTTTATGCTGCTCTTGATTCCCAAGCTAAAGATATTCTCCTGAAATTGTTCCTGTTCCCCAGACACCAAAAAACTTGATAACATTTTTAGCATCTGCACAAGATTCAACAAACCAATGCAGATTTCAGTGGTGGAAATGACCTAAAAGGGAATAAAAACGTCCCTGACACTGAACACCAAGGTTAAAACCAGCCTCATAAAAATGTCCCATCTGTCATTTAACCTCCTGGATAAGGTTTCCAAACTCCTGTTGGTGAGCTGATGGCTTGCCTGTGCATTGAAGTGGGTGTTAATGAAGAGTTATGTTCAATCTTCCTTTAAAAGCACAATCCTGAATATTTATTTTCAGAAGCATGCCAAAAATAGACACATCTAGCTACATTTTTATCTTTTTTCTACAATGTTGGGCCAGAAACTTGCTGAAAGGTTTAAAGGAAATCCAGGGAGATGCTTGGGATGCGAAATCAGAAGTGAGCACTGGACGTTCTGACCAGTCTCGTAGTTGGGGGAATTTGGGACTGTTCCCTCATAAATACCAGTAGTTACACACTGAGTCTAACAGGCCTTTTTAGAGTTCAAAGACAACTAATATGTTTAGCATCTTTGGGAAAATTAATAGGTTTTTTGTTTTTCCTTTGCTTGACTCTTGTACAGCCATACCATACCCATTTCAACTTAATTTACTTCTTGACTTGATATTCCCTCTTTTTTTGCTTTAAATTGTGTATTTTCCTTCTCATACTTAGAGAAATTATTCAATGTCCATTGCAGTTTTTAAAAGCCTTTAAAGCATTGGTAAGAGAGTTTTGCTTCTCCTTCCTACAGCAAATATTACTATTACTATGATTTAAAATGTGTGCAGATGAAGATATGATGGACAGGTTACTCAGGATCAAACATGAAAAATATTTTTTCTATTATGTTATTCCTATGCACTGTTTATTTATGTGACAGTCACAATTCAGGCAAATAAAACAGGCCTAGCAGTGCACTATTTGAAATATGTTTTGTTGTGGCTGTTTTTTATATTATTCTATTTCTTGAATCCAGAAGTCTTGTTACCATAGCTATGATCTTGAAAACATTTAACTGGCCTGAAAATCTTAATTGCCCCGACAGCCACTGAGACTTGCACATTTTTGACATGTTTATTCTGAGTCTTATTATTCCCATGTCAGGAGAAAAGAACAAAATTAGGCTAATAAGGTGAAAATGATACAAAACATCTTTTCACAAATTGGCGTGGCTTCAGAGTGTGAGGTCTGGGAACACTCTGTGTTCAATGCAGCAGTGAGAGAATAGGATATCTGCATTTTTATGCCTTACAGAGTGTTCCAGTGTACAGACTTGAAAACTACTAGTGATCTTGGACTAGATGTTGTCCAGATAAATGCTGAACACTTGGGGCAAACATTTTGCAGTCAAGAAAGAGAAACAATTTTGCCTTTGGGAGAGTGTTTGTTTGTTGTTTTGCTTTGCTTTTTTAAATCAGCAAGATTTTGGTCCACTACAGGGGTCTGGAGTGCTGGGAGGTTACCAGGAGGAGATACCAGTAGCAGAGGGTTGGAGAACCAGCCATTGATGTGATGGTTGTCACTCTGTGGAGAAGCAGTTTAACAGGTCTTGATTGCTGCTGTTGCAATAAGACAAGGAATAATGGTTTTAAACTGAGGCAGGGTCACCTTAGATTAGACATAAGGAAGAAATTTTTTATGCTGAGCGTACTGAGACACTGGCACAGTTTGCTCATTGACTTGGTGGGTGCCCCATCCCTGGAAGTGTCCAAGGCCATATTGGATGGGGCTTGGAGCAACCTGGGCTAGTGGAAGGTGTCCCTGCCCATGGCAAGGTGTGGAAGTAGATGACCTTTAAAGGTCCCTTCCAACCCAGTCCATCCAACAATTCTATGATTCATATATTTGTCACAATGAATGTGTCTCTTTCTAAGTCTATCTGGGCTGAGAAAATCCACAGAAGTCATAAATGATGCAAAGACCAAGGTCCTGTATAA
>JAWWTY010000088.1:70625131-70641510 GCA_035222235.1 Margarornis squamiger | reverse complement strand
TGTGGAGAGAAACCAAGAAGTTGCATTGTAGCCATTTCTGAAAAAGAAGTAGATCTCCAACAAAGCTTGTCTAGCATTTTGCCCAGGCTTTTGCCTGGTTTAAGGGCAACTTATGTTCAAATAAGCCCTTTTGTCATGGTTTTAAACCCAGATGGAGATGAAACACTCACTTAGCTCCTCCTCTCTTCTCCTTCCACCCTGGTTACAGTAAAACTTGTATGTTGAGATGATAGCGGTCTAATAATTGAAAATAAAATAAAATACAATATGGTAAATAATGATAATAAAAAGGCGAAAAGCAAGTGTTGCACAATGCACACCAGCCACTGACCCCTGCCAGACCCTTCCCAAACCCAGAGTGTCCCCTTCCAGGTAACTGCCCACAATTTATATACTGGGCATGGCATTCTGTGGTGTGCAATATCCCTTTGGTCAGATCAGGTCACCCATCCCAGATATGCTCCATCCCAGTTTCTCCATGCACCTCATCCATGGCAGATTGCAAGACCAGGAAATAAAAGCCTTTGATTTAGGATAAACACCACTTGGTAGAAAACCAAAATGTCAGTGTGTTATCAACACCATTCTCATTCTGAATCCCAAACACAGCACTCTAACAGCTACTGAGAAGAAATTAACTCTGCCTTAGTTGAAACCAGGAAACCTTCTGATTGTTTCCAATCCTCACCAGGTCCTCTATGAAGTCACAGTTGTGACTGGAGATGTCGAAAGTGGCGGTACTGATACCAATATCTTCATGACTGTCTTTGGATCCAATGGGAACACTGATGAGATGCAGCTGGAAAAAAACGGAGACAGGTACAGCAACTTTTTGGTTAGAAATGATGACAGATTCTAGTATGAAGTCAATGAGCACTTGGGTCTTTGATCATGCTCCCACTGAAACACAAAAATTAGCTCCTATTTGCTTTGTAGGTTCAGAAGTGGGCCCTTTGTAAGTTATTCTGTCAGGTATTTAGCAGAGCAGAGGAAAGGAGAGCACTGTGTATCCAGGGAAACCATTATTTGTCCAAGTTTTGTTTAACCTGCCCCTCACTGGCTTTGGAGATAAGCATCTTAAACAAAAATATGAAGTCCTGCATTGTTTCCAAGAGGAACTGTGGACATTGCCGGAAACCACAGGTGAAATTTCTGCAAAAACCACCTTTCCTGGAAAAATAAGTGATTTAATTTAAGCATTATTTAACAGGAATGCATAAGTGCATAATGAAAGAAACACAAACCAGCACGCCTGCCTTGGGAAGTACCTGGGATGGGAAGGTACTGACTGTCCTCCATCTGCTCCTCCCATTTGCTGAGCTGGCCAGGTACCAGCCAGCTTGGACCAGGGGCTATCTGAGGGATGCCAGGACCTCAAATGGTGTACTGGGGACCCAGCTGAAAAGTGGGCTTCTTACCTGGGGCTCTGTGCCATGCTGATGTAGCTGCATGAGTTTGGGACTGGATCTGACTGGTCTGCAACCTGGGATGACATCTGTCTGCCCGGATGTGGCCAGAGGTGGAAATGGGCTGTCAGCTGCACAGAGTGCTGCACTGCATGCCCTGATTTTACTAAAAAGGTGAAATCTCATGTTTCCTTCAGCAGAGACATCTAACAAACACTAAACCCCCTGTCTGACGCCTGTGCTTCTGTAAGTAAAAAAAAACCCCACACGCCACCAGCCATCCATTTCCCAAGGCTTCCTTGCTCCTTCCTGGCACCTTCCTCGGTACAGAAAGCTTTGACATGCTCAAGAATAAACATGGCCCTATCCATCCTTTAAAGACAGGCTTCATCACCCTTAAATTTATTTGACTGACTACCTCTGGTCTTATTCAGCAAAGTACCTACAGATCATCAGAGGGGTAGGAGCCTTTAGCCACACAGTTTCAGCTCAGCTTGCTGAGGTGATGCTGGATAGTTGATGCTAAGGCTCCTGCACAGAGGTGTTTGCTCAGGGGATGTTTTACCTGCAGCTGTCATAGCAGAGTAGGTGTCTGGACCAGCGTGTTCAGCTAAGATTGAAATTTTCATGTGTTCAGTTAATAACAAACACAAGCTTTGTTTGCTGTGAAAAAAAAAAATGTAGCAGAGGTGCTGCTTACTAAAATCTCTGTGAGAAACACATCTGGGTTGGGCACTAAACTTCAGCTCTTGGCCCTGCTCCTCATCACAGGGAGACATCCAACATGTGGAGAAATGCACTTGGATTACGAGTGAGTCTGGCCATCAATGACATCCCTCTTCCAAGACCCCAGGCAAGCCCAAAATGGCCTGTCTTCCACTAATTTAATTCCAAACATTCACTTCTAGTAGGTGGGAAAATGGACCATGACCATTTGTATTTAAAAGTGAACCAGATTTTCCATTAGTGAACGTCAACCAAAAATCTCTAAAGGGGGCCAAGAAATTTTCAACCTTTCAGGAGAGGGATTGCAGTTTTGCTGCATCTGGCAAGTGAAGTGATATCCCTAAAATATATGGCCTATAAAAAGTTATATATTTTTTTATATGTCTGGGATGGATAATCTCTGATACAAGGACATAAAAATACACTAAAGGAGAAACACAAAGTCTCTGTGATAAGAGTTGTTTGGGTTGTCTTCTGCCAGTAGAAGATCTGTGAAAGGTGTTGAAAACTCATTGGGGCTGGATAAAGAAGAAGGAATCGTAACACACAGTGATTATTGTGTTAATATCCCCAGGATGCTGTGCTGTTCTTTGAGGAAGTACTGGCACATCTCTGCTGGCTGGAGGTGCTCTGTTTCACACCTCCAGCTGTACAGAGCTCTTGTCACCCCATTAGCACCCTCTACAGTGGACATTCATGTCCCCAAATTCATATCTTCTGTTTCCACACCACTGCCACCAGCCTTCCTCCAGCTGTTAACAGCACAGACTCCCCAGGCTCTTGCTCTGCATGGAAGTCTCCCCAGCCTTTGCACCAGCAGTGCAGGGATGGGTGAGAGCTGCAGCAACCAAATGGTAAAAGGCACTTCATCTTTATTGGGGCCATCCAGTGCCAACTCACTCACAGCAGCCTAGTGCATTACGGAGAACCGCCTGTCTAACCTGCTGCAGATTTAAGGCAATTTTTGATACATTACTGTTATTGCCAAGACCCCTGGGCAACAGAAATATTTATAAGGACAGGCATGGGTAGGAAACCTTAATGAAATCCTTCAGATAAATGGTTCAGTGTCCTGGAAAAGGAATAGCAGCAGTCAGCTTGTCTGGCTACTTCTTCTTCTCTCAATTTTTTTCAGGCTTATATTAATCTTAATATAAATTAGGGACAGAAAAGAGCTTTTGGGTCACCCAGTTTGTCACCTTGGCAATTACTTCGCTCTGGTACAATGACTTATGGAAAGTAGCAGGTGAATATCAGCATTACAAACTTTAAAAAGGGCATTTATTGAAGATAAATAATGGTTTATTTTGCTAACAAACGTTTTAGCTTAGAGATGCTCAGCCCAGAAAGTATCAGAATGAGAGATTTCTATGAAGGTTTGTAGATAATAGTGATCACAGGATCATGGGATAATTCAGGCTGGAAGGATTCACACCTTTTTCTAACGTAGATGGGGAAATCAGTCCAGTCCAGGCACTAAAGTACATTCTCATTCTCAAAGTGAGACAGGCTGTCTTGGTATCCAGTACCACAGAAAGACAAATAACAAGAGGGGAGTTTTTCAAAGAGCAAACATAACCCTTAATAACTAGAAATGGACTGGGACCAAAACACCCTGTCCAAATGCCTCTGGGAGTTCAGGGAAAGCAATGCCTGGATGAAAACTAAGGGGCTCGAGCCAATCCCTATTGCTAACATCTGCAGCCATGCAGGCTCAGATAATGGTGTGAGGATAATCACATTCATGCTGCAGGGGGGAATCTGAACAGAGGTTGGTAAAGAAATAGTTTTTCTCCATATTCTGGCACTGCACAGCTATAGAAAGGTGAGTGCATTGCCAGGAATGAGATGTCATCATTATGGATTGCATCTGGTATGGTAGTGCCCACATTTTGCAGAGCTCTTCCCAAACCTCTCTGCAGACTCAATTAACTCCCTCACAAGAAGTTTTCATGGAAGGGGAATCTCAACGGCACAGTGGTCATGGTGATGCTTGGTAGACCCCCTGGATTTGTCTACTATTCTCCTTAGCAAGGGATGGATTTCCAAGTCCAAGCCCACGAGTATTTTGGGGGCAAACTAGAAGACACGCTTGCTCTGAACAGAGTAGTATTGAGCCTGAGGCAGCACTTTCACAGAAGCAAGGCTTTCTTCCTAGTGCCAGTGATGCCAAGAGGGAGGGAAGGCACAGTCCTAGCCAGCATAATCTTCTTCAGGAAGCATATGTTAGCTGTTTTTTCCCTTTTCCTGCTTTCTGCTGATTGCTATGGATGAGCAGATCCTACACATCCTTGTGCCTGTACGCAGCAGCCAGGCACAAGGTGAGGTCTTTCACTCAACATTACAAAAACCCACCCTGGTTCTTACCAAAGGCAGAGAGAGTTTGCAAATCCAAATTCCCCAAATTCACGAGATTGGTTTTGTCTCCTTTCTAACTCAACTTGGCTGTCCTTGCTAGACTTCTGTGTTGGGCTCTGACTTGCAATACAGCACTTGGGTGCTGTATTTAGATGAGCTGCAGCAGCTGCCTCTCTCCGCAGCAAACACAAAGTTATGTGCTGAGCCTCAGTGAAAGGAGATGAAGCAAAATGATTTTGCCTTGGAACAGGCCAAGGGCAGGCAAGTGGGCAGCTGCCAGGAGGGAGGCAATGTGCAGAAGCCTGACTGTGAGTTGCCATTGTTCTGGTTACAAACAGAGCAGTAATGTATGCTACAGCCTGCCTGGATCCTCTCCAGGTGCCTTGTAGGGGCTTGATTTTCCAGGGGAGGAGGAATCCCTGTCAAATCTGTGCTGAGGTGTCTTGCCAACAGCACAGTAGCTGGTGATTGCAGCACAGGAAAACTCAGGTCCAATAAAGTGCACTCATAAACTTTTAATTTGAGGCTGTTGGCATGGTGAGAGTCGCAGCACGGACAGAGATGCAACGACATCGTAAAGCAGCAGGAAACCTCCTCTGTCTTTCCATCCCTCCAGGTTTGAGCGAGGCCAACAGGACAGTTTCATTATGGAGATTGCCGATATCGCACCCCTCAGGAAGATGAGGGTCCGGACGGATGGGAAGGGGACTCGCCCACACTGGTTCCTGGAGAGGGTAACTCACTCTGCATCCCGTGTCTCCCACAGCCTGCTCATCCTCTTAGTCCTGGCACAGGGGAAAAAGGCACCGAGTGACTCGCTTTTGTTGATTTCCTGCCCTTTTTGCCATTTGGTTTCTCATGGGTTTTTTTCCCCTCCAGGAACTGAGTCAGGAAAGAAGACCACAAGGTCAAAAGCTGTGTTATAAAGCTTTTTTTTTCCTTGGTGGTGGAATCACCATCCCTGGAAGTGTTCAAGATGCCTGTGGATGTGGCACGTGAGGATATGGTTTAGTGGTGACCACTGTGGTTCTTGGTTCATTGGTGGGCTTGATGGTCTTGGACGTTTTTTCCAACCTAAATGATTCTATGACCTTGCCACATACTCTGCTGTTAGATCCCACTCTCCCTCCCTGCAAGAGCCTTGGGTTACCCCCAGGGTACTTGGAATATTTTCTGGTCCCTGGGATGTACCCTCAGCCCCTGCAGATCTCTGCCATGCTCTGAACCCACAGGAGGGTGGATGTCCCTGCCAGGCAGGGCCAGCCAGAGAGGGCCTGAGCTGGAAGGGACAATTCCAAATAATCCATCCTTTCAGCTGGATCATCCCAACTCTCCCCTTTCTTCTCCTCTAGCACAAAGTCAAATTTCTTTGTCTTCTTGTTCATGCATTTGTCTTTTTTGTCTTACATTTTGGATGGAATATGCAAATTGTTGGTATTTTTCCCTATTATTCTATCTTGCACAAAAGTTCAGTGCTTGCTTTTATCTTCTTTGCCAAACCACCAAACCCTTGTAAGGACCACCTATATTTGGACAGTTAAAAAGTAGTTTGCTTGTTGTGGGTCCCTATAATTACCTAGCTAAGGTAGAGGAGGAATAAGATGCTGATTCCACACCATCAGATTTCATTAACGCAGAAACACATCTCTGCCATTTTCATTTAGCATGCTTTTCCTGGTGTATGTGTCCTGCTGGATTTCTGCATCTTGACTTTTTTATGAGAGCAGTTTAAGATCCAGTAGCTTAACCCATGGTCAGAAAGAACACTGCATGATTTTTTTATTGGGTCCCTTATACTTTTTTACTAGACTAAAGTGGTTCTTCTTTTTCCCCACAGTTAAGGTGTTTCCAAACACTGGTCCCAGGCAGCCACCAGTTCCCCAGTGGAGTCATGAACTTCTCTTCACCTTCATTAACATGAGCTGTAAAGCATTCCTGTCATGCAGTATCATTTTTACTTGACTATTTCTACTTCCAGCCTCTTTCTCAGTAGCTGTCGCACAAGGGGAACTGAAAAAGAGGAACTACAGGATGGATACTAGGAAGAAATTCTTTACTGGAAGGGTTGTGAGGCCATGGCACAGGCCGCCCAGAGAAGCTGTGGCTGCCCCAATCCTGGGAGTGTTCAAGGCCAGGTTGGACGGGACTTGGAACGAGATGTGCTTTAAATTTCATTCCAATCCCTAACATTCTATGGTAATGCTTGTGCAGCTTTTCAAAGGATTAGACCTCCAGCATACATCTTTAGAAAAGATGCCACAGACACACAATTTTTCTCTCTCTGTGCCTGAGGAATAACTCAATCTGTTCTCTGATTTTATTCAGACGTTTTGGTCAAACTCCCTTTGTCATTTCTCACATACTTTCCCCTGAGTTTTATAAATCGTATTCATATAAAATGAAATCAAATAAAGCTTATTCATCCAGAGACATTACAGGTCTTGCAGTCATGAAACAGCAATAGCTCAAAGGCTAGAGGTATCTTTAGTTGCACCTTCCCATTTTCACATTGACTTCTCTGTTCAGGCATTCCAAAACCTGTGCCTGCTGGACTGTCCTGCCCAAAGCAAGCCTTTCCCAGGAAAATGGGCAAAAAAAGACTCTCATTTGGACCTACCCAATGGGCTTATAGCCATTTTCTAGCTCTACAGAAGCCACATGTGGAAGATGAACACAAGAACAGCTCTTGAGACCACATTTAAAAATCCGGGCTTATAAGAGCACGAGAGAATGATTTTAACAGAGGCATATAGTGATAGGACAAGGGGTAATGCTGTTAAACTAAAAGAGGAGAAATTTAGATTAGAAATTACCATGAAATTCTTGGCTGTGAGGGTGGTGAGGCCCTGGCACAGGTTGGGCAGAGAAGCTGTGGCTGCCCCTGGATCCCTATAAGTGTCCAAGGCCAGGTTGGATAGGGCTTGGAGCAACCTGGGCTAGTAGAAGATGTCCCTGCCCATGGCAGTGAATTTGAACAAGACAGCCTTTAAGGTCCTTTCCAATCCAAACCATTCTTTTATCATTCTGTTATTTTAGAAGCTTATGAACATTATGCCCATAGCTTCTATTTTTTCTTAGAGAAATGGAGCACAGAGGATCTTCTAACTGCAGGGATATGTAGTGAACTGTATTTATTGGTTTTCTTTCCCACCTTCCCTGCAAAGGTAAACATAGCATTTGCATTCCCAGGCAGAGGGTGGTGACAGGAGTGCTCTGGAAGAGGGGAGGAAGGATTTGTGTTCTCTGATTTGTATTCCAGCCTTAAAAACTTACGTAGCCTGGTGTGACATGAAAACTGATCGGAGCCCATTTCCATTTCTGTCAAAAGTGCATATTAAAACTGCATAATGAAATACTTGTGGGGGTAGTGCTAAACTCTCAGACAGATGGTTCACAGTTAGTGCTAACTAGCACAGTGAAATGAGAAGCTAGATTAAGCCATCAACCCCGTAATTAACCATTTGTTGCTCCATTTATCTACAGGATATTCTTAGTTTTCTTGTTCTATTAAACTAACAATAAATGATCTTTTTAATTCTCTTTGGTCTTTTGGTAAACTGTTGCTAGTCATAATTTACACTGCTTTTAGTTTACCAGAAATAGAAATGCATAAATACCAATTAAAATGCATGAATTATCAATGATGCTGTACACAGCCAAAAGATTCAATTTACAAGCAGGCAAGTAGTCTTTTTTTTTTTCTGTCTAGATAAAATACACTAAAATTTCATTCAGAATCTCAGCGAAGTAATGAAGTTGGTACTGAAAATTGAAACTGCACCACAAGTAGCAATAAGTTTTAAATGCTGATACCTAAACTTCTAGAGGGAACAAAATTCGATTAGTGATGTTTCGGGACAGAATGAACATTATTGGTCATTACTATGCACAAAAAGACATAGTGAAAGTTCTCCATCATCCATGAGGATTTCTCTGATCACACCACTGCTGGGAGAGACCTAGAATTTGGATCTTTTCCTCTGACCTAATGCTGAATCCCACGTTCTTCCACATCAAGATACCGTGACACTGCTCTGTGTTTCTGAAAAATTAGGGAACAAAATCGTAAAGCCATAGAATCACAGAATGGTTTGGTTTGGAAGGGACCTTAAAGATCATCCAGTTCCATCCCCTGCACAGGCAGGGACACCTTCCACCAGCCCAGGTTGCTCCAAGCCCTGTCCAACCTGGCCTTGGACACTTCCAGGGATCCAGGGGCAGCCACAGCTTCTCTGCCCAACCTGTGCCATGGGCACACCACTCTCAGCATAGAATGAATTTTGGCTTCTAATTAAGAAACTTATCTAAATGCATGCTTTGGAAACGTCCTCCTGGGATAGCTGGTTCCTCAGTCCATGTGATGATTTCACCTGCTGCCCAGTGTCTTAGATACGAAGTTGAAAAGCTAGAAACAAGAAGGGATGAAAGCTGTCTGAGTGAAATAGCAGAAATTATGAGACTGTTGAATTCTGCAGAGTTGCTTCCCTCAGAATTTTAATGTTACTTTGTGCTGTCAAAGCCAGACAGATAAGAAGCTGCCTTAATGAAGCACTAATTGCATTGCATTCAAACGTCACAAATAATCCTGCATGTGGGACTTGGTCTTTATTCAGTCCTTTCTCCTTTGTATAAAGGAGATTAAGAGAATTTGAGAATTATTATTGAGAATTGAGAATTATATAGCTGAAACTGACTTTTATTCTTTGAAACAGAGCAAAGTCTTTTTGTTTTATAGTCAGAGGATCCTGTTTTTAAGTGAAGAATAATGGCATGCAACAGAAGCATAAAAATCTGTGTTTGAGTCTTTAAAGATGAATTCCAGGATCTATTCCAGATATGAATTCCAGAATATATTTAAGTGTCAGTGGGGTGGGAGACCCTGCAGAGCGTGTTTTACATGGCATCTGAGAGAAGGCTGGGCCAGGGTAAATCAAATGATTGGACACATCAAACCTTTCCCTTGCAGGATACAGTGTGCAATTAATTTCAAATTGTTGGTTTAAAGTTCCTGTCAGCTACAGTATTTGCTCAGCTACGAAGCAAATTATCAACGTTTTATTCAAACATACTGCTCCTGCTTTCTTTTTATTGTTTGTACGTGTTCTACAGCCCAGATAAGCTCCATTCATAATTAGTGAGAAAGTTTGAGCTAGAAAGCACCCAGGATGTCCACAGCATGTCCTAACTATCCTAAAAAGTAGCTTAGATGCAATCTAAAGCAATGGTCTCATTTGCCAAGCAGTAACTAGTTTTTCTGAGAGGAAGGGACAGAAAATAAATACAGTCTCAGCTCAGGTCCCTGAGGTGGCTTTCTTGACCCTCATGATTGAAACCAAAATCCTGCATCAGCCTCTGTGTGTGGAACACCCACAAACATCTCCTTGCAAGATGGGACACTATTTCAGTCCCTGAAAAATATCATGTTCAGCTTTCGCTTGTTCTACCAAACCATTTAGGCCCCCTCTGTAGTCATCAGGCAGATAGATCCAAGACACCCGAGAGGGAGAAATGCCTCAAATAGCTGTTTGCCAGCCCCTGTCTTGCGTGGGATGCTTTGCTGCCCTGGGGGTTCCCAGGTCCCACCACTGACCACAGGGGTGGCCGAGGCGATGTGGTTGAGCTGGATGACCAGATTTAGGGGGTTCATGATGGATAAGTGAGAACATATACACGTGTTGTCACCAAGCAATCAGCCTCCTGCAGGTTTCCTGGTAACTCCATGTCCCTTGCTATGATCATAGAACCATAGAATAGTTTGGGTTGGAAATGACCTTTAAAGGTCATCCAGTCCAACCCCCTGCCACGGACAGGGACACCTTCCACTAGCCCAGGTTGCTCCAAGCCCCATACAACCTGGCCTTGGACACTTCCAGGGTTGGGGTATCTACAGCTTCTCTGCCCAACCTGTGCCAGTGTCTCACCACCCTCTCAGGGAAGAATTCCTTCCCAATATCCCATCCAGCCCTGCCCTCTGGCACTGGGAAGCCATTCCCTGTGTCCTGTCCCTCCACGCCTTGTCCCCAGTCCCTCTCCAGCTCTCCTGGAGCCCCTTCAGGCCCTGCAAGGGGCTCTCAGGTGTCCCTGGAGCCTTCTCTTCTCCAGGTGAGCCCCCCCAGCTCTCCTAGCCTGGCTCTAGAGCAGAGGGGCTCCAGCCCTTGAAGCATCTCCGTGGCCTCCTCTGGACTCACTCCAGAAGCTCCACATCCCTTTTATGATATTGGTGCCCCAGAGCTTGAGGCAGCAGTTTAGGGGGGGTCTCACCAGAGTGGGGCAGAGGGGGAGAATCCTCCCCTCCCTTGTCCTGCTGCCCACACTGCTGGGGATCAGCCCGGGATACAGCTGGATTTCTGGGCTGATCTCCCCTGTGCAAATGAGCATAAAATGAATCTCTTTCTCCTATGTGCACCTTGCTGGAGCAGCATCCCAGAACGAGGTATCAGGGGCAGCTCTCCGTGTCTGTGCTGCTTTCAGGAAGCTGCATGTGGATGAAATCAGACATCCCAAGTGAGGGGATGGGGATGGAAAGGGAGGGCATTTTGCTCCAGCAGTTTTAGTAGCCACACGGTTTTCCCCAGACAGCATCTGGAGTGCTGGGTATGTGCTGGGTATGTGTGAGAGGTCTGATCTCTCTGTCTGCCAGTGCACTCCAGCTGGCAACTCTAATCTACTTGTACCCCACACTGCTTTCCTGACAATTCCCTACAAGCTCTGCTCAGGACATTTTGCTACTTAAAGTGTCACTGTTATTCCCAAGCACCAGGGGAGAAAAAAAAAAAAAAAAGACATTTTCAGTCAAACTGACATCATTCAAAATTCAATTTTGCAAATTTAAGCCAAAGAAGAGCGTCTGGGTTGGACACTTAAGAGGATGTAGACATCATTCATGGATCTTTGAGAGGGAACACTTCCTCCTGGTCTGTGTCCCAGCAGAGAGGTCACCAGCTGGGGTGGGGGAGAGTTGATTTCTGCTTGGTTCAAAGCAAGGATTTGATTCAATACCTCTTGACTCACAGAACAGTTTTTTGACCACAAAGATAATAGTGTCACTGGCTGTGAATAAGCAGCTTTTTAGAAAAGTGGGACGACTTCAACAGCCAAAAATGTCCTGTCCCCCTGGGATGATGGTGCTGTGTTACAGATCCCTGTTTAGCATCAGGCAGAGTGAAAACCCCAGATGAGCGTCCTACCCACAAAACCATTCAGTGCACAAATAGCATGCCTTGCTGCTCAGCTTCGGTGTAGCTACTGCCCTCTTTAAAATAGACTTTTATAACCTGGAGCAATATTCTTTTGAACTGCTAAAGGCTCCAGGAAATCTTGGCTGGGGTCAACAGGAGGCCACGGACCAGGACACCTGGATCTGAGGATAGGATTTGAGCACATTTTATCTCAAGATAAGTTTTATTAAGGGTTTTTTCTTAGGCTGATATATGAGAGTGCAGCAGAAGGTCACTGAGGTAGTCAAGGGGCTGAAGCACATAGCACACTAGGAAAGACTGAGGAAAACAGCAGTTTTGAGTCTTGAGAAAGAATGGCTGAGAGGGAATCATTCTGCTGCTTGAAGGGAGGTTGCAGAGACTGTCAATCCAATCTCTTCTTAGTGGTGAACAGCAAAAAGGCTTGAGGCAATGGACACAAGTTGCAATGAGGAAAACCCTGACCAGATACAAGGGAAAAAAATTTTCTAATGAGAGTGGGGCAGCCCTGGGATGAGGAATTGAGTGCCTGGGGAATCTACAGCCTTAAAGATTTTCAAAACTCAGATGGACATGTCTTTGCAGTAAGCCATGCTTGGAGCAGGAGGTGAAAATATACACCTCCAGGCGTCCCTTTAAATTTAACATTTCCTGTAACTTCATGATCCATTTCTCCATAATATTGTCACGTTTCTCTGGCATGTCTGGGCTCGTGTTTCCATGGTCTTTACCAGCATTATTTGCTGATGCACTGCTGTACTCAGGTATGGTCTTTGTTTCTGTTAGATGGGAATGTGAATGGTAATTTGCAGCCCTGTCTTCTCCCTTTCCTCCAACTCCCCCAATTTAATGAGAACTTACTGCTAGGTTTTTGTTGCAGGCAGGTGTAATGCCTTTCTCCCACCTGACTGATGCTCCACTGAGCCCACATTCAACAAGGGACATAAAAGTGGGTATTTTATTAGGCATTTGTTGGAGTAACTCACTGACTTGTTCTGAATTCATTCCCATTCTGTTCTTATCACCAGAGCATCTGAGCTCCTTCCATGACACGTTAGATAGTGTGACTAATATCTGTTGCATACTGTTTGTTCTGTCACCTTCTCCCAGAGGGAGAAGTGTGTGAAGCATTAAGTTTTGCTGGCCTAATTTTATCTTGTGCCTTGCTTTAACTTGTTTGGGTTTGGTTTATATCTCTCTACAATGATCTCTATGTGTTCAACACAAAGGAGGCAAGCGAAAGAAAGATGCTATGTGCTTCAAGGAGAGGTAGTGAAGTTCTTCAAAACCCTGTTACTTCTTTGGGGTGAATTCCATGCTGGCTCCCAGGAAGGGTCTGACTCTCTTAGAGATGAGGTTTGTCCATAATTTAACTAAGAGCAAATTTCTCCAGAAGTATTGCCCCATGGATGAAAAGGTATTATGATATTATGAAGACCATTTCTCAGGACAAATCATCACAGCAAATACTGTCCACAGGAGAGAGCTCCATTTATTCCAGGAAAGCTCAGTACAGGTTTTGAAGCTTTGTTCCACCATATGGCCAAGCCCTGCTCTACCATATCCTGCACTTTATAGGTTTAGTCTTTGCCCCTTCAAACAGTAGCTGAAGTAAGTTTTTTCCCTCATTTTGCCTCTTCACAGATCGTCCTGAAGAACCTGACTAATCAAGAAGTGGCCACATTTACCTATGGGGAATGGCTGTCCAAGATGAAAAATGCCAGTGGAAGCCTGGTGTGTGAGATGCCAGCTGTCATAAATGAGGAGCAGATGATGGAGGACACGACATACAGTCTTCAGGTTAAAACCAGTGATGTTGGAGGTTCGTCCTTGGCATATATTTATGACTTTTCTAGCAGGAAGTTTGATTTTTAACAATGGAAAACATCTGCTTAATTTGAAATTATGTTTTAAAAAGCATAGTTTAGCAATACTATGCTGGAAAACAACCATTTTGGCTGGTTGTTCATCACAGCAGTGTTATTCTGAAAGATTCACTCTTATCTGAGCTTTTGGCGTAACATATTTAGTCACAAGCCCTAGATTTGACTGTTCACTTCTTTCTCTGAAGACACTTCAACAGAAATTATTACCAGATCCTGTTGCAATGGTCAGCAGCCACCTTTTTCTTTTTTTTTTGTTTTGCCAGGTCCATCCATGTAGAGTAGTCAAAGCTGGTGTGCTCCAGGTTTTCAGTCACCACTATCAGCCTTGCCCAAAGCAGACAGCAATAACACACCCTCCTTTTCAGAGCGTTTTGTGACCATTTATCTCAGGCTGTGAAAAACCATCCCTAAATGCACACCAGATAGAAGAGTTGTAACAGAGTATACGGAAAGCTGCAGAGCTTCAGGAGCCAAGAAATAGGATTTCTATGTCATTCCTGGGATCACTGTCTCTTTTCATGAGAAATTCTGTCAGGCTGCTAAATGAGAGTTGCAGCCACATGCAGGCTGTCTTGTGCCAAGATGAGGCAAGCCAGACACTGTCTTGCAAGTCACCTTCTTTTGAAAGGTTAACCCTTAGAGGAGATTCTGATACACCAGTGCGTATAATCACCTCTTGACCTCTACATCTTTTCTATGTTGGTTTTTTTTATTACTACTATTATTATTTTTTTCCCTGCATTTACCAGTGGTAATTCATGCAGCTTGTGAGGTGCGATCTAAGAATATCAAAGTCTCCCTGGCAGAGCATTTCCGTGCCACCTCACCATTTCTTATCTGTCTTCTCTGCTTGCTGCTTGTCTGAAAAACATGCAGTGAAACACAATAAACACGGGAGAGAGAGAGTAGAAGATTTGTTTATGTATCGGGCAATCCATCTAATATAATGTAGATTTTTCTGTGACCTTTTTTTGTGAAATCCAGCCCTAACTCACAAAGGCAATGGAAATAGAAATGAGAGGAGAATAGAAGATGACAGCAATAGCAGACAGATCTGCCCTTCCCATTGAATGAGGGATGACGGGTATTAATGAAGAAACATTTCATTTCATTATGAACAGCGACAACCAGTAGGAAAGAGCAGATTACAGGGAGGTTTCAGAGAGTCTGTTTGTGATTAGATCACACAGCTCACTGACATAATGCCGAACTTTATCCGGCTTATCTAAAGTGGGTACAAGTCATGAACCATCTCCCCTCTTTGATCATTATGTATTCCACGATTACTCCTGGTTGGACCCATCCAGGAACAAAGACATTTTATCCTTGACAGTAGGTTTAAACATGTTATATCATCTCCTGCCACACTGACATTGTCTGGGGACAACAGTGCTGCAGAAGGACTGGAATTAAATCTGTCCATTTCTAGGTACAAAGTTTTTCTCTACAATAGCTTTCAAATCACCAGTGCATCAGAGTCACAGAGTAAAAAAAAGAAGAAAATAATAAAAAATAAAATAAAGTTTGAAAAAAATTAATTTTACCTATTTGTCATTATCCAAAAAAATTATACTTCTGGTCTTAGTTCTCTCTAGTCTAGACTGTCTCTGGTCAATTCATCTGGAAGAGAAGTCTTCATCAGTGGTCTGGATAGGCCTCTTGGAGGGTCTCTGCCAGTCTCTCTTCATCAGATTCAGACAGAGACTGCATAATGAAGTTAGGATAGATGGCTAAAGTCAGGGAAAATGAATCACATAAAAAATGTCCTGCAGCGAACTAGAAAGCACAAGCCATTTCCTCCTCTCCACACACTCATATTTAACAATGGCCTCATTTTACTTCTTCCTCAAACAAACCTTTGAGTCACACTTTGGCTTTCACAAAGTCCTTCTGCTGCAATGATAATGCAACGCACACAGAGGTTGTATCAGGGAAAGACTCTGTTCCTGCAAAGGTCAAATCACCTCAATTCCACCACCAGCACCACCTCAGATGGCAACTCTTACACTACACATAGATAAGAAGTGAAGAGGTTGTTAGGGCACACAATGCCCAAAGTCAGATGAGTAATCTTTGGTTAAAAACTAAGATCTTGATCCACTTCTGATCGTAGAGGTAAAGCACAATCCCATTTTCTTCAAGGTAAGACCCACTGACACAGATGCAGCAGAACCAAACCACCTGATGGCTCTTTCAGTGGCACAAAAATGTCCTTGCTGGTTAATTTTTACTTACTCTATTCTACATTCAGGCACAATATATGTGGCAGTGCAATAAAGATGGAGAATGAGTAAATACTGCTTTCTCATTTTCCAGGCACTAACAAAGCATAAGGTTTTTATCTCTGCTGTTATAAGATTAATTAGGATGTTGTCAGCTCAGCTCCAACCTACAAATTACATAATTTAGGACTGTTGGTGTGAGTTCCTAGTGTCTTATCCAGGTCTCTGTTATGTCAAAAGAAGGACATTCTTTGGCCTCAGAAGGCTGTGACTCAAGCCCAGATTTGTTTAAAAATTATGCACCTGCTCAGTAGGAATCATAAAATCATAGATGTCGCTGTTGCAAGGGTCCTCTGGAGGTTCTTTCACCCATTTTCCTGCTCAAAGGACTATTGCCAACAGTGGGTCAAGTCAGCTAAGACTCTGCCCAGCCAAATGCTGCACACCTCCAGGGATGGTGATGCCACCACCTCCCCAGGCATCAGATCCAGACCTGCACCATGCTCCTAAGAAACTTGTTTGTTTCCTGATGCTCATCCTGAACCTCCCCAGCAACTTGTGGCCGTGGGTCCCTGGGGTGTGTTC
>JAWWTY010000088.1:70604722-70615009 GCA_035222235.1 Margarornis squamiger | reverse complement strand
TTTATTAGGGCAGGTTTGCTGCTGCAGATTTCAATGGCTGCAAAAATTGGCTTGGAGTGAAATACCTCTTGTTACAAATGTTGAACACTTGTTTTGGTGATTAGGGGACCTTTCACAAAGGCATAGTGTTCACCAAATTATTTTAAAGACCAAGACCTGCATAATTGAGCAGGAACTTTTCAGATATGTGCTGTTTCTTCCCTTCTGCCTCAAAGCACTAATGGAAACAAATGTAGTGGTCCTGCTTTGTGCTGGGGTCACTGAGAAAAGCCCATGATGCTCTCCATAGGATTTGTGTTGCTGATTTTTTTCCTGAGCCCTTGTTCTCCTGGCACTGTTGCTTGAGGTGCCAATCGGATACAAACAGGCCTGTTCTGGCTTTTCTGCAAGAACCTGAAGCTGAGTGATGGAGCAGCTCTGGCTTTCACAGAGGAGCAGGATCCACTTTCCAACAGTGTCCAGGGGAAAGGCAGATAAGCCATCACTGCAGGGATCCTCTGGTTTCTCCTGCATGGCCAGGCTGTGTGAGCAGTGGTCAGGACTTGGGAAAGTCCTTTCACTCTGCTATACCCACACCACTGTCCTGGCTCCTCTTCCTCACTCCTTCACTGATACTGCTCCATAAACCAGCTTGGGCTGAGGATTTGATGCCTCTGGGATTACATCCATATGGGATGCAGTTTTCTCTTCTGTTATTGCTTAGGTGCTGTAATGTCTCTGAGCCCATTGCTCTGCAGAAGTCACACAGGAGCAGATGCTGTAAACAGGGTAATACCCTGAAACCAGGATCTCATGTCTTGAAAAGTGGTTCTGCAAACACGATTTGTTCTCTTTTCACTGATGTGATCCACAGCACACAGACCCAGTCCAGCAAAGTCTCACATTTAGACTCAGAGCATCATTAACCTTCGCATTATTTTTTTTCCAGATCAGTGCAAAAAGAAATTTAATATATCTTTTCCCAGCCTGAAACAAGAGAAAAACAATACCTTTTCTGGTAAGGCAGAATAGTACCTTCAGACACAAACAAAACCTTCTATTTCCATATCAGCTTTTAAATGGTGTTTAAATCTGTGACAGTGAAACCCTCGATGTGACACCTGGCACCATTAGACATGGACAGTGTGGGAAGATGTGCTGCTCTGGAGATATCCATTACAGCTTTCACCTGGGGTTAGCTACTTCTCTTAAATAAAAAGCAGTATTAGGGATCCTTCTACATCTTCCGGGTCTCCTGATATAATTTAAATTGCTAACCATCAGGAATGAAAATGAAAAAGGAGCAAATCTGAGTGAGAGGGAAGAGAATATTTTTCTTTAAAGCAGACAGGAGGATGTTTTGGGGCAGTTGCACCATCTTTCTAAGAGTGGCTATCCAGGTCCTTGATTTAAGAGACAGCCTGTTGGGTATTCGCTTTTCAGTTTGATCCCTGGCAGAGCCCAGCACTTGCTCTTTGAATAGTCCACAGCTGATAAAAGGATCTTTGTGGGGAGGAGCAGGAAAAACTGCACTTTGTGCTTGCTTTGCCCTCAACTCCAACATCTGCTGGAAATCAGCACTGAGGTATCTCTCCCTCTGATAAAAGGACAGGATTTTGTTGCAGCTCTCCTGGTGAGTGACTGCTGGGACCGGGCTGGAGAAAAGGAAGGTACTGCTGCTTAGCACTGATCCTGACCCCATCATCCTGTTCACTCCTGCCAACAGGGCTGAGGTCACCAATTTATTCTATCCTGGTCTGCAGCCATGGATGTCTCTCCCTGGAGAAGGAGGGGATGTTTTCTTTCTTTCATGCTGTACTGCTGTCACAAATGTTTTGATGGAAGTGGAGTAACCTCCTGAATATGCTGCAGAGATGTTCATTGAACTTAGATGGAAATGAGCCTACCAAAAGATCAAGAGCTGACACTGAAAACACGTTTAGAATAAATTTCCAAATAGCCCCAAAGTGCAAGTTCCTCCAGTTAAAGCACAGTGTGAGCCCTGGAGAACTTCATAGGATTATAGAATCCCAGAATGGTTTGGGTTGGAAGGGACCTTAAAGACAACCTTGTTCCACCCCCCTGCCATTGGCAGGGACACCTTCCACTAGACCAGGGTGCTCCAACCTGGCCTTGGAGACTTCCAGGGATGGGGAAGCCACAGCTTCTCTGGGAAACCTGTGAAATTAAAGAAAATAGAACCAAACTCTTTTCACCAGTGTCCAGTGACAGGACAAGAATCAATGGGCTCAAAATGAAATTCAGGAAAATTCATTCAAAAATAAGGAAAAAAGCTTTTTTCTCTGCACAGTTAATCAAAGTCTGGCACAGGCCACCCAGGGAGGTTGTGGAATCTCCATCCTTGGGGATATTAAAAAAATGGCCAGACACAGCCCTGAGGAACCTGCATTAGCTGAGTTTGCTCTAAGCAGGGGGCTGGACCAGATGTGCCATAGATGACCCTTCCAGCCACAATAATTTTGCAGTTCTGTGCCCCTGAAATTTAAGGGGCAGGTTGCGTTGTTGGTTGTAGTGCAGAATTTCCTAGTCTGGAGAAGGTTCAGGGAGCCAAAGCACAAAACAGCAGTGGCAGGGAGGCTGATGAAGGACTCCAAACACGTGGTGTGGCGGGCTCACAGTCCACAGCAAAAGGGCGACTTGCTGTCATAACTCAAAAAGGTGCTATCATTTTCTTCTCAAGGGGTAATGAGGATTATATTTTCAAACTAATGAAGAAGGCACATGGCAGCGAGTTCCTGGAAAAGCAAGAACTGTTTAATGGCCTGGGATGTACGTAATAAGTCAGCAGAGGTGTCTCATAGTTAATATAACCTTTCTTTTTCTGACTAATAACAGGACTTGTAAGTAGAACTGTCAGAATCTCCTGTCTCCACCAAGCTCAACAAGGCCTTCTTAGATTTTAACAAAGAAATTGGGAAAATCTCCTCAAATGCTATTTTCTTCATTTTCAAGTTGCTTTTCCAATGGGGGGGAAAACCCCAAACCAGACAAACTGAAGTAGCAAACTGAAAGGGTGCTATCACTCCTCATAAGGAGGAGTTTTACCTTTTTCCCAAGGTAAAAGTTGAGAGATTTGGTAGTCCCTACTGAAACATCCATCACTTAGCCTGTCCTATGGTCATGTCAAGTCCCAGCACTAGGGAATTCACTCTGGTCGCTTGGCAAAGAAGGGTCATTTCCTTGCATGTGGTAGCTGGCAAGGTCAAAGGAGCAAATTGTACTTTACATTCTGACCTTTGAATCCAAACATGAAGGATTTGGGGGCAATACAGGCCTTAGAGAAAGACATTAAACTCTACTCACACTCCCAAAATATGAAGAGACCATCAAAAACCACGCAGACACTGCTATGTCTTCACCGATAGCTACAGAAATGTTTGCTGTAGGGGTGGAAGGCTAGTTAGGTGTAAGGTGGGGGTTAGAATATGTGTTCATCTTTCTTTTGGCTTTTTCCTTACAATGGTAGAAAAATTCAGCAGCAGTTTCTGTGACAAAAGGTGTTATGCTAACTTTTGCCCCCAAAAATTCTGACTTCCAGTTATCATGTTTTGGGCTCTGACAAACAGTTCCCCAATTTCCCTGGGACTTTGTAAGGTTTATTATCCATGAGCCACAGCAGTGTTTCTTCATGGGATGACCCTTATATAGACATGATGTCAGTGGTCACACCAGCCCTGCCTCTCCCTGCTTCCTGCAGCTGCTATGGGTAGTGCAGAAGCCACACCTCATGCAAAATGCTGGGCAAGGACAGGAGTTGGTCCCTAGCTCAGAGAGTCTGAAATCCAGCTTTTCCAGGACCATGTTCCAACTTATGTCTGATCAAAAGACAGTAGCTTCCTCAAAAACATGGCCTGACTCTAGAAGGGGGATCAGATGATGGTCTTGAGCCAGTTGTTTTTAGTACCAAAACAACATCATGTTCACTGATGACATTATCTGAAGCAAATACCCATTAGCTGCATCCAGCTCTCGGGTTCTCAGCATGGGAAAGACATGGACCTGCTGGAGCAAGTCCAGAGGATGCCATGAATATGCTCCAAGGGCTGGAGCCCCTCTGCTCTGGAGCCAGGCTGGGAGAGCTGGGGGTCTCACCTGGAGAAGAGAAGGCTCCAGGGACACCTGAGAGCCCCTTGCAGGGCCTAAAGGGGCTCCAGGAGAGCTGGAGAGGGACTGGGGACAAGGCATGGAGTGAAAGAGGTAATGACTTCAAACTGAAAGAGGATGGATTTAAATTGGGTATAAGGGTTAAATTATTTACAATAAGGGTGGGCAGGTCCTAGCACAGGTTACCCAGAGAAGCTGTGGCTGCCCCATCCCTGGAGGTGTTTGAGGCCAGGCTGGGTGAGGCCAGGATGGTGTCCCTTCTCACTGCAGGTGGATTGGACTAGAAGACCTTTAAGGTCTCTTCCAAGCCAAAACATTCCATGATTCTATGATTTCTGGCACCACAATGGTGCTACCAAGGAAAGGCACCTCATCTTCTTACCCAAGCTATGTGCATGTAACCAAACAATTTTTGTTTTGTTGCTTCACTAGGAATTGCACCAGGTTGGCACTTGGAATACATTGATGTGACAGACTCTGCCACGGACAAGACATTTCGCTTCCAGTGTGATCGCTGGCTGGCTAAAGGTGAAGATGATGGGCAGCTCATAAGGGAACTGGCCTGTGCCAATAATGACATCCTGGAACTGAAGGAACGGACTGGTAAGTTTGGAACTGTCTTTTGTCATTTGCTGAGGGGCCTTAGGACCACATCTCCTGCAAGTTGCTTCACTAAGAGTTACCATGCAAGCTTTAGGGGTTAGATTATTTCATGTACTCTCTAGTTCAAAAGTGCTGTGAAAAGAAAGAAACAAATTGGGATTTATGAGTAAAAAAAAGATCTCACTGTGGGTTGAAACCTAAGAGATGCCCATCTGCAGTGGTTCAACACAGCAATAAGCCATAAGAACACATGGATTTGATTTCATTAGAAGTAATGTGCTTGAGTCTTTGAGGTGGAAAATAAGATCCATCCTTAAAGCTCTGTAAGTAATATTGCTCCAGCTTCCCCCTTAACTCGTTCTGGGCTACTGGCTCAAGTATCCCAGATGAAGATGACAGCTGAGCTTAACAGCCCAAGGCCCTGGGTCTGCTCTGGGTGATCCCACTGGACCCAAGGCAATTACACTAGTGTCAGATGTTGTGAGTGAGTCAGCCAACAAGAGTTATTTAACCACACTAGTGATGTGCAAAGTGCAAGAACCTCAGCACCAGTGTTCTGCTTCAGGAGAGTCCTGGAGAGTCAATAATCACGCTGCTTTACTGTGATTTCATTCTGCCACTGCAAAAAATCAGCATTGTGGTGGTCCTTTTGGGTACTTACAGGCCATCACAGCATCTGAGCACATCCTGGTGGGTACATGGGTACCCTTGCTCTGTTAGGAAAAATGGGACAAAAAACCCCAACAAAACAAACAAACAAACAATCAAACCCCAAAACCAAACCAAACGAACCAACAAACCAACCAACCAAAAAAAAAAAAAACCCAACAACAACACCAACAAAACAAAAAAACCTCTCAAACAAACAGAAAAAAAAGCCAAAAAAACAAAGAGGATTTGGACTGTGTTTTTAAGGGAGTGCTTAGGACAGCAGGTTGCTGAACACAGCTTGTTCAAGGTGGACTTTGGTGATCCTTGTGGGTCTTCCAGCTCAGGATATTCTATGATTCTAGTAACAACTCCACCTATTCTTGCTGCCCAACCAAGCAGGACTCACATTTTTCATGTATTCTATTCCAAAGAAGTCAGAAGTCCCACATATTTCAGTGTGTTCCATCCTTATTTTGCAAGTGCTTTCTTGTGTGCTGTGATAAATATTAGGAAAGGAGTTCTTAAGCAAAGTGACAGCCAAATGAAGAGATCTTGCTGGCCATCTGCTCCTCCTTTTCTGTTTAACGTGCATGTTAATTATGCTCCAAAGCCTATGAGATTCTCACAGTAACAAGCGACAGAGAGGATGCAGATACAAAGGAAAATGTCTGGATCATCCTAGAAGGAAAGATGGGCCGCTCAAAGGAATTCCTTATGGAAAACTCCTCCAAGAAAAGGAGATTTGAAAGGTAGGAAACAGAATGGTGGGCTAGAGGAACTCCCCACAGGTTGTGTGTCCTCCACAAATGCCACCTCTTCTCCAGGATGGTTTAGAGAGCTGTGTTTGTGCCATGATGCTTCTCATCCCTCTCCAAAAAAAACCTTAATGGCTTCTCACCTGGATTAAAAGGAACATAAAAAAAAAAAAAAAATAGAGTTTCTGATGGGCAGCCCCAGAGTAGGCTTTAAAATTATAAGAAAAAGGCATTTGGCAAAAGGAAATGAAGATGTTACGTGTGTGTGTGTCTCCCTTTGTATCAGTACATGCAAAGGGATTTCTGGCAAGCCCCCAGGGAGGCTCTGTGTGTGTGTTTTTGAGCTGGGAGGAGCAGAAGGAAGCTGGGGGTGGTTTTAATTCCTTTTGCAGCATCTCACTGGCAGTGGGAATCAGAGAGAAAGTAATAATAGTTGGAGGCTAAATGTTGTCAGAGCTGCTCAGATTTGACTTCCCAGACGAACCTGGAGGGCGAGGCTGCGAGATCACTGCTGCGTGAGGAAAGCCAGGAGTCAGCCTCTCATGAGGAGACAAGCTGCAGGCACATCCACGTTACACGGGGCATATTCCTTCTCCCACGTGGCTCCAACGTGCTCCAGGTGTGAGATGGGCTTTCTGCTTTGTTCAAGGACACAGAGCACCCTTAGGAGATGGGAACCTTATCAGTCCTGGGCGCTGCTGCTGTTCTGCTGCTTTGCAGGGAGGAAAGGTTTTCCTGGCAAAGGATGGTGAAATTGCAGCTGATGTGGATTGTAGTATGAGTGTCTGAGGTGTCACGTGAAATATGAAAGATCAGGAGGAAGCTGACAGTGTCTACATAGGGCTTAGACACCCCCTCCTCCAAAGGATTAGGCATGGTCCATCCTTGGAGGAAGGTTGGAAGAAAGACCAATCCAAGGAAATAAACCTAACAGATACTGAGGGGTCATGACAGGGATCCAGTCAAGGGCTGGACAGAGACCTGTCATCCCTGCCTATTTCAGGGGTTTGGAACTAGATGATCTTTAAGGTCCTTTCCAAACCAAACCATTCTGAGATTCTGTGATTCTATTGTTTCCCTAAACTATTTTCAATCTGAGCTTCAGGAAGGGTGGCTGAACTAGCAAATTTAAAACAGCTATGGTGGGTAGATGCGTAACAGATACAGTATCTGTCAAGAATGAATGAATAAGTGCTGGAGGGGAAATTAGTCATTCTTTAGCTTTATCTATAATGAGGCAAATTGATTTTGTATGTGGAACAGCTCAAGTTTATCCTGGGAAGTCCTAGTGGCAACAATTTAAAGTGTCACCCCTAATCAGGGAAAATACTAAATTTAAATATGGAAATTATACTTTGTGTTGAATGATTGTAGGTTAAATCAAATGACTGTAAATGAAGGCTTATCCTCTATCTCCTATAGCTATGTGCAAATTACTTAATGTCCATATGAGACAAGTCACTGGCAGCCTTCAGGATACTGAAACTGCTCCCTGTTTCCTGTAGGGGAGCAACAGACACATTTCAATTTTCTTCAAAGAACGTTGGTGACATTGCAGCCATCTGCGTTGGTCACTGCCCAAAAGATGGGAAGAAGTCATCTGCAAAAGCTGATGTCTTCTGGCATGTCCAGGAGATTATCGTGACAGAGATGGAGCTTTGCAACAAGTAAGTGGCTTCTCATCTGCAAGGAGCTGCTCCAGGAGAGCATAGGGGAGCTGAGCAACTCTGCATATGTCCTCCTGCAGCATTTCAGGCTTAAGAAATAACAGAAAGTGTCACCTTAGTCTGAAAGTTCAGGATATGTTGTTTGGTGTGTCAGGTACAGAAAATCCCTGCCTGAATCACCTGTGCAATTTCGGTGTTGTTTGAGGGGCCATTTGCGTGTGCAGGTAAGTTCACAAACAAGTTGCCTTGGGTGAATCTTGCAGCTAGGGCAAATTGGAGTCTCACATTGTGGGAAACACTCCAGATTGACTGAAATTTAAGGGATTTGTAGGATGGTCTGCATGGACTGGTCTTTGAGTCATGTGAAAGAGCTCCTACAAACAAGCTGAAGGTAAGACAAAACCTGAGCCTTTGATTCAGACCAGTTTGGATAAGAGAGCCTTCTGGTCTGGTTCAAAAGGCTGGACATGACTGGAAAGGTCACCGGTCATGCAGTTAGAATATATCTGAAGAGCCCTGAGCACGTCAGGTCCTACATATTTCAATCTGAGCCCCAGTTTTGGAAGGGGTAACATTCACAGCTCAGAGAGCAGATAGCACAGGGACTGTGCAGCAGCCAGAGGAGATCATCCATTTGCAGAACAAACTGTACTTCAGTAAAACAATCCACAGTGTTAATTGTGTATTTCTTGTCTTCTTTGCAATATTTCCATGGCTGCTAAAGAGTTTAACTACAGGGAGTTCATTCCAGCTGAAACAATTGAGTGTTTAAGAAGAAATCCTTGAAGTGTTGGGTTTTTTTTTTCTTTTTAAAGCTAAGAGTCTCTCGTAGCAAATTAATCAGCCAGCTGAAGAGCCTTAATAATATTTGCTGAATGAAAACTCAGTCAATTGCATACTAAAACATGTTCTTTTCTCCTGGTGGAGAAAAACCTGGAACCCTCAAAGTCCAGCTGTGCAATCAAATCCATGCACTAAACTCATTGTGAGCATGATGGAACTGCTGAAAAAAGTGTGTTGTGAAGGGGCCAAAGACATTGTCATAAAGACCCAGGGTTTTTTAAGCTGTTTTAAGGCAAAGAGGGCAGCCAGGAGGTATGGGTAAAGCCTGCATCCTGCCCTTGAACCGAAGCAGGGCTCCAGCTCTGCAGATGCAGCACTTCACAGGGGTGTTTGCGGTACCAGTGATCAACTGGAGAGATTGCACCATGAGAGCAAACTCTCACTTCAAGTATTCCCCATCCTAAATATCAAAATAAAGCACCTAGACAAGTCAAAGACCAAACCAAAAGACTTACGAAATTGCTGCAGCAATAGTCTTGAATTACACTGGGATTTTGCCCTTTAGTAGCAGATCTCAGTATGTGAAAGGGCTGTATTTAAAGCTTTTCCTTGCAAATCACAGGGCTAGAAAGGTCATATTTTTATTTTTCTCCTTGCCTCTTGTGAAGATTGGCATACACCATCATACCTCCAGACTACGGGTACGCCGCTGAAGAAATAAAACTGCAGCATCAGGCAACCTCTCCACCCCACTTGCATGCAGTTTTTCTGTCCCTGAGCCTAAAATTTTGCTCTTCCTGGAATTTCTCGTTTACAAAGCCTCTTTCCAGAGAAAGAAGTGCTTTACTTGGCTGCAGAAAATGCCAAAAATGCTGGAAGTGCTCAAGAAACATAGCACAGATGGGATCGTAGTAACCCTTCCTCCAGGTGTTTATTTTGCACACATAGACACTGCAACCCAGCTACACTCCATTCAGGAGGACCTGCTGCAGTTTGGTGAAGGCGGGGGAAGGGGGAAAAGCTCATTTGGAACTGATCTGCATCATTGGGAATGAAATACATCATTAAAAGCAGAGTGCTCCAGCCCCTGGCCAGGCGCCAGGTACGAGGTAATTTATGGATGTGCTCTGTGCTCCCTGCACATCACCAGAGGCAGCACTGCAGAGACAAGGGCTTTCAGCATCTGGTACCTATCATTTCTGTGTTCCATGGTTTCTTTTTTTCCCTGCTAAGGATGAGATGGGTGATCTAGAAAGGAAAGGGTAGATTTCAACCTCCTCTATATTTCCGCTTTCCTTTTTTTCTGCCCTTTTTCCTTCATCAGCTGAGGAGCTGACTGCTCATCCTGCCTCGGTGGGTGTGTAATTAAACATGCCACTGCACAGGCAAAAGAGGTGACAAGAGCCCCACACTGATCCTTCCCATGTGCAGGGTATCTGTGTAGGGACATGCCAGGTTTTCCAGTTTGAGCCGAAATGTTCCATCGTGGCTGTTTCTAGAGAGGAATTGTAGTGCTCCACATATGGAAAAGCACTAATATTGGGCAATTTAGCAGAATGTCCAGTCCATAACTCACTGGCTCCATGCTTGTGCCAGCCATGGTGTGTCCCACCAGGGCAGTGCCCATCCCTGTGCTGGCACTGCTGGGGCACCTCCAGCCCTGGGGGCAGCTCTGGGCCCCTCAGACAGCAGAGACCCTGAGGGGCTGGAGCGTGTGCAGGGAA
>JAWWTY010000088.1:70574768-70596739 GCA_035222235.1 Margarornis squamiger | reverse complement strand
CCACATCCCCTGTTTAATTTTTTTTTTTTTAAGTACCGATGCATGCAAAGCATTCCATTCCCAGAAACAATGCAAAAATGAGGTAATAGGAGTAATAAAAAAAATTAGTAGTAATTTCTAAATAAATAAATTATAATTAAAAATGCAAAAAAACAACTATAAAAATAATTAAATAAGAACCCACAATATCTACAAGTTAGTCATAAATTATGATTGTTAAATATAAGGCATTTAAACTCACAAAACCCTGTAAACTATCAATGTTTTGTTTCTAGAGATTTTTTTTGTTGTTGTTTGTTTTGTTTTGTTTTGTTTTTTAAATTCATCCTATTGTCGCAACCTACTCGTACAAATTATTTAAATGCAAAGGAACCTGACACACCAGTACAACTCCAGATGCTGTAAATTCGCACACACCTTGGGATCAGTCACTCACACGAGACCATGGGAGTTTGGTGCTTTTCTTCACCAAAGATTGGTGGGTTTTTTTGTTAGTTTGTTCGATTTTTTTTTTAAAAACTGTGCTTGTTTATTAGGCAAATAATAACACTTTCTCATAGGCTTTAAGAAAACACGTGGTTCAGAAGCATTCCTCATTCCCTCCCCACCCACCCAGAGTCCCAATCACCCTGTTCCTCTCCCTGCTTTACCCCCAGCTCACTCCAGAACAGACCAGACCTCCTTACAGTGTATTTTACCATCAAAGCCTTGTATAAAATAGTATCATTAGTAATGCTGCTTTAATCTGCTGCTGCTGGAGCCAGCCCCAAGGATGGACCACTCCTTGACCCATGGACATCAGGACTGGCACCACGACATCTCCCAAGAAGCTGTTGCTTGTGTTGGGTGGCAAATGCATCATAAAATCATGGAATGGTTTGGGTTGGAAGGGATTTTAAAAGGTAATCCAGTTCCAACTCCTAGCCATGGACAGTGACACCTCCCACCAGACCAGATTGCTCCAAGCCCTGTCCAACATGACCTTGAATGTTGCCAGGGACGGAGCAGCCACAGCTTCTCTGGACAACCTGTGCCAGGGACCCACCACCCTCACAACCAAGGATTTCTTCCTTATGTTTTCCCTACATGTCACCAACTGTCCTCATTCCCTCCCTCCTACGTGTATTGGCATGTGAAGAGAGAGGCTCCTGCACCCTCGTCCCCATGCGGATTCCCTCTTTCTCTCTCCTCTCCCACTGGGAAAAAAAGAAATGAAAATCTCTGTGGTGCCTCCGAGGTTGGTGTTTTCCAGTCACAGCTCATGGGAATCTTCCAATTTCTCAGATGGTAGCTTATGATTGATTCTACTTGGAGAGCATCAGTTGGCTCCAGCGAAACGGATGCTCAGGGGAGCCAGAAATCATTCCCACCGCATCAGAATTTTCAATACATAATGTTCCTGACTAATTCCCCTGCTGCTCCTCTGCAGCTCTTTTGCTCCCCTAGTATAAAAAGAAAAAAAAAACAAAACAAACCAAAGAAGAAAAAAAAAGGAAAAGAAAAGAAAAAATGTTTTGGTTGTGAATGTCGGTTTTGCAGAGGGTTTTCCACTCAGTCCCTGTGGTTGATGTACTGAGGTGGTTTTTTCATGGGAAGCGTGGATCACAACAGCTCACTCCTTCGGGTATTACCTCTTAATTCTGTTTTGAGTGTTAATGTGATTAAGTTGCATTTTAACAACCACTGATTGCTCCGTGTGGATACGGCCTGAAACATGTACACAAGCTCACATGGGTGCGGGCACACGTTGTTTGAGGCATGTCACAACCCAGCAGCAAACCCCCAAAAAGCAGCAACCCCACTTCCAACTTCCCTTCCCCTCCCACTGCTCATGGTCTCAGCAGTACCTCGTGAGCATCGAGTTTTCTTCCATCCTGTTATCAGAGATGCTTTTGCGTGGAAGAAGAGTCGACACTTCACACCTCTCAGTACCTCTCTGGTGTTATTACATCCCAAAGCACAGCTGTAGGCACTGACTCCAGTAACCATCACTTTGGAGCAGTGTTGGTGAAGCCAACCAGTCACACAGCTCACAGGAGAAAGCATCACGGACAATGGCAATCATATAGACAGATCTTCCTTGGATTTTTGATATGACAAGCTACTTTGTTAAAGATACAGAAAGCAAAGAAACAGCATCTAGCCCAATATTATGCCCCTACAGAAAGTGTCCAGCACCAGCAGACAAGCAGGAACGAAGCTTCCCCCTATTGCTTCGTTCTTTTTATCCCCAATTTTTATTTTTTATAAGCTTCTCTAAATTTGCAACACACTGTAAATGCAAGGGAAAGAAGCACACGCGGCTGAGGCAAAGAGCGCAAACCCTTCTGACTGTAAACAGGATTTTGCTTTTTCTCTTCTTCCACCACCCCAAGGGTGGGAAAGTTTGACCTCTTTATTCCCCCTCTGCAATGTATTAATCAGGCACCAAAATAAGGAATCTATGAAAAAATATTTGGTGCAAAATAGGTAACAGCAACATGTCCACCACAAGATGAGTAGGGCATCAAACACAACATTTCTTAAGCTAACATGCTCCAGCTGCCATCCATAGAAATAGCTAAAGGACCCCTAACATGTTTCTACATAGTCGAGAGGTATATATACAATCCCCATGAAGTGCAGGATTGACAGGCCAGGCTACCATAACTAGTTCCTTCATGTTCAACACTAAATCTTCTGCAGGGGTCTCTGAGCTCCGGGAATGCCAGCTCCCTTTCACTGGGCCTGTATCCTGCGTATGTGCAATATCTCCTACTGCTAGATATTGTACCTCCTCCTCCTCACTAACGTGCCTGCAGACTTTCCCTCTCAATCAAATGGCTCAGAAGGCAAAAATTTTGCTGCAAGGGTTTATGGCCATACGACCTGGTAAGGAAAATGGTGTGTCCAGCCAGTCCTTTCAGCTGTCCGAGCCAAGCTGTGTTTCAATGTCCACCCTGCAGATCGGGCACTTCTTGCTGGTGGCCAGCCACTGGTCCACGCACACTTGGTGGAAGAGATGCATACAGGGCAACCGCCTGCAGGGAGAGAGAAGTACCACCCTGTCAGGATGGAGGAGGTCCAAGGGTCCAAGAAGAAAAGAAAAACACATGGGAAAGCACTGGTATGGTGACACCGGAGTTGCTGAGGTCCTGCAGCCTTTCCCAGCCATGTCAGCTCACACAGGGGAGTAGGCTGGAGAAGGTGTCCTTCTTGGCCTATTAGAAATCCCCTGAATTTATTTGTTCCAGTTATTAATTACCACTGTTGTGACTCACTAGCAGTAGGTGGGTCCCCACTGCTCCTACCTGGTGCCTGGTGTGCCCCCAGGGAACATGTCTGCTTTTTACCTACATCACCTTTGTCATCATCTGACCTTGTGACACAGAGGGACCTTGAACCACAAGAACCCACAGCAAGAGGATAAGAGCTTTTCTTGAGGGTTTAAGGCAATTAAAGTGTGAGAAGCAGGGCCAGGTACTTCTCACCTGCAGTTCCTTCAGTCATAGTAGTTCAGCCCCTTGCAATTGCTTGTCCCCACTCTCTGGGATGTGTGCCAGGGATAACTGGGGTTCTGCTGTTGGCTCAGGAAGGTTCCCTGTGACCATGTGGGCAGTGTAATCTTACTTATTCTACAATAAAGCAGCTCCATCCTGGACACAAGCCCAAATCTCCTGGACTTCACACTCACACTGCCTTTTATCATAATTTGGTCATCTGTCAAGCTCAGATGTTGATGATTGCAAGCTCCAGATGGCTGTCTGAGGGCTGGGACCCATCCCTCTGACACTGCCACCTGGCCAATTGGCACAGCCTAGAAGCAGGTGGTCCAAACCCAGGAGAAACTATAAAAAAAACTTGGCCCTCCTGCTGTGCAGAGCTCTTCCTACCTACAGCCCACACCAATGTCCATCTAAGCAGCATTTGGTTTCCCAGACCCTGCAACAATCCAAGTGAGTGTCTCAGGACAAGAACAGGGACAATCCCGCAAGAGCACAACAGCATTAATTCAAATAAACACATCTCAGATGGCATCAAGAGGCAGAAGAGCAGATGAGAGGATTGTACCTGACATCTTCTCCGTCTTCAAGCATGGACAGACAGATTGTGCATTTCTCATCCATGTCTGACTCTTCTCCATCATCTTGCTCAGCTTTGCCTTCCTGTGGTCTTCTCTGCAGCAAGGTTAAAGACATCATTTGGTTAGGCCTTGACTTTCTAATGCTCTCCCAAGGCTGGGTGGTTGCAGGAAGGCAAATAATAAGAGCTTTTTCTATCAGCCAGATCCTCCAGCTTGGGGAAGCCAGCCCAGCCAAAACAGCCAGTGAGATGAGGGTGCCACCAACATGCTGCTGGCTGGCACGTCTCCTGCTGGGGCCAGTGGCTGCGAGGCTGGTGGTAGTGTCCCAAGGGACAGCCTGTCCTCTGCTGCCCTAATACAGCCTGCTGCCACTTCCTTGCAGTGGGGATAGCCCCATGGTCTCCTTTGCTGGAAGCCTCTCCTGGAGACCCCAAAGCATGTGGGGCCACCACTGCCAGGAAGGGCAACCACTGTGCCCCATGTCAGCTTGGCCACCAGCCCATTCCTCTGCCGCACCACAGGGCAGTGCTTAGCATTTTCTCTTTCCCCACATGTCCGCTCCTATTAATACCAGTTTCCTGGATCCACTGGAGATGCAGTCAGAGATCAGTGCAGCAAGAGTTATATCACTTCCAGCCTGGGCAATGCAACATCCCTACACGTTACTGCCCAGCCAGGAATGACCGACACATGAAATTACTGCCCAGACAAGCATATTTTTTCCCCATTTTCTCCTTAGCACAACACAAAGGTGTGCCACCCATTTCTTTACAGGAGGGGAGATCAGCTCCAACAGAGGAGACTCCCCCAGTGAAGGGAGGGGAGGACAAGGTCCCCTACGCCACGGAGCCACCGCCCTCACTCACATCGGGGCACGGGCAGCGCCGCTTGCATGCAGAACAGGGTGGGTTTGCATGCACGAAGCCCCCTTGGAGGTGTGCACTTTCTTACCAGGTGCAGACAGGGGGGAAATTGCACCCGCTGGGTGGGAGAAGGTTGAGACCCTTTTGAAAATTTGGCCCGCAGCTTCCTAGCCTAGAAGTGAGAAACAGCCAGCTGAGCTATGCCACCGCTTTGGCCCAGGAGCCCCCGCAAGATATTAAAGAACTGCTTTGGGGTTTTACATTCCTCCCCTGCTTTGGGGAAACTTTTGAGTGATAGCTCCAGTTCGGCAGCCCTGAGGATTGAGACCCACCAAAGTCCTTCCTTCTGTCCGCTCCATGCCCACAGTCCTTGGCCAGCTGAGAGGGGCTGGCAGCCGTGCTGAGGCTTTGGGGCACTCACCTTCTTGTACTTGTGGGGGAAGGTGAACCTCTCAATGGTGTTCTGGACGGCGCCCCGGCTCACACTGCCCAGCCTGTCCTCCAACTGCAGCAGCTCCTGCAGCACAAGAACATCAGGAAAGTCTCATCCTCACTGTTCCTGAGGCATGACCTCCCACCACACAACCCTAAATGCTGTGACCAAGGCTCCCTCCTGTCCTTTCCTCAGTGGAAATGTCCATCAAACCCAAATCAGTCATGCTTTACTGCTGGATCTGAGCCCCGGCCCTTGGGTTAATAACCAAGTGCCCAAGGCACAGAGCTTCATATCCAATATTTCACAAGGTAGGGTGGAATTTGAGCTCCATCTGACAGTCTGGGAAACAAAACCCCATTGAACTGGAGCACTTTGTTCACAGACATAAGAGACGCCAGAATCAACCCAAGCCAGACTCAGGCACCTTGGGGTAAACCATCTTTGGCCAAACCCACTCAACTCCTTCACCTCCCAGTTATTACTAAAATTGCTGAATGACTCAGTGCAATTTCCAGGCAACAAAGAAGTCTTAGAAGTTTATACTAGAGCTTGCACAGATTCCCAGCACTTCAAAAATCAATAACTGCAGTCCCCAAGGTATACATACCTCGTAGCTCTCCCGCACAGCGGATGTGTGCCTGCTTGGGTTCAGTCCCTGAAGAGCAAGCAACTGAAGCTGAGGGTAAGGGTAATTTCTGATTTCATGAACAACCTGTGAGAAGTGAGGGAGAGAGATAAAGGTACCTGTACTTACCCACAGAAAACCCTCGTGTACCCTGATGTAAATCTAGTGCTTTAAAAATTAAAATTGAAAGAGCAGGTTGATTCCTTTACCAATGGAAGCTTTTTAATAATCAAAAAGTGAGGTTTTATTAAATAGACCTTCTATGAATTATCTAAGACGCATTTCTTCTGAACAGAGTATCTGTTATAATAATTCCTGTAGCATCCACAATGTTGCAGTTCCAAACTCTCAACACGGCTTAGTTTTAAAAGAAATTTCATTTTTTTTGAATGGGTGGATTTGTCTTCATCCAAGCTTTGATTTTCTTTTATTTTTTTTTTTAAGTCTCTCTGTAGTACACAAGTCAGAGGGTCTGACTCCATTCATGAGCAAAAACACTCTTGTGGGATTCCTGAGGATGCTTTAAGGATTAGCAGTGCTTGGCATGGCTCAGCTCCAAATGCAGCACCCTGCTAGGAGTGTGGGTAACAAATTACCCCAGCCAGCCTGTCCTCTCATCAAACCCCCCTCACTGTGCAAGTGGTCATGCAAAACCTTTACAGGTGTCACCAAAGCTGGTGTAGAGAGCAATGACAGGATGAGGGGTGGTCCTCAGGGGTCACACACTGCCCATCTTTCTACATAGATAAACTCCTGTGAGCCCACAGTTTGTTCTAGTATTAATAATATTATTAATAATAACTGCTGAGTCTCTCGCATCCTGCCCAGGTTTTGCAGACCAGCTTGTGAACTGTGGTGCTGCACACGATGGACCAAATCCTTCCAGAACAGCTGAGCTTTTCTTTTCTTTCTCTAATCCAGTGCAGTGATGCAACATTATCCTTTCAGACACTCCCTCCCACGGCCGGAGATAAGTGGGATTTGCAGAAGACAGGTGATAGAAAGATAGCAGCCTTTATTTTGACTGCCTTCTGGCAGACAATGCATAAAACATTTCTCAGTAAAAGCGTTTCACTTACCATCTGCGTTGAGGATGTGCTTCTGGGGAAATGGTGCATCCGAGGCGTAGCTAAGTAATGCTGGTATGGCTGAGGGACTGGCCGGACCTGGAACTGGGCATGAGTCAGTCCCGCATCGACACTGAGGTCCCTGCAGGATGAAGATATGGTTCTGAATGCAAGGATTTATTCATGGGCTACAGCAAACCAGAGCGTGCTTACAGAGCACCCTCCCTGCTGAGCTCTGGGCTGCTGTGGGGGCCTCAGCCTGGGGAGATGCTACGGCTTGGAAGGGAGTTTCCTCCAATTTGGGCAATCACCCACCAGGCCAGCACGAAGGAGTGAGGGTTTGGTTTTATGCCAGTCAGCATTCGTGTTAGTCAGGGTCAAGAGCTGCACAGATGCAGCCTGCTAATTTCAGAGCAAGAGCATTTTGGTGGCCCAAAATGATACCCAGACTCAGCAACCCAACCTGGTCAGACCAGATCTTCCCTGTGCTGCCACTATTACAGTTTGCCTTGAATGTTTTGCAGGAATATATGTAATTAGTCAAGGAACACACCAATGAACCATTCTGGGTAGTTTTTAGTAGCTAGCTAGGCACTGTCCAAGGGCTTTTTGATGTGCCTGTGCTCTCCTTGGAGGGCTCCCAGCCCAGGCCATGGTAGAACTTGGGGAGTCAAAGCAGACTGCACCCCAACTGAATCCAGCCTTAGGGCAGTAAGGGTGTGAGGAGTGAGGGTGGTGAGGCCCTGGCACAGTTTGCCGAGAGAAACTGTGGTTGTCCCATCCCTGCAGTGTCCAAGGCCAGGTTGGATAAAGTTTGGAACAACCTGGTCTAGTGGAAGGCGTCCCTGCCCATGGCAGGAGCGTGGAAATTGATGATCTTTGAAGTCCCTTCCAACCCAAACCATTCTGTTGATTGAATGGTTCTGTGAACCCCAGGACGGCAATTTGAGCAGAAAACGTAAAGGTTTTCAGCAGTGTCTGGATGGGACTGCTGTAGGAAAGTGTGTCACACAACTAGTAGGCCAACACCAATGGAGTAGGACATCCCTGGTGGTCTCACTGGCCTGCACACAGCCTGGCTCAGGCAAGCAGAGGTGGAGCTCAACCTGGAGAATCTGAGCACTTTTATCCTCCAGAAAAATAACCCAGCTCAATCCCAGGACTTGGCACAACCAAGATCCCATCAAATGTCACCGCTCTGCCCAATCCATCACACAGAGATAAACTGAAAACCCATCACCACGCCGCGTGGAGGGGGTAGGAGGAGACCTAGGGCAGCATCTCCATCTGTAATCCAATTAGCTGATCCCTATTCTCTCCAACCAAAGAGTCTCTCGGCAAACGAGTTCTTTGAACATCATTCGCTTTATCATAATTACAAAATCCAGCGCTCTAATAACCATTGTGCTCACATTTGCCAAAGCAAAGCTAATTAGAGCACAGGGGTGCTTCCCATCTCAGCCTCAAACTTCCCCTCCCCTGTGTGGAGGATGGCAGCAGCGTGCACCATGGCTTGTTAGGAGCAACCCAGACGTGTCCTCCAGCAGCTGTGAAACTGCTTGCACCCAGCAGAAGGTAGCGGGCATGAAGGGACAGTAAATGCAGAAATCCTTCTTCCAGAACAGCCTGTGCACCAGGCAGCAGCACCAGTGCTCTAGAATCCCCTAATAAAACACCCTGCACCAAGGTGGACTTGATGGTCCTTGTGGGTATCCAGCTCAGGGTATTCTATGGTTCTATGATTCTAAGTTGAGGCCAGGGGAGGGACTACCTTTGCTGGCCCTATGCCAGACAGACAAAACCTGGCAGAGGATAAAACACAGCAGGCAACTGGCAGGAGCACAACCAAGGTGAGAATTCAGCTCCCGAGTCATGATTTTTGGTATTTATCCAACTGTTTAAGACTGGTTTACGTGGAGGGAAAGTTCAGCTGGAAATCAGAAGGCTTTGGGTCCATTCCCAGCCCTGTCACTTTCTTGATGCATGACCTTGACCACTTCCAATATTCCCTATCTACAAAATAGATGTGGTAATCCATGGAGTGCTTTGAGATCAAGGACTGAAGAGATCTCTCAGAGGTGAATGGCCATTATTAACATGCACAAGTAATTGCAACAGTAGTATTGCTGAACTGTTTGTGCATCTAGAGACATAAAATCAGATGCTGAGGTTCCTGAAGTGATGGTGTGGGCCTCCAGAAGGGTCCAAAAGAGAAATCTGCATGGAGCTGTGCTTTCCCAGGTTCTGGGGGTGACTAAGCAGAGTACATTAGCTGAAGAAAACAAGAAATAACTCTTACTTTCTAGCCTGTGGTACATGAATGATTGTACAGCTCTTGATGCTCAGATGAGAGGTTCAAGAGCTGTGATGCTTATGGTGCATGGGCTGCCAACAACCAAAAATGATGGGTAAGACTCCAGATAACAGGTTGGATGGTCGTCACTACGTGCGTGTGCAGGAGATGATTTAAGGAACCAAATGGGAGGTTATTTATTCTTCACTAGAAGATTTTAATTGAGGTTGGGCTCCCTGGGATGACTGATCCCCTTCAGATCTTCCTTCCATCCCCACTTCCTGTGGCAGTGCCCACCACCTCCTGCTTCTGAGAAAATGCTGCTGTAGCTCATCCAGGGGTAACACATTAGAGGGGAGTTTTTATATCTGTCACTGGGCAAAACTGTACGTGTTCCCCGAGGGAAAATGAGTCACCCAAACATACACACACAGTGTATGATTTCTGTCATTCCCACTCCTTAGGTTTTATAAGGTTAAGGAGCAACACAGCAGGGAAAAGGAGGGAGGAGGAGGGAACATAAAGTGATGCTTTATCAGATTCTTCTAATGATTATAATTAAACACTCTGCACTGAAAGAGAGGCAGAAAGAATGGCTCTATCCAGATGGTATATGAACTGCTTTGCAAACTGAGCAGAACCGTGCCATCCTGGCCACATTCAAGCCCACAGGGATGACAGTTATGGGAACACCTGAGAAGAAAATGGCAGAAGAACGTGGTCATATTTTAGGCTATGTATTATTGCACTATACGGGAAAAACCCCCACTCTCTGCTGAAAGAATTTTTCATTTGTGGAGTGAAGCATTCAGATGTTAGGAAATGCCATCATTAAGATTTCCTATGCCATTTTATTTCAGTCCCCTTGTGCATATACATTGCGATTGTCTCTAATTACAAGTTCACATGCTATTTTTTCCATTCAGTGCACAGAATGGACTTTGTTCAGCTTGCAAGCAGCTACTCAGAAGTATGTTTTTATTTTCTCATTCTATCAAGTTGGGCACCATACCTTATTAACTGTTTGAGTGCTCAAAACCTGCTCTGAAAATGAAATGATCAATTCCCTGCAAAGCTTTTCCAGGATATTAAAACACTGCAGTGGGAGAACGATTAACAAATCTTGATTCATATCACCTTCCATGGCAGAGCAACACGGTGCTCCCTAACTGAGTCCACAGAAGAAGTTATGACCACTGTTTCTTGAGTGCCTGAAGGACAGCAGAAGGTCTAGTTCAGGCAGAGACAGTTGTCTATGGGAAAAAGACCCTGTCTGTGCCCTGCAGCAGGAAATGCCACTGGGGAAGATTAATGCTTGGCTGCTCTCTACCTCTGTAGGTGAAGAAGTATGGGCAATAACAGTGGAGTGTGTCCAGGGAAAGGAATGGAGCTGGGGAAGGGGCTGGAGCATCAGGAGAGGCTGAGGGAGCTGTGGAGGCTCATCCTGGAGAAAAGGAGGCTCAGGGGGGACCTTCTTGCTCTCTGCAACAGGAAGATGGAGCCCCATGGGGGTCGAGCTCTGCTTCCAGAGAACAAAGGACAGGACAAGAGGAAATGGTCTCAGGTTGGACCAGGGAATGTTTAGACTGGATATCAGGAACAATTCGTTCACCCCAAGAGCGGTCAAGCTCTGGCAGAGACTGTCCAGGGCAGTGGCAGTGGAATCACCATCCCTGGAGGGATTTTAAAAGCCATGTGAAGGTGGCACCTGGGAACATGGGCTAGTGGTGGACTTTACAGTGCTGAGGGAATGGTTGGATTTGATGTTCTTAGAGGGTTTTTCAATCCCAAATGATTCTATAATCCTATATATTCAAATGCCTGGAGGTTTTATGACACACTCATGGCCCTCTCAGGGGTGAGTTTTCCCATTGCACATTCCCCACACTGCAACTGTTGAGCTGACCCATTGGCTTTCATGAAAACATTGATCCCTGACGACATTCCCCAACCCCTGCAGCATTCCCAGGGCTTTTTAACCACCTCACTCGATGCACTGGTGAAATGTGGATCACTTACCAGTCCGTGCCTTCTGCTAAATACCTGGGCTGGGGCCCCATGGGTTGTGGAGTCTGCAGTTGGTGGCTGAAGTCGAAGCTGGGGTGTAGGCGGTGAGGCTGGACAGACATGCGCTCTTGAGCCCGCCTGTGGGGAGGAGAACAGCGACAGAGTCAGGCACGGGTGGGCACTGGGATGCACAGCTCCTGCCAGTAACCCATGGGAAAACCCTAGTGTCCAAGGGAAAAGAGCCCAGGCAGGTGTCAGGGAGGATGGGAAGAGGAACCCAGGGCTGTGTCACTTCCTCACGGTCACCACGGACATCCACTCTCACATCCTTTGGCAGACCCATGTGCTCAGTTTACAGGAGATGCTATTTGGTGGCAGCATGGAGACAAAAAGAGGAAATCAAACAACTTCTTCCTCAGCAGCTTCATGCTGTTTGCACTGTTTTCTTTCTCTCCACAGTCAGCCCCATAAACAACACACAAGATAAAAGGTGTCCCTGCTTCAGCCGTGATCCGTCATCATAAAGCTGCAGGTTGTCTCATCTCCCCATGCAGTCCATAAACTCCTGGGGAACCTCATTCATAACTGGATTACTCAGGAGTGACTGAAAGCAGAATTTACTCTCGCTGGCCTTTGCCAGCATTTCTCTGGCTGATGGACAGGCCAGGCTGGGATCCAGCTCCTTCTCCCTCAGCTCTGCTGCCACTGCAGGCAGGGAGAAAAAAGTGGTAGAGAATACAAGGTTTTCCTAGGGGTTTGAGTCTCGTGGTTATTGCTTATTTGAACCACTCAGGGGAAGAGGATGAGCTGCTTGATCGATCTCCACGTTTGGCAAGAGACAAGGCAAATGCACAAGCAGGGTTTGCATTACAGACTCGTACCCTTCTCTCCCTGCCGAGTCCCCTCTTACCAGAGCAGCCATCACAAAACAAATTTGCAGAAAAACACAGAGCAAATGGAACAGAGAACTGCTAGGTAACTTTTCATACAGCTGATGCCTAAACTCCTGGAAGACAGGCACTCAGAGAAAACACTAATGGAGAAAGATAGACAATACCTTTACTGGGAGTTCGGAGGCTTTGGGGCCTCTGCTGTCCCTACAAAAAGCATGTTGTTTCAACAGGGATATCTGGATCCAAAATTCCCCAAAGAACCCTGCCCTCAGCAAGGTTACAGTTTTTACACTCTTCCTAACAATTAACATATTAGATATCTATAACCAATCATCATTTCTAATTCCCTCAGTGGTCGACCCACCAGGGTCCTAGGCTATGCCCCCTGGACCATCTCCAAGGGCTTCTGGGCTCTTTACTGCTTTGACTTCAAGTTATCTTGCAGGTGTCTCTGAAAAACACCATGACCTTCAGAAAGCCTGAGAATGTGTGAGAGAATCACTTTAGTAATTTCTAACACTACTTAATATGTGAGCAGGAAAACCTATACTTCTAAAACTCTAAAAATCTACAAAATACACACCAAACCTTTAGGCATCATAGTCACAGTCCAGAGGTCTCACTTTCAAAGACATGACCCATATTCCCATTACTGGGGCCCCCTGCCCCACAGCTGTAAGGGTTCTGACACCCTCCTCTGATGCAGCTGTGCTTTCAGAGACAAGCTGTGGGCCTGAGTAAGAGGTTCCTGCTGTTTTCCACAGCCCACTTACAAATAAAACACTGACAGCATTTACCAAAGCAGATTCTGTGTGGAATTGTGCTCTGTGCTTTAATTTGAATTCAGCTTATGACTAAAAGATAAACACTTGTATCATCGGTGCCTCAGCCTTGAACATACTTGCTACCCAATTATTATCTAATCATTAAATCCACCTAAAATCCAGCTTATGCAAAACAAAACAATGATGAGAAGAACACACAATTTCAGAACAGAAAGGGTATGGAAAGAAAGGGTTTTGTATCTGTATCATTCTTTCCAAATGAAGCATTATTGCAAAGATTCATCCTTCGATTCTTGATCCGTGGGTACAACCCACAAACAGCTTCCATATGTTTACAAAAGAAGCACTCCTCTCTCAAGAAACACAAGCAGGACAAGGCCAGGCATCCATTTCCACCTCTGCTGAGTTACAGTAATTCTCTCTGCATTCATCAACCCAGTCTGTATTTAGGATGCTTTCAGTGACAGAACGTGCTGCAGGTCAACACCACCATTCCCTCAGAGAGATGGAAAGGCTACCTAGACCTAGAGGAGCGAGATCTCCATGTGTAAAACCTGGTGAGACAGGTGGATACAATCTCTTGCAAAGTTTTGAAACAGCAGCCACAAGGATGTAGCCCATGCTCACAGTCTGTCACTCTCTGCCACGCAGGACAGGTTCACTGCAACACCATCATGATTCTCCTGCGAGTGACAACAGCAGGTGACCTTGGGACACACTGGATGAGCACAGTAGGGATGCCCATGGGAAAGGTACATAGTAGACAAGCACAACAGAGGATCCCCATGGGAAAGGTACCCTTTCAGGTGCCACCTTCCCTGCAGCCTCCCTTCTGGTGGACGAGTTTTCAGGGCACACAGACGGACTCGTGAAGAAAACCCAACACCACCAGCACTGCTGGGGTTTTGCAGGTGAAGTAGGGCTGATGTAGCTTCTCAGCACCCTCCAGGAAGAGTAAGACCCCCCTTACCTGGGGTGGGGCATGAGCCGGCGGTGCTGTGCCTCGAGGAGCTGCTGCTGGAGGAGGTATTGCTGGTGTAGCGCCTGAGGTAGGAAGGAGGGTCCGGCGACGTCCTGGAAGGGCAGGGCTGGCACTGGGGCGAGGGGCTGGTGCAGGGGGCCACTGTGCTGGTGTGCGGGGGCCATGTGTGGGGTCAGCCCCGGCTGGGGCTGCACCGCGTGAGGCAGGGTGAAGTCGGCGGAGAGCTGAGGCTGGGGACCCAGGTGGAAATGCCGGCAGGAGGTAGCATGGGGATGCTGAGACCTTTGAAAAGGAGCACCTGGAAGAGAAGAGCACAGCTGTCACGGGGGAGGAGACCAGCAGCACTCGGGGCAGACCAGCCCAGCAGCAAGAGTTGGGCAAACAGCTGTTTCTCGACGCTTCCAGAAGGGTTATTGTTAAAAAATAAGAGAGAGAGAACAAGTCAGTGGATGTTGATTACAAGGAAAAACGTTGATTTTTGACTAATAGTATTTGTCCTCTAAAAACATTGGAGCCAAAAACATAGACTCTGTTTCAAAGTCACTTTTTGGCTGAAAATTGAAGTGTGTCCTTAGGAAAATTGCTTCAGCTTGTCTTGGCTTGTCTGTCTTAAAGAGAAAAAGAACAAAAGTCTTAACAGAGCGTGTGGAGATAGAACAAAGGATGATGGTTTTAAATTAAAAGAGATTCAGACTAGACAGAAGGAAGACACTTTTTACACTGAGGGTGGGCAGGCCCTGGCACAGGGTGCCCAGAGAAGCTGTGGCTGCCCCTGGATCCCTGGAAGTGTCCAAGGCCAGCCTGGATGGGGTTTGAGCAACCTGGGCTAGTGGAAGGTGTCTCTGCCCATGGCACAGGGTTGGACAGGATGACTTTTAAATATGCTTTCCCACCCAAACCCTTCAACATTTCTATGATATAGCCTCAACATTTTAGAAAAGGGAAAAACACCAAACTGTTTTCTAAAATATTTTTCATTGGAATATGAGCTCACTGGAGTTTTCAAAGCTTTCCCTGAACTGCAGACTTTCCCTGCAAGTCAAGGCATTTCTTTGTCTGTCTAAAAGCGTCTCATAGGCAAGAAAATAATCTCTCCACTAAGAAACTGTCTGTCCCTGACTGCAGGACATGAATGAGACACCTCCCACCTCTGAGGGCAGGGATGAAGGCTGTGTGTGTTTGCTGAGGCCCTTCAATAGCCTGTCCTCATGAGCTGCTTGCAGGGAGGCAGCAGCTGCTGGAAACACAACACAGACTGCTATGAGACCAGCCATGAAGCTGATGGGAGTGAGGAAGAAATGAGGTGTGAAAGATATCCGTAGTGGAGGCGTTTTGCAAAACATCTGGTACTGGTTTGCACCTTGCTCAAGATCCTCACTTGGATGGGCCTTTGTTCCAATCCAGCATGTTAATTCCTACATTCCTGGAGCATTTACAGGCATCGTGCAAAACTTTTGGCTCTTAAACTAGGGAAGGAGTCAGCTCAGAGGTGAAGGATGAGGCATGAGTGAGGATATTAGAGATGCCCCTTTGCAGAGGATCTTCCACAGGATGGGGCACATACACTTTTACATGGTGTTTTGAACACCCCATCTTCCTAAAAATCTCTTTTTTTAAATCTTTGGGAATGGCACAAAACACCCAGAAACAACAGTACCAGGAGACAGTGAGTGCCATCCCGAGACAGAGGCATGCACATCATGCCTTTCTTCACCCAGACCCCTTCTGTTCACATCTCCTTGGCAGGCAGGGCCAGTCCATCACAGCAGCCTGGGGAGCCACGAGTGCTTTCTGTTCACTCCCATATGGAAACAGGAGAGGCACACAGCAAGCCAGATGCCAGCAAGTGAAGCAACGGGAGAGGACCTCACAGGAACGGATGGTTTACAGAACTGTGCATAATTATAGACAGCATCTCTTAAATACGAACTAATCCTCCATAGTGCTCCTCTGAGAGAGGCAGCAGGGAACAAATTCCCATGACACCTGCAGTAGAACTTCTTAAGTTGGTATTTTCCCCTGCTGTCAGATAACAACACGATTTGACCATGCTATTAATTAAAACCAGAGGTGGTGGAATCAGACCTGCCATTCCTCAGTGATGGAGCTGCAAACCCAGACCCAAGAACCATCCATATACTCCATTCCCCTGCAGGTTATATTTATTGCTGATGGCCTGGCCCAAATTCACCACAAACAGGTAAAGGCTGAGTAATTAAATGGAGATCCTGCACTGCCCTGGCCAACTGCTAAAGGGAATTGTGGGGAGATGCCTCCTGACTGCTGTTTCATTGGTACTTGCCACATAACCCATGGTGAATTGCTCAACCTCTAGTGTTAATCCCTCCACACACCCCAACACAGCAACCTGTGCCACCAGGCAGCAGTTTAGTTGTATTTCAGACAGAAATGTCTTAGGGCGACACGAGACAGTGACACTCAGTGATACTCCCCCACATTTACTGGGACACATTTTGTAGCATGTAAGTAAGGCAGGAAAAGCCTGTCTATCATCTTCTGTGATATTCTTGTCTCTTGATGCCTGGTGCAACCTTAGCCAAGGATTTCCAGCCTTTTACTGGATGTTGGGAGCCCTCAGTGTGATGCAGTTAAATGTCTGCAGGACCTTTGATGCCAGAGCCATGGTGAACTAAAGAGCACAGGGTGGATGGATCATCTGGTCTTGCCTTTGACCTGAATTTTCCCTTCCATGCCAAGAGAAGCCTTGCAAGGAACTCAGTCATACACTTCCCCAAAGTCCAAAATGTGCAGGAAGATATGCACAGCCAACATAATCGAAAGCAAAAGACTAATCCATTTTGTTTTGGTACAGAGAATTAATTTGCCTCATTTTTAGGCACTAATTAATTAAATCAAGCAATTTTCAGTATTCTTTGCTGGTACCTACTGGTTCAACGATGCATTTCTCTCCACAGGAAAAACACTGTGAAGATGTGACCAGGACCATATGATTAAATAAACCCCATCAATTTGTCTTAACATAATTGTGTAGTAATTGTTCGTTCCCTACAACTAATCCAATTGCTGACGAGGATTTTGACAGCAAAGCAAAGACTTTGGGGAATACTTCAGCAATTCTGTGCTTATTAGCAGTCATCAAATCATACAGCTGGCATAACCAAACCAGCTTGCACAATGAAGAACCATTCCTAGATAAGCATAGTGCCCATGGACCTCAGAAAGCCCTGGCAAACAAGTAACAGTGCAAAAGTGAATATTAAATTTCAAAGTAATTTATTTTTGAGTTTTCTCTCTTCTACTCTTTGCATCTAGCTGCAAAGAGCCTTGGTGGAGAGTGCCTTCCACAGCCTCTCCCCTCACACCCTGAAGCCAAGGTCAGCACCAGGGATCAATGGATAGGGAATGGGCACTTTGGTGATGCCTGTCACTGTCAGAATATGAGTGCAGGTCAGAGAATGCCCCAACTGTTCTGCCTCACCTCTGCCACTCTGGTGGTGCTGTGGACCTGCCATGGGGCTGTGTCTGCTGTGTTCCCTATATTGACACAGCTCTGCAATGCCACGGCCTCACAGAATCATTTGGCATGATAGTATGGAGTAACAGAATCATTTACATTGGAAAAGCCCTCTAAGACCGTTGAGTCCCACTGTTAACCCAGCACTGCCAAGCCCACCACTAACCCACATCCCCAGCCTGCACCATCACCACGAAGATAATCTTCCACAGTCCCATGGGGAAGATTGTTTAGCAGCTATTTACAAAGCACCCAAAACACTCTGCTGGGAGTTGGCAATTACAGCCCGCAGCCTCAAACCGAGGAGGTATAAGCTCCTTTATAGAAAGCCCACAGATGATGCAGGCGTGTGGATGGCTGAACTTGCTTTGCTGCTCGCTGCCTTGCTCACGAAGGCTTTGAGCACTGTGGAAACCCGCAGGGAAACTCAACACATCCTCCTCACCTCCACTTTCTCACTTTGGCTGCTGCGTCTTCCTTTTTTTTTTTTTTTTTGGTTTTTTTCCCCTTAGTTCTACAGTTATATTTATTGTTTCCATACATTATGTGAAGCAGCATGGACGTATTTTCATTTACAGAAATGCTCCCGTTTCCTTTGGGCCCCTGGGTGAACTCTGCAAACAATAATTTCATATATTTTTGAAGGCTGGTAAGTGACACCAAGTCACAGAAGTGTACTGGTCTGATCCTGGGTGTTTCTGCCACTGGGGATTCTCCTTCAGCATCAGTCAAGACTTGACTATACCTAGACACACGCAAATTTATCCATCCAGCAGTATTTCACCCAGAAAGGCGCAAGGGATCTGTGTGCTCATTCAACACTGACCCATCTCAGAGATGCAAAGCCCCTGGGTAATCCCTGCAGTGAGACAGGAGATGCTACGGGCTTTATGAAAAAGAAAAAACCCAGAAAGCAGAACTATTTATTTCCGCCCCCTTTCCTAGGGCAATAGCATTCTTGATGCAATCAGGCTACTGGTAAGGGACACGGGATCAGGCCTGGAGCTGGCACTGGGATAGGTGTCTCGAGCAGACAGCTGCAGCCCAGGGAGCCCAGCCACCTTCGAGAGGAAAACAAAATCTGTCTCATGCTGTTAAGCTGCCTGCAATGTATGTGAATTTTTCCCCTGGGTAAGGCAACCTGGCCAGCTTGTCGAGACATCCACGGTCTGCATGAGGGGGCTGGGGCTGGTGGGGAGGCTGGGGCTGTTTTACATCTAGGTCCCATCACAGCAGCTCCTGGAGAGCCCTGGCTTCACTCACTGACAGATTTTACAGCTGAGGGAGATCTGCCCGTGTAGTCGGTCCCAGTCCCTCCTCCTGCCCTGGGGAGGCAGATAAACCCCATGGACAGCAGCCATCGAGGTGCCTCTCCCAGCACCAGGAGACCCTGCCAGGATTTTAATAGCCCAGGAGCCTGCAGCTTGCTTCCCTGGAAGTGCATTAAAATTCCCCTCAGAGCCAGCAGCACAGTGGGAAGTTCACATTGGTCCTGATAATACACAGTGAGCAAAGGCCAAAATCGTGGGAGCAGCTCCAGCTTCACGTGGCACGTGGAGAAGGACACCATGGGGGACTCACACTGTGTCTACAAACAAGCCCTTAACTGCTTGATGTCATCAGCCACGTGTTAACCCTTTCCAAATTATTTGTGAATATACCCTTCTGGAAAGACTTAATTCACTTACAAATAGGAAATGAGGGGAGACAATCACAGAAACACAGAATAATGGAATAGCTTGAGTTGGAAGGGACCTTAAACATCATCTGGCTCCAACACTCCTGCCAGGAAAATTAAAAATGAGAAAACAAATCCCTAGACAAAATCTATGATATGTTCAGCTGCACAAAAATGTAGTGGTCTAGGAGAGGGAGATACCGTGCCATCTCACTCCTGTTACAGAAGAGCTAACAGCAGGACAAGGAGATTGGGGCAGAGGGAAGGAAGAGGAGGAGGAAAGAATTTAAATTTATCAGACAGGAAAGAATCCGCCTCACTTTCATCACCTTTGCCAACAGCTTTCTCATCTCATTTAGCAAAACACAAAGTCACAGAATCATGAAGGTTGGAAGAGACCTTCAACGTCGAGTCCAACAATTCCCCCAGCACCACCATAACCATCCCTAAACCATATTCCCAAGTGCCACATCCAGCCACCTCTTGAACACTCCCAGAGACAGTGGCTCAACAACCTCACTGAGCAACTTATTCCAAAGCCTGACCACTGTAGCAATCAAAAACGCTTTTCTAATATCTAATCTGAAACTCCCTTGGTGCAATTTAAGGCCATTTCCTCTCATCCTGTCACTTTTTAGCTCGGACAAGATACCAAACCCCACCTGGCTAAACTCTCCTTTCAGAGAGTTTAAGTTTTAGAGAGTGAGAAAGTCCTGTGTGAGCCTCCTTTCCCCAGGCTAAACAACCCCAGCTCCCACAGCTGCTCCTCATAGGACTTGTTTTCTAGACTCTTCTCCACCTTTGCTGCCTTTCTGGGACAAGATGCAAGATGGCAAGAGTCATGCAAAAATTAGAGGGCTGCCAGCTAAAATCCAGCCCAGGGTGCAGCCTGCCATCCCACATGTCTCGTGCCGTAGAACAGGTAGCAGGCCCCAGCACATGGCTGGAAGAGGAGCAGCCCCAGCACATGTTAGCAATGGATAAAGAGTATTTTCTTTCACCTGATTTGCTTGTCCAGGCTGTGCTGCACCAGGGACCGAGTCAGGATGGAGACCTTGTGGTGGGCAAGAGGCTGGTCTGTGGTGGTTGATGGAGCATAGCTGAGTCCTAATGGCAACAGGATGTTCTGGAGGTTTATCATCTCCTGCTCAGAGTCTTGCACATTTGATGGAAAAGTGCTGCAAAGGAACTCAGGGGAAGGAGGCTGAGATTGGCTCCCTCATCACTGATTAATGGTTTGATGTTCACTGCCACCCAACAGCCATGATTGCATCCTGCCTCAGCTCAACTCATCCCAAAAAACACATAAACACAGACTTTGGAGCTGCAAATTGCCCCTGCCTGCTTCTACAATCTCTGTTCAACATCCTGTTACCCTAATTGAGCCAGTTGTTAATTGCTGAGTGACATGAGCTGCTATAGCTGGAGGGTCCCTAAAAGAACAGAGCATCTTCTCTTCTGCAGCCATGGGGTCAAACCATGTGCAGACTTAACACACACCCAAAAAAAAAAAAGACAAGGTGAGGGACTCCTTCCAGGACCTAGAGACAACTTCCAGCAAAATGAAAAAACAACACGTGGTGTGATTCTTGGGGTTGTCTTAGGCAGGGCTCGGAGTTGGACTCTATGATCTTTATGGGTCCCTTCCAACTCAGGATATTCTGTGATTCTGTGATTTACAACTGGCAATAACCCAGTGTTTATCAGCATATTTACATAGAATTATAGAATGCTAAGGGTTGGAACAGACCCTAAAGATCATCAAGTCCCAAATCCCCCTCTCTATTTACGTCAGGACTGAAGCAATGATGAGTGCTGGGGATGGGGACCAGCAAGAACAAGTGATGGGATATGGACAGGCAGCCTGGACCCATCACAGGAGGGAGACAGCTGTTTATACAGCACTGTATGAGGGGTTTTTTTTCCTGCAACTCTTTTCCACTAGCTTCAGGGGCAAAAAAAAAGGTTTGTTGAAGATGATCCTTCACAAGAACGTGTTGAATTCAGCAATATTTTCCAAGGAAGAAGGAGGAACATTTCGGCAGCATTGCTACACTTAAATCTGTCTTTTTGCTTTTATACTTCTCACTGTGTTTTAATTATAGCTTTATTCTCATGTGTTGAATTCAAGGGTGTATTTAAGATTTTTGGATAGTCTCATCAAAAGAAAAAAAAAAAAAATCCAAATTGCACTGAGAGAAAATGTTTTCTAAGATTTAGTGGTCCCAGTTTCACTCCTCACTTCCCAGGCTGTCCCATGCCTGGAGGGATGGGTGGCCCCAACAGCCTGGCACGATGTTTCTCACCCAGCCCAGCTCTTCTCCAAACCCAAACCAGCTCACTCCTCATGGGTTTGGGCCCAGCCCTGTATGTCTGCCAGGAAAGGGCCCTGGAGGAAATGTGGCTTTGGAGATGTTGTAAAACTCCCCTGAGATCAGTTTTTTATAATGTTTCTCATTTCTGTTTGGTCTCAAGGCGTCAGAGGGGATGGAGAACAAACAGCTGACAGAAATCACTTGATCTTGATTCCCATGGTAAAATCAGGGATCACGCTGCAGGGCTCAAAGGCATTTTTTGACTGCTTGGCCATTTTCAGGGCTTATGCTCAAATAAAACTCCAGCACTTCCAAGGGCAGAGAGGGTTTGGCTGGTACCTGAACTTCAGGGCAACTCTTGGGGCTTTGTCCACCAGCCACACAGCTCGATGTGCTCACCCATCCCTTCTTCCCCACCATCATCCCAGCCAGCTCTTGTGTGTAACCCAAGCCTGTTCTGTGTGCTGC
>JAWWTY010000088.1:70556414-70574668 GCA_035222235.1 Margarornis squamiger | reverse complement strand
GTGGGAAATGCAAACAAAGTTTGAGTTTTCCCAGTTTATTTGAAGGTATCTGGGTTCAAAGGCTCTTCTCCAGGGTTCATACTGTTACCTCAACTAAAAAAAAATGTTGAAAAGGGACTTGGAGAGGGCCAGAGGCAGTAGAGCTCATCTTTTTTGTGGTTATATATTACTAGCAGGGTGTTATATCCATGTGAATTAGTCCCCAACCTGGAAATGGAAAAATTAAGCAGGGGAAAGAATGCATCCTCTATTTAAAACTAAGAAATAGGAAAATCCTGGCATGACAACAGTCTATTACTTGGTTCTGCCTGCAGAGAGCAATGGGGAAGCACTTGGAGCAATCCCTGCCTCTGCCCTTGGGAATGTAAAAACGTGCTGACTTGTGCAGGCAGGAGACTTCAACTTTGACAGGCAGCGATATGCTGCAGCCAGTTGTTTGGAAAGGGAAATTCAATACTTGGGTTTCCGATGTTTCCTTGCTTTCACAGTGTCCAAATCCCTCCCCAGGCATTTGGAAGTGCTCAACACCTGCTTTAAAACACTCTTAACTGCTCCTAATGGCTGGCCAGGGAGGTTTGCAGCAGCTCCCTCCTAGCAGTAATGATATGCAGGACATCCAGAAACAGGCAAAAAGCCAAAACCATTGTGGGGAAGAAAGTCCAGCTAGACGTTTCAAGGACCTGGCAGTGTTTTGGGTGCTACACTGCACTGTTCACGGAACATCTTAATTCTGCCACAGCCCAAACCAAAACCCACCCAAACGCTGCCAAACCTTGTGGGTCTGATAACCAAACGCAATTTTAATCCTTCCCCAGGGGTGGGAAGAGACAATGCTCCCAGCTGACTCTGATCCCTGTTTAAGCAAAAAGCTTTGTGATCCCACCTGGTCTCACACCTGCATCTGCTCAGCGCCAGCCCATGACACACCACAGCAGCTCAGACAGGAACAGTCCTTTGGTATGGCTGTGTCCCACGGGCATTTGGGATCCAGGGATTATCCACAGCCCTGGCGTAGGCTGTGGGAATGCAGTGAAGCACCCCAATCATTTGCCAGCCTCAACATCCCTTGCCTCCCTGGTAGCTTTTGGTTGAGGACCAGCAGTGTTGCTGCCAGCCCCCTCCTCTCCTACCCATGTTATAACCCCTCCATAAGGATTTCCAGTGAAGGTTTCCACCCTGATCTCCCTTTATCAGCAAAGAGGGGAAAAATAATTTTGGGGGTGCATTGTTTGCCTGATCTGCTTTAAACATCCCTGCTAGGGAGAGATTGGAGCAGCCTTTGAAACATCCTAAAAATATAGAGGTGGCTGTTTGAGGTGGGCTATTCTGCATCAAACCCACACATCTCCATTTTGCATGTATTGATCCCCCCTGCCACACACACACCCTGTGTTTTAAATGGGACTGCAATAACCAGCTGTGTTTTCCTGAACGTTTTACTCATCTGCATCTTAAACCCAGAGGTGGGAGATTCTCATGCATCAGGTCCAGGGAGCTCCAGAGTCAGTGTCAGTGATTTGGGGGTGTGGGTTTGGGAAGCGGGTGGAGCATTTCACCATTTCTGGGAGCAGCACATCAGTTTGGATGGGGATGTTTAGCACCACAGCAGCATCCTGGGGTCACGAGGACCAAGGCTGAGGAGGAGCTGTGTGAGGTGCAGTGGATGCTGGCAGTGAGCTGGCACAGGTCTGGGCAGCTCAGCAGTTCTTTACACTGAACTGACTTGAACTCAGGTTTGGGAAAACCCAAGCTACTGCGAGTCCTGCCGCGTCACGTCCTGGCAATTCCCCTTTTACGCTCCATGAACGAGAAGTCTGTAGCTAAAAATCAAAGATCCTGGAAGCCTGTTCCCGATTAAATTTAATATCCCAAACCTTATAGGTATGTGTCACTCCAGGAGAGACAGAGCTGTGTTTAAAGTACAAGTAAAATGTCAATTCCTTGATGTGGAAATAGCTCTCACTTTACATTTCTGCATGAGGTCCTGGCATGAGTTAGGGCTGCTCAGCCCTGCTGTAATAATGTTTAAAGTAAAACTCTAACCAGACAGCAAGAAATATGTATTTTATGGAGCTAAATGTAAAGTCATCCATCTAAAAAAAAAAAATCCACCAAAAAATCCCCAACACAAACCCATACAGGTGCAATTTGCAGGTGTCGGGCTATCCAAGGGAAAGTGATTTTTTTGTAATCAGCAAACTGTGAGCTCCCAGAGCCCCAGCAGCATCTGAAGGCACAAATGTTTGCTCTATAAAAAGCAGGAGGTGGGGTTCCTTGGGAGCAATAAGCCTCTTAGATTGATGCCAAAGCCAGGAAGGAGGTCTGGAGAGGAGCCCAAGGGTACTGTGCATATACCCTGGAGGGAGGCACTTCAGGAGACCTGTGACTCCACGTCAGAAAGAGCAAAGGTGAAACCATCATTGAGCAGAGCCTAAAACAGTGCCGCATGTGAGCTGGGCAGGGTGAGGTTCATCCTCTCTGGGCAGGTAATGAGCCCTACAAGACCCAGTGGCTGAGGCTGACCTGCAGCCAACACAAGCTGAAACACAGGCACCACAGCCAAAATTTTCTCCTCAGCACCAGGGCTGGCAAATCCTGGGCTGGATGGTTTCCTAAAAGACATCCCCCTCACTTGTTCAGGAATTAATTTTGGGATGTGGGGTGGAGTAGGTCACAGCAGCTGTCCCTTCCAGCATGAAAATACACCACAAGGGCTATTTTCCCATCTCTCTGAAGACAAAGGAGGCTGATTACAAGAGACTTGGTTTTCTATCACAATGGGAATAGGAAATCACAATTCCTGCTTCTTCCATCATAGAATGATAGAACATCCTGAATTGGGAGAGACCCACAAGGATCATCAAGTCCAGCTCCTGGCCCTGCACCCCACTATGTCCCTGAGAGTGTTGTCCAAATGTTTCCTGAGCTCTGGCAGCCTTGGGGTCATGCCCACTGCCCTGGGGAGCCTGTTCAGTGCCCACCACCCTCTGGGGGAAGAACCTTTTCCTGAGATGCAATCTAAACCCCGCTGACACAATTTCAGGCCATTCCCTTGGGTGCTGTCACCTATTGGTTCCCATTTATTATTCAACCCAGAATATGCCACAGGGCTACAGATAACACAGCATCAACCAGGCAGGATGCTGCAGGTGTGGCTCCATGTCACAGACAGCATCTCATTTCCCTGCAACCAGCTTCTGAAATATCCCAGCAAGCATCTGGCATCCCTGAGAGGGTTAGGACTAAGTCAATGTTTCCATCATCAACCTCACTTTCAATGATGTTTATGCTCTCACAATGCCAAAACTTGGAGCAGAAACACACGGCCCAGATGCAGTTTTATTTGGTAATAAATAGCTTAAATCTCATAAGCCACTTTTTATTTTGGCTTTAGCATGTAAAATGGGAAAAGAAAAATGTGTGGGATTTTTTTTCTTCCTACCTTCTAATAATCTTGGAAAAGCAGATTATACTGAATAATGGCAGAAGGTTTTTATCTGACACAGACAGTCCATAATGCCATTTCTCAAACATTTTACCCTTTCAACATCTAACAGTATCAGTGTCCTTCCCCAGTGAAGTGCCATCATTGCAGCCCCAGTTTTTAGGGGTGACTCAGATTATTCCACCATTGGCACATTAAGCCTGAAGTTCTCAAAGAGTTAAAATGGCAAATTTCCACAAGCAAATTTCCATGGCAAAATTCCACAAATCCTTTAATAAATATCAGTATTTTGAGGATGGATTGCTGTTTTAACTGTGGCCTTGTGACATCCTGTTTCTCTAGAGTTCAGGCGATTATTGCAGCTCAGCACTCTCTAACCACCCCCTGGGTGAGCACTGGTTTTCGTCAGAAATCCTCCAGGATTTTTGCACTTTCACATTTACTCCAAACTCAGACTTTGCTCTACTGGGGCCAGCTACTTCCCTGGCCAAAGAAACGCCCCAAACGCCCAGCCTGAGGACTTGGCTGCCCTTCAAAAGTCCACCTCAGCTGGAGCAGAGAGAAATGGTGATTTTGCTCATATGGTCAGCTCCAGCCATTGCAGGTTCCCCAGTGAGGCACTGGGCTACTGTCCAGATGGTGCCATTGCCAAAAGCTTTGCTATCTGCAGGGCTGGGACTGTTTTGCAGAAGGCAGCTGGGGGGGATTCTGGGAATGGGAACATTGCACTGGTAGGGGGAGCTGGGCTGATGATGGGCCAGGTCCATGCAACATGGCCTGAGGAGGATTCTGCAGATTTCATAGAAAATGGGTTTGGAGGAACCTTAAAGATCACCTCGTTCCACACCCCCTGCCATGGGCAGGGACACCTTCCACTTGACCAGTTTGCTTCAAACCCTGTCCAGCCTGCCCTTGGACACTTGCAGGGATCCAGGGGCAGACACAGCTTCTTTGGGCACCCTGTGCCAGGGCCTGCCCACCCTCACTGTCAAAAATTTCACCCTAATATCCAGTCAAAATCTACCCTCTTTTAGTTTAAAACCATTCACCTTTGTCCTATCACTATCTGCCCATATAAAAAGTCCTTCTCCCTCTCTTTTATGAGTGCCCTTCTAAGTACTGGAAGGCTGCAATGAGGTCTCCCTGGAGCCTTCTCTTCTCCAGGCTGAACAACCCCTTCCCGTGGGGTGCAGACCCACCCATCATCTCCTCAGAGCCACATCCCCCTTTGCTGGGAGGGAGAATTGAAGGCAAACCTACAAGGCTGGAAAGTGCACTGATCCCATGGCTCAGCCTCCCCAAATCCCAGCAGACCCAGTGAAGAATTGCTTCCAAGAGAGGCAATTTTCTGTCTGGAAGCAACGCAGGCACCCTGTGCTGCAGAGCCCACCCCTTGTCCCACCAGGACCCAGCCCACTGTCAGACCTGTGTACATGTAGTCTGCAGGAGGAACGGGATGGCTCACATATGGTGTGGGTTCACACAGGATCCAGGTGACTCACCAAACGGGGGAGAAAAACTCCCAAATACACGGGTGCACTTTGGGCTGTCTGTCCTTGGAAACACCAGCCACGAGCCACGTTACAGAGCACGTAGGAGATGTCACAGTAATAAGTCATTCATGTGAAACGGCTCTGACGCAGGGCAGCAACTGCACCCAACAAAGCAGCATCTTTCTGCTGCGATTTTGGGGGTTTTTTAAGCAAGTTTTAGGTGGACAAATTGCAACACTGCATCTTTACATCAACCTATAGACCTTAGAGCCTCTTCCAGTGCCTGAGGGGGCTCCAAGAGAGCTGGAGAGGGGCTTTGGATGCGAGCAAGGAGTGACAGGATAAGGGAGAATGGCTTAAGCTAAAGGAAGGTAGATTTAGGTTAGATATTAGGAAGAAGTTCTTAGCTGCGAGGGTAACAAGGCACTGGCACAGGTTGCCCAGAGAAGCTGTAGATGCCTTAACTCTGGAAGTGTTCAAGGCCAGGTTGGATGGGACTGGTCTAGTGGAAGGTGTCCCTGCCCGTGGCAGTGGGGTTGGAACAAGGTAGTCATTCTTGACCCTTCCAACCGAAACCATTCTATGATTCTATGATTCTGTGATTCTGTGATTCTATGGTTCTATGATTCTATGATTCACAGCTTCCTCCAGCCACAGCAAGGTCTTCCCACCCCTCATTCACATGAGATGTAACACAGATCCCACAGCTGGCTCTTTGGAGGAAACACCAGGTGTGCTCCATGGTTGGGAAATATTTGCTTAACATCAGGCTCATGCCAGGAATGTCTGTTCAAACCCATGCTGGCTTCAATCTCTCTGCAGGAAAGACACAGTGGTGGGTCTGTGCTCCTGGTGCTTGCCTGCCAGTGAAGGCCTTTTATTTTTTATTCTAAAATTAAAGTCAATAGTGTGATTAAACTAGTCTAAGGAAGCAAACCCAACCACCTCAGACAGAAAAGCTGTTGCAGAGCCAAAAGATCAATTCACACGTACATTTAAGACACAGGAACTAAGACTGATCCAGGATGAACCAAGCTGGGTGACAAGGGAGACCCACATGCAAACCTGCAACCCCTGGTCTCCTGAGGCATGAGGGGCTTGAGCAGATGAGGATGCAGGGGAGGAGGAGGAGAGGAACCCTGGCAGCAAAGTCTGCTCCCTCCTTCAAGCAAAACATCACTCTCCATGAAATCAGTCCAGGCAGAGCTAAACTGAGCATCACAGGGTGGGAAACTGGTCTGTGTCCAGTGTCCTCAGACGACATCCACCCCTTGGCTGGACATGACGGGCACCTCGTGGGATGGAGAGCACTGGGGAGCTGCTGGGAGAAGAAAGTGCTTCTCAGCAGAAGACAAGCCAGACCAGGGGGCCTTAATTCATCTCAAAGGAGGGTTACCAAGGTAATGGCAGGTGAGTTTATCTCCCTTTACTATTTTATTTCAAAGAAATGCCTCCTCCCACCACGCGCTCTGCCAGGACCTGAGCTGACCTCCTACTATGATTTTTACCATTCCTGACAGTGTTTTAGCTGAGCCTGTTCAGACAGAAACATTTCTCCTCTCTCACGTGGATGTTGTTTTTATTACCTTGGAAACCTACATGCTGCCATTCAGTATAACCAGCAAGCACAGCAGGTACAGGGGGGGCTACACAGCCCTCAGCCCTGCTGGACCAGCAAACTCCCTTGCTATATTTCATTAGCAGCACCAAGTTGCCACTATTAGCTTGCTTTCCAAAACCAGCCTTGCTGCTGAGAAACAAAATTGGCATTCAGAGAGAATTTTACTCCTGGGGCTGCGGGTACTGCTCTTAACAGAGACAACAAAATAAGAAGAGGTTTTTGGTTACAGGGTGAAGAATAACCTGTTGTTTATAGGGCTGGTTGAGTGCCTCATAAATACAAATAATGGCAATGGCTGGAGTTCCTGAGTTGTCACCTGGTGGGAGGAAGGTGAGATGCTGTGGCAGAGAAATCCTGGGTCTCCAGGGCTTTCTGCAAACTGGGCACCAGACACTTTTGACCTTAATTTATGCATCCACCCACAAGTTTTCAGGACCAGTCACTACCCACCACATCTGAGAGGAAATTCCTCTCATGCCAATGGGTTAATTAATGTTTGCAGGGTTTCTCATATGAGCTTTTAGTGTGTTTAATAGGTGTGAGGCTCAGCTGCTCCTCAGACTCCTGGTCTTGGATCTCTGGAGGTTGTGGGAGACCCAGTGTCAGACACCAGAAACTGGACTGGGGGGGAATGAGTGAACCCAGTTAGACCATCTATCCATGTCAGAGCAAGGGGATGGCCAGCTAATTAGAACAATTCTATTAGGAGAAGGTCGGTGGCCTTGGGGAAAAGCCTGGATCCCTGCTGAGCTCTTCCCACGAGTGCCTGAGACCGCCCAGTTAAACTGATGCTTTGACACTGCTTTTCCCGGATGGAATTCCTGTCCAGCACAGTTCCTGCACTGACAACTTTGATGTCAGACGCAGCCTTTAAAAGATCGGATTTTTCAAACAAATGCAGGATGTGTTGATCTATCTAGCAGGGAGATGTCCCTTGCCATCCCCAGGAGCCAGGATGGGAGGCTGGCAGACGGACAACGCTCCGTTTCACAGCTGCTGATTAAACTGCCATGACAATGCTCGGCAAAACGCCAAATTAATTAGCACTAGCCACATGATCTACAAGTGCCTCTTGGCTTTAAAATAAAAAAAAAAACCCAAAACCTAAGGATTTTCTAAATTCATTTTCACACACCTCACCAGCCTGACATTTTCCCTTGCATTTGCTGTACCTGAAGTTGTGTCCCTCTTTCATAGGGGCTTGTGCCATTTTTAGATGCCATGGGTTTGAACGTGTGGCAGAAGGAACTCCAGAGCCCATATAGCTCTTGGCCTTTCAGAGAGGATGGACTAATCTTTGGCTGATATTTAGCAGAGGCTTGCAGCACCACACGCAACCTCCAGCTTGATACTGTTGTGACCTTTCAGCTTCATTTACAAGACCATTTGAAATTTGTTTGATTTCAGTTCCTCTGCAGGGCCCTCAAGCAGACTTTTCATTCCATGGTGACCCACCATTCCATGGCACACCCAAATTAGCTGTTTCTGTACTTACATGCACCCTTTTCCCCAGCAGTAGGCAGTTTTCAGCCATGCAAACCACTGACACACATGGACGAGGAGTGGGAAGATGAATCCTGGAGGGCACTGGATCAACTCCAGGGAGGTGGGCAGCACATTTACTGTAAGATAACCCAACTTTGGTGGGGTGTAACACGCCTGCTTCTTACGGACTGGAGACATCTCCTTCCCAAAGGATGACCTTTTGCAACATCATGGCCTTAGATTTCAAGACGCATTTAGGAAATGATAATTCGATCTTTTATAGGATCATAGAATTGTTTAGGTTGGAAAAGATCTCTAAGATCATCAAGTCCAACCATTTTCCCAGCACTGCCAATCCCACCACTAAATTGTGTCCCTAAGTGCCACATCCACATGTTTTTTGAACATTTTCAGGGATGGTGACTCCACCACTTCCCTGGGCAGACTGCTCCAGGGCTGGACAGCCCTATCAGTGAAGACATTCTTCCTAATATCCAAATGGGATATCAGGAGTATTTTATCTGGTGCTACTCCAGCCCAGAGCTTCCTCCTGGTCCCAGAGAGACATCTTCATCTGCTCCAGACTGAGGAGGGACCGCGCTCTTCCTTGCCAAACAGCTGGGATGGCTCATTCTCTAGATTTATTTTATTCTGGCAAGGACCCCATGCTGGGAACCCCCTGCCTGAATGTCACCTGCCTGTCTTTCTGCTCAGATGGGCAAGTGAGGCTCATGTGGAGAGGGGAACGGGCAATAAGCCTGGCTGTGGTCCCTGGACACCTATTCATACCTGTTATCTTTGGCACTCACAGGGCAGAAACTTGTCAGTGCTGGGTCCCAGGCAGATCCCAAAGCCCTGAGCCAAAGGCAGAGGTTTGTGTGTCTTCCCACAGCCTTGAAAATCCCACAGGGAAGGAGGAAAACATCCTCCTTTGACACCCAGCCCAGCTTGTGGCCCAGCTGCACAGATGGTCTCAACTGTGGACAATCTCACCAAGGGAGCATCCCAAATCACAGCGAGACTCCCCAGCCTCTGGATGTATCATACCAAATGAACTTGCTGCCTGCAATTCCAGCAGAACAAAGCCTGCAGCTGAGCACCACGGAGGAGGAGTGACCACATCCACTCTGGGCACTCATGGATTTTCAGCAGGTAACTATCCTGAGGCCAGATGGGGACCACAGGGAGCCTGATTGGTGCAGGTAACACAGCATTAAGGAAGGATGCCATGGGGAGATGGGTGCATCAGGAGAGACCCCCATGGCTGAGGGTCTTGGGATGCAGAGCCTGTGCAACTCAGCAAAGCAAAGGAGACCAGAAGGGTGATGGTGATGGTAATGGAGTTGGAGACAGAATCACTGAATTGCTGAGGTTGGAAAAGCCCTCTCAGACTACTTAGTCCAACCATTCCCCAGCACTGCCAAGGCCACCAATAACCCACATTCCCGGGTGCTGCATCCACAGGGTTTTTAAATCCCTCCAGCAATGGGGACTCCACCCTGGGCAGCTGGGCCAGGGATGGACAACCCTTTCCATGAGAATTTTCCCTGATATCCAACCTAAACCTGTCTGTCTGGCCACTTGAGGCGGTTCCTTCTCCTCCTGTCCCTGTTCCCTGGGAACAGATCCCAACCCTCCCCTGGATCCCATTCCTGGGCCTGTATTGTTTGTGTTACAGCCTGCTGGAGTCCACAGAAATTTCAAATTAAATATCAGTCACACATTTAGGTCAGGCAGCTCAATTCCATTAGCAGGTTGCAAGGCTCAGCCTTCCTGAAATGAATGCTGCCCTCATCCCCTAATGACAGCAGCAGAGGCACTGGGCAGTGCCAGCCCGTGGTGATTGGCACCCCACTGACACTGGGGACCACAAAATTGATTTTAAAAGTCCATTCATCTTCTGCAAATCACAGCTTAAGTTTTCCTGACCTGTGACAAATCTGCACGAGCTGCAATTCGAGAGAGAGAACCAAGAGGAAAGGAAAAAAAAAAAAAGGCACAAAAAAAAACCTATAAAAAAAATTCCCAAAAGCAAGGAATAGATTTCAGCGGGGTTGTTCTGTCTCAGTTTCAAGTCTTCACCCCCAGCCATGTATTCTGGCCTCACTTTGTGAGCAAGGTTAAAGGTTTTTCATCACACTGCCTGCAACAAAGAGGGTTTAGAGGATTTAGAGATTCTCCCTGTTGCTGGACTCATGGACACTGGGTCAGGATAAGTCCCCCCAGTCAGATCCAGTGGGTCAGCCAGCAGTGGGACATCCACCTCCCACCCTTGGGCTCTGCACTGGCTGGGAAGGAGGACCTTGCAGAGAAATGATGAATGAAGGTGTATTCCCCATCACCATCCCAACACCCTCCTGCCCCGCTGCAGCACAGGTCTGTGGCCAAGCACACCTCCAGCTTATCTCCCTGTTTACACAGTGAAGTGGGATGGCTGCTGTCTTCCATGGGCAACGGAGACCTACAAAAACACCATAAAATGCTTTTCTGACTCTTCAGCACAACTAACCCAAACCCAAGGGTGCACCCAGCTCTTGTCTATACCAGACCAGGCTGCAACTTCTTATAGATCCTCATCTTGGAGGGTGGGCAGGCCCTGGCACAGGGTGCCCAGAGAAGCTGTGGCTGTCCCATCCCTGTAAGTGTCCAAGGGCAGGTTGGACAGGCCTTGGAGCTGGTGGAAGGTGTGGAACCAGATGACCTCTAACTCCCTTCTAACCCAAAACATTCTGTGATCCATAGTTTATTAGAGCCCCATTTGGGTATCAAGGTGAGGATGTTCTCATCATGTAACACAACAACATGGAGAAGAAGATGACCTGGACTAAGTCAGGAGTCGCTCTGTTGGAGCCAGATGGCCATTCTAGTTGTGTGTGACTACCCAAGGTGTGTGCCCAACACCATCGTTTCAGAGATATTCTGAAAATGTAATTGGGGTGAAGAAGAAGATGTGGGAAAGAGGGTGAAATATGACTTTAAGGCAGTACCACAGCATAAGGAGTCTGGTTTTCAGGCTGTAAGCTGTCACATCGTTATTGCTGAGGCATTTGGGAGGTTTATAGTAGCTCTGTTACTCTGTAAAATTCACCCTTCCTAAAGGAAAACATTTATTTCACTCAAGTACAAATAAGAGCTAAATACAGGCAGATCAGTTTAATAGTGTAGTTATGCCTATTAAAGCGACTGTAAAACTAACATCAAGGCATTTCACATTAATTCCCGCTCAGTGACTCCAGATCTGATTTACTTTGACAAATCCCCTGCTATGGAGAAGTGGCCACAAATCTCCACGTCCCTGTATCAAGTGGCATTGCAAAAAGTCACTGCTGGACTCAGAAAGTCTGGTCTATCAGCTACATGGGGAAATAAAACGTATTGATCAGAGCAGCAAGATAAGGAAGTAGTACAGACAGGGTTACCAGGTGAGTTTTACCCCAGATCATTACTTTTGAGCAGGTTTCATAGAGGAGATGGGGCCTGAGTCACTCTTCCCACTACTGTAGTGAGTGACCTTGGGAAATTGCCACCCCTTGGATTTCAGCCAAATAATTTAAAAACCATTATTTAAAAAAAAAAATATATATATTTATGTCTGTGACACTAAGAAAGGATTGAGATTTTTGGTTTCCATCCAAGAATCCCAGCTTTGTCAGCTCTCTGTTTAATTTCCAAATCTGTTTCCTGAAGAAAACAAAGACATCCGACCAAGTTTTTATGGCTAAATACAATTCTTCAGACCTTTCCTGTAACACATTTTCTCAAGAGTGACCACAGAAAGGAGGATAAGAACCAGAAATCCACTTTTCCTTATCCACCTTTGCATTTTCCCATTAGTTTTACCTACAAAGGTGCAGAATCCTCTGCCTTTTCCCTGTTTCCTGAATTTTACACTCATTGGCCTGGAGATGGTTATTGGTGCACCATCTAGATGCAGAAATGGAGGTGGGAGATCAAAAGCTCTTACTCAACCTTAGGGAAGACCTTAGAGTGGGGATCTGCAGAGCTGGGGGCCAGCATGTTATGCCCACTGCCCACCTGAACCAACATGTGGATGTTTGGGTAAGCAGCAGCATGTCCAGCACTTTGGGAAGGGTCATTTTCTGCTTCAGGTGTTGGGCCTTGGACCAGATATGTGGTGGTTGTGGTGGTTGGGGATTGTAGGATCACAGAATGGTTTGGGTTGGAAGGGAAATTTAAAGTCCATCTCGTTCCAATCCCCGTGCCATGGGCAGGGACACCTTCCACCAGCCCAGGTTGCTCCAAGCCCTGTCCCACCTGGCCTTGGACACTTCCAGGGATGGAGCAGCCACAGCTTCTCTGGACAACCTGTGCCAGGGCCTCACCACCCACATTGTAAAAAACTTCCTCTTAAAAGTGTTCTTCCTACCCAGCGTCTTCTGAGACAGCTGGGACAGCTCAAAAACTGGAATGAATATAACCCTAGATGTGCATTTTCCATTTATATTGTCAGTTCACAATGTAACTGAACCTTTAGAGAGAGCAGAAAACTATTACAAGGTTCTTTCCCAGTGCTAACCCAGCAGAAGAATTCTGCCTGGGTGGAAACACAACAGCACAAATAACACTAACCCATGTAATATCCACTGGATGGAGGTTCTGGCAGACATCAAGTAGAAGAGAGAGAAGCAGTGTTTACAAAGGGGTATTTCAGATTTAACCCAGCTCTGGGGAAAAAAAGTGACATCTGTTCAAGCCACAAAATCTGTTGACTCCTCAGAGCTCCCAGTTACAGAGAGAAAGGAATTAAAGTTGGGATCTGAACTTCTCAGCCACATTAATTAAAGGATGGCACCTCTAGAACATCAGATGAGCCACACGCTGTGTTTCTAAAATGTCTCTGGTGCTTTTGAGAAAGATGGACTACAAAGCATCTAACCCTGCCCCTCCTTTCAGAAGAACCATTTTGACCATGCAGACAAATCTGAGCTCCATTAGGAGGTGTGGGCTGGCTCAGAAATTATCCAAATTTGGCAAGTCTGCAAACATCTAGTCCTGAAGAGGTACCTGCAGGCTGCCCTCAAACCCTGAATACCCTCACACAGGAAGCTGGTGGGCAAAATCTTAGTTCCTGACTATTTTATCCATTCAGGATGAGAGCAAATGGCTTCAAGTTGTGTCAGGGGAGGTTTAGCTTGGATATTAAGAAAATATTTCTTCACTGAAAGAGGAAATTTTCAGGTCAGGCATTGGAACAGGCTGAGTGAGTGCCCGGGTGAGTGATGGAATCACCATCCCTGGAAGTGTTCAAGAAACGTGTGGATGTGGCACCTGGGGACATAGGTTAAGGGTGGCCTTGGCAATGCTGAACTCGATGATCTGAGGGCTTTTCCAGCCTTAAAGATTCCATAATTCTGTGATTTTCCAGTGGGACCATTCCTATTTTTTACAGATACAACAAAAGCTGTCCAGATGGCAAACTTCCTCCTGGGACCGCCTTTGTTCAGCCACACTCCTGAGTGCCTCATTTTCTCAATGACAAGGGGTGGCTCATTCAGTCAAGGTGCCCAGCCCTGCAGGGAGCAGCTCAGCAGGCTTGACAAAGGTCTCCTTTCCTCTTAATATTGTGGAAACCAGCCAACAGCCACCCCTTGCCTGAGTTGCAGGTGGAGACCCACAGTTCTCCCAGCCACCTCCAAGACACACAAGCAGCCCCAGCACACAGGGTGGGATATCTCTCTCTCTCTCTCTCTGTTCCTGCTTTTCCTTGACTTTCTGGTTCCATCACCTTCTGCCCTAAGAGCCTCCCGAGCTTCCCTCTCTGTGTTGCCCTCTCTCCTCCACCATCACGCAGCACTTCCACAACAGAGCTCAGCTAAAATCTGATTTTTCAGGGATTTTACGCCCTGCTCTTTGGAGAGAGCCACCTTTTTCCCCATGGGAGGTGTTGTGCAGTGACATGCAGAGAAAGCAGCTCCTGGAGCTGATGGATTACACCCCAGCCAACCCCAGACTCAGAATATGTGGGGAGCTGATCCCTCACCACAGGCATTGATAAAACAAAGCACTTTTCATTGGCTTTCTGATGTCTGGACCTTGGAAAACACTTTGCACTTTCACTATACTGTTGTGTTCTGGGCTTTTATCCCTCTTTTTTCTTTTCTTTTTAATTTTTTTTTTTAATCACAAAGTCTCATTATATTTCTTGGCTTTCTCATAGCTCCAGCTCCCTGGCACGATGAGAAAGTGTGCACGACATGGCATCACTAGAAACAGGCTTGTTATTTACTCTGGAAAATAGCAAGCAGGATCTGGGACTATTCGTGGACTGGAGAAGAGCATTTCAGCTCAGGGGGCAGGGTGCCAACTCTGCACACCCACTTGCTCCATTAAACTTACCTCCAACAGGCTGCCTTCAAAGAGGACTCCACAAAGTCCTCTGCAGACATGGCAGATCCAAGCAGGGATTGTTGTTGGGTGCCCTGGTACATCTCTCCCTGCCTGCACCACCCTCCTGCCTGGCCCTGGCAGCTTCTTGATGCCCTTCAGCTCTTGTGCTGACCTGGATGCACCTCCCCCTGACAAGGGATGCTGCCAGTGAGCTGGGTTTCTGCAGAGCATGTCCATCCCTGTTTCCCATTTAAATTGCAGGGCCTTGGGAAGGGGCCCTTGCTCCCTCCCCACTCCCACCCTGGGGTCAGAAAGCTGTGACCACTTGTGCCATTGCACCAAAAAGAGGAGGTGGGGGAGAGGAGAAGCACCAGTGCTCCTTGTTCCACATGATGAAAGAGCAGCAGCCCTTTTGAAAGGTATTTTTTGCAAAGCCTCCATCAAAACCATCCTTCCCCCAAAAGGCAGGGTTTTCTAGAAGTGAAGTTGGATGAGCTGTACCTAGAGCCCACTTGGCACGACACCATGATGCTCCTTTCCCCTAGCCAAATAATGAATGTGACCATGTTTAAAGCTTGTTATGAGACAGACCTTCCCATCACCATGTTCCCAGCACCACGTTATTACAGCATCCATCACAGCCATCTCCCAGTGCAGCAGCCAGAGCACAGCACTTGTTCTTCAGCCCCCTCATCCCTTCACCCTCCTCATTCCTTCAACCCCTGCAGAGCATTCAGGAGCTCTGGACACACCATCACACGGAGGGCAGAGCCTCACCCTCCCCTCCATCAACACACCCCACACCAAGGTGCTAAAGCATCTCAAGTGTTTTCATCAGGTTTGAGCCCCAGAGCCAGCACCAACCTTGAAGAAGACTTTGGTGCCTGGAGAAGGAATGTGAGGAAGGAGCAACTCAAAAAGGCCATCGCATCCACAGGGGGAAGCACAATAGATATTGTAACACATGGTGGGAAATGAAAGAGGTAAAGGTGGAGAAGTCGAGTGATGGTAAAAACAACAGCAGTGCTGGCCAGGGTTTAGGGTGGGTATTAGAAAAAGGTCCTTCCCCAGAGGGTGGTGGGCACTGACCAGGCTCCCCAGGGCAGTGGGCACAGCCCCAAGGCTGCCAGAGCTCCAGGAGGGTTTGGACAACGGGACAGGGAGGGATTGTTGGGGTGTCTGTGCAGGCACAGGAGTTGGACTCAATGATCCTTGTGGGTCCCTTCCAGCTCAGGATATTCCACAATTCTTTGACTTCTCATCCAGCAGATAACTGGGCTCGTAAGGCATTTGCTGAAGGACAGCAGAAGTTGTGTCTCTGCAGAGCCAGCAAAAAGGTCAGCCCAGGCAGAAAAGACCTCCCTTATCACTTAGTTTCTAATAGAAAAAGGTCCAGTGTGAGATGCTGCTCGGTGGATAAAGAATCCCATGACAAACAAACCCAGGATAAGGACAGGAGCTCAGCACATCTAGTTCCACACAATCAGGACAACACATGAGCCAAAGAATGTTATGAGGTTCCCCGATGTTGTTGAGCTCTGGGCCTTTATATTGTTAAAGGGGCTCAAAATCACTTGTTACAGGAAGAACAGAGTCGCACAGGACACCTAACAAACACAGCTCAGCTTCCCTAATAGCATCCCAACTCCCTCCAGGAATCACTGCTTTGTCTCCAAGGGACCTTGTCTCCCTTCCCTGTGGTCCATGCCCTGTTTTTCTAAGCCTGTAACTACCTCCTGGTGATATTTTCCTTCCTCAGGACAACCCTGCACCCTACAGAAGCACCTGCACGGCATCACGTGCCATCTGGATCTGGCAATACAGGATTCTCCTTGCAGAGGACCCAGGGCGAGGTGGTGATAAGTCCTTTACCTCCAAGGTGCTTCTGTGATCTCCTCTGACAAAACACCCAGGATTTCCACTGTCAAGTTTGTAATCACATGTGCCAGACAGCTTTCCCTGCTCAAATCAAACAAGGCCATAGAGAGGCTGCTGTTTGTTTCTGCAGGCTGGAGGACAACCACACAATACCCTGAGCTGGAAGGGACCCACAGGGATCATTGAGTCCAACCCTCAGCCCAGCACAGGACCATCCCCAAGAGTCACACCATGACCCCAGAGCATCATCCAAACCCTCCTGGAGCTCTGGCAGCCTTGGGGCTGTGCCCACTGCCCTGGGGAGCCTGGGCAGTGCCCACCACCCTCTGGGGAAGAACCTTTTCTAATATCCAACCTAAACCTGCCCGGACACAACTCTAGGTCATTCCTTGGTCCCCACAGAGCAGAGATCAGTGCCTGCCCCTCCCCAGGGAGTTGTCCCTGCAATGAGGTCTCCTCTCAGTCTCCTTTTCTCCAGCTGGACACACCAAATGCCCTCAGTGTCCTCACAGGCTTCCCCTCTAAGGGCCCTTCCCCATCTTCATTGCCCTCCTTTGGACACTCTCCAATGGCTTAATATCTTCCTTACACTGTGCCTCCCCAAACTGCCCCAACATTTCAGGTGAGGCCAGACCAGCACAGGGCAGAGCAGGAGTAACCCAGGTGGATGAGACCAGAGAGGAGCAAAGCAGTGGTTACACATCCCGATCAAGGTTTCCACTCTCACTGTGATTTTGGAAACAACCTCTGGCCCTCCCAAGCCTGAAAATGCATCCTTGATGTCAGTGGAGGCGAGAGGGATGGAGAGGCAGGGGCTGATATGACCTCCCTCATTAGGGAAGGGGCCAACTACATTTTGTGACCTCCTGCACTGGGAACCATCTTACCAGACTCATCTCAGGGATTAAAGCATTTTCTACAGATTAAATAAATCCAATGGCTTCACAGTACAATAACACTGAGACCTAAGGCAGTCTATTCCTGACCACTGCATGCTCTGCAATTGAATACAAAACACCTAATCCACCTCTCTGATATTGAAAAAAATTATCCCTAGGTGAAACATTTGTATATGAAAAACCCAACTTAAAAATTGCCATGAATTGGTTTTATGCCCTGCATTCAGTTGATGCTGTTTCAATTTCTGTCATAAGACAGCATTTCTCTTCTGGGGTTGTGGCCTATTTCATCTCCCTTCAAATGAACCATTTAAAAGCCTCTCCCCACCCCCTCATTTTGCTGAAAAACTCAAGGACAATATAAAAGCAGGAAAATAAATTTTCAGCCAGTGAACTGGAAAATAATCATCATCATCAAAACCAGATATTTCTGTTTTCATGTAGCTCTAGTCCTTGGCAACTCAGTTCAGTAAAAGTGTCACCAGCTGAGCCGCTGGCCCACCAACCACTGCTCACCCATGCACCCCTTGCTGCTATAGGGACAGCACATCTCTTGCTTTGAGACCCAATTCCTGTGCAATACCATAATTTTCAGCTCACAGGTTGAAGGAATAACCTCGGAGGCAAGTGTCCAGCCACCCCTGCTTAATTTACTGCATCTCTCAGGCAGAGAGATGAGCAACAGATTAATGATGGACTATGGGTTTTGCTGCTGCTGCTTTGATAATCTCAGGAGGGTATGGAATCACAGAACCACGTGGGTTATGGAAAAGCCCTCTCATATCGAGTCCAACCCCTCCTCAGCACTGCCAAGCCCACCAATAACCCATGTCCCCAAGTGCCACATCCACAGGGCTTTTAAATCCCCCCAGGGATGGGGACTCCATCACTGCCCTGGATAGCTGGGCCAGGGATGGACAACCCATTCCATGAGAATTTTTTCCTTTTATTCATCCTAAACCTCCCCTGTCCCAGCCTGAGGCCATTCCCTCTCCTCCTGTCCCTGTTCCCTGGATCCCTCAGGGAGCTGCAGAGCCAGAAGGTCCCCCCTGAGCCTCCTTTTCTCCAGGCTGAGCCCCCCCAGC
>JAWWTY010000088.1:70499002-70514322 GCA_035222235.1 Margarornis squamiger | reverse complement strand
GGCAGGGGCTGGCCCAGGTTGGGCAGAGAAGCTGTGGCTGCCCCTGGATCCCTGGAAGTGTCCAAGGCCAGGCTGGATTTGACTCTGAGCAACCTGGGGTAGTGGAAGGTGTCCCTGCCTATGGCAGGGGGTAAGACTACATGGTATTTAAGGTCCCTTCCAACCCAAATCATTGAGAAGTCATTATTTCTCTTTAGCTTTCTTACATTTAGTCATGTAGTGCTGAGCTTACCACCTAAACTCCCCGCTTAGTGTAGCCAGAGAGAGGAAGTTCAGCCAGATAACCTCATCCTGGAAAGTGCAGCCTGGAGTATCATCACTCCCCCTCCTTCCCCAGTAAACAGAAAGAGCTTAGACACCACCTTAGTTAGGATACCTCATTTTTACAGTGCTTAAGTTTAGCAAGATAAATTTCTGCCTTAGGAATAGAATTTAAACTTCACTAAGTTTCCTCTACAAGTAGTGGAAAAAGACTGAAATCTCCAGAGGACTATCCAGCCTAAAATAATTTTGAAATTAAAAGCCTAATTTCTGTGGTCTGAACTGGCCTCTGGAGTCATCAGTGTCTCTGCAAGGAAGAGACAGGGAACCATATTTAGGTGTGAGTATCACCCTAAGCTTTAAGACACACAGAAGAGGTACAGTAATAACAGGAACATTAATTGCAGCACCTTCTTCTCACAAAAACCTTTCCATGGGCGGATCTGGAAGAGCTCCAAGGTGGTTATTAACCTCCACTTACCCATGGGGGAAACTGAGGCAGGCAGAGAGCTGCAGCTTGCTCAAGGCTAACAAGCAGAGGAGCTGGGTTTTGCTGAAAACAACACTCCCCTCCAATTACTGAGCTATTTTTAAGTGGTGAATTTTTTGGGAGTTTAAAAATAGTGCTTGGGAATGCTTTTTTGAAACGTGCAAATGCTGAAAAGGTTACACAAGCGGTAATTGCAAGCCCCACCTCAGTATCTCTACTGTGAATGTGGGCACTGATGGTCTCAATCTCAGTACTCTAAATTGCATTTATTTCTATATAAAAAATGAGAATACTGAGATCATTTTAGAGTGATGCAATACCTAAGAATGATTTACACCTTACTGTTATATTTAGGAGACAACCCCATTTACTGCAAGATTACACAAAACACAGAATGGACTTCAATACCTATATAAATTTTAAGATCATATGATCATTACTGTAATAATCATATTCTGTGTGCCAAAACTGCAAAAATTTATCTTAAGTGACTTGTCAAACTAGGTTTACAGTAGACACATCAGTAATTGATCCAAACAGAAGGTATAGATATACAAGACTACAAGTGACAGCTCTTTTGCTTTACATAAGCAGTGCAAACCTGGTATTAACTAAAACATTACCCAGAGCTGCCATTTCAAAAGTATGTGCAGTTCAAATGGCAAAAACCAGCTCAGCCCTAAAACAATTCCCAAAGGGGACAGGAGCAGATCATCTCTGCTTTTTTATGTTGTTTAGCAACATGAAACACTTCATTGCTATTTATATTTATTTATTTATTCCAGGTTACAGTAGTTACATTTCAAAATTTACAGGGTTAAGCAAATAATACATTGTAAATACAATAAAAAACAATAGTAGTGTAACAACATTCTCTCTAAAATCATAAAGTGAACTTTATCAGTGAATCCACTTTCCTCACATTTTCTTTCATTTCACACAGTAAAGCTTTTGTGTTTGGGTATTTTTTAAACCATAATAATAAAATAAAGCCAAAACAACATGATCAAATTATTATCTGTTCTCAAGCTGCATAATTTTTAACATATCACATGAAAAGAGATCTCAAAAATTAAAGTCATTTTTTCTCAGGCTTTTTGATGACTAGATGGAAAATATCTTGGATTCGTTTTACCAGGTTATTAATAAAGATAATAAAGACATTTTTATTGTGCGTGAAGCAAAGGCACATGGAATATGGCTGTGGATTGAAAAGACTGGGAAGTGGCATCCACTTCATACCTCAGTATAGGATTTATTTCCTGTGATGCTGCCTAACGATGCATTAATTGTGGTAGCAGATACATGAGCCAGATCTTTACCCCAGTTTTACTTGCAAAAGTGTCTCAGGAGGGTTTTGGAAACCATCACACCCTCACACAGCCAAGGCAATTAAAAACCCCCAATTAACTCCCCGTGTAAGCACAACTCACATCGGGAAAAGGCAGCAAGCGAGCACCCCTCCAGAAAACATCCCATTTTTGCAAGTACAAACTGCATCTTCCCATGGAAGGGCTGACACAGCTTTCTGATGGTCCATCAGTCTGTGATTGAAATCCCTTCTCACTTAATAAGCCTGTTTTCCATGTGCCTCCGTTTTGCCGATCTAACACCAGTAACATCTCTGAGACAGACCCGTTTCCAGCTCCATGTTTTGCAAGGTACTGTCCATCTCTATCAATCAGCCCAAATATTTTGGCCTTTACAGTACAAATCACACAGTGCATTTGTTCCAACAATTCCACATGTAACTGCAGCAGCCACAGTGCAGACCCCAATTACTTCAGAAACATCTACTCAACTGGCCTGAATTACACACCCTCATCAGGCAAAGACTCCCCCTAAGGTCAGCTGAAGGATTCTCTGGCCAAAAACTGCAGAGTAAGTTTAATTTTTAATGAGATGAAATGCTAGCCCCACTAAAACCAGTAGAAAATTACTACTAATATCACTGGGGCTAGGATTTAATTTCTTAATGCCCTTGAAATATTATTAAAAAAAGAGATTTATAGTATGTGGATACAGGAAGAGAAAATATATTAACAAGAGACACCAGCTATAATAAATACATTTCAATTTGTAACACAATTGCCAGATATAATCCTGTTTTATTGAAGTTAAGATTAGTTTTCCAGTCTTAACTCTAGCAGCTCAGATAAAATAATCTAACAATCCTGCAAAAACACTAAAAGACACTGAACTTAAAAAAATAGAGATGTGTATTTCTGCCTGAATTATTTTGTCCTTACACTGTTAAAATCTACACTGAAGGTTTTAGTAGGTTTTTTTTTTCCCTGCTCAGTTATTTTGGCAATAGAAAGAACTGAAAAAAGTTTTGCTGCCTTAACTTGAATTTGGTTTATGTTGTATGTTAACTTCTTTCCTAAATAAAGCCTGACAGTTCCATGTTTTATCCTCAGAAAAATCCGTGTGTGAAGGGTGAGGTTTCCTAAAGACCTTCCTTACCAAACCCCACTGGAGGGAGGGAAGCAGCACAAATGCCTGGGGAACAACCTACAGCCAAGGCTGCAAAACCACTGCACGACTGAAGCCCCTGGACTTCCAGGGACTCCTAAAATGGGACTGATTCTAGGAGGAAACCTTTTATTTTTTTATTTACTGAAGTGTCAGTTTGACATTTAGTGACATTTAAACTGAGCATTTATATAAAGGCTACTTATATAAAGGCTACCTGCTGCTAAAATCCCAGCTCTGGGGTCATACAGGTGTTCCACTGTTGCTGTGCTGAAACAGCCACCACATTGAAAACACACAATTCAATGGTTAAAATTACAATATAGGAGCTTGGACCAGAGGCTGCCCTATCCCTGGAAGTGTTCAGGGCCAGGCTGGAGCAACCTGGTCTAGTGGAAGGTGTCCCTGCCCATGGCAGGGGGGTGGAACTGTACGAGCTTTAAGGTCCTTTCCAACCCCAACCATTCCATAGGTTTAAACTGGCACCATCATCCCTGGAATTACACCAACCTACACCAGCTAATCTGGTGCATGTGACTTTTTCAAACCATAAGCAAAATTCTTTAAAGGAACTGGAATGCTTCTTTTACACCATTCTGAAGTATAAAACCCAGGGCAATTAGAGAAACTCTAACTTATCCGTGGTGCTCCACGTCTGTGCAAAACTCCTACTGATTTCTTCCTCTACTTGTCAAATTTGGTGGTTTTGAGGTAATTTGATGAGATGTGAGCATAAACATACATTCAAAATGTAACTCTGGGTTGGAAAGTAAAGAGCTTCCTTCCAATAATCCAAAAATAGTCTTAAGTAAGTCAGACAGCTTTCATGAAACATGGAATGAGTAAGACTAAAATTTTTTGTCAAAATTTCAGCTGAAGAAATTTTAACTCCCTGAAAGTTCCTAGTCAAAGCTCTTTGGAAATAAGAGCTTGTAATGGAAATCATGACAAGTTTAACCACAGCCATGTGATATAGTAGAAATATCCCCAGGAGGCAAAAAAAAAAATAAAAATATTGACACTATATATTGTGGATCTGTTTTCTCAAAGAGATGTCAAAGGCTGTCACACCCATTTAATAAAGTAGAGACTTGTCACTAGTACTGGTATCTGAAGGTTGACTTCTAAATCCCTCAGATTCAGAACAGAAAGGTAGAAGAGAAATGGTCCTGTTTAGTGGCACAGGCTGCCAAATCCTCCATCAGGTAGGTTATATTACACCTGAACAACAGAAAGGAGGGGTTCCCCTCTCCATTTCAGGCCAAACATACTGGAAAACCAGCTCATGGAGCAGATACTCAACTGTGTAAATCAACAAACACTTCATTTCAAAGGAGGTGATTTAGCACAAAGCTGAAGATTTGGCTCCAGTTTTGAGCCAAGTGGAAAGAGTGACCAAAGAATATTTACCATTTACAAAACAATTAACAACCACCGATCTTGTTTTGAACATTAGGTAGCTTTTGTGGGGAAATTAAATTAAAATTATACCTAATATGAACTATTCTCTCAGTCTTCTGGGTGCCTTGAGATAATTTTATCCTAGAAAGAGTACAGCTTTAAAGTCTGTATGCTCAACTTCCGTCATCCTCTGCTTGATCTTTCATGTTCACAGCTGCTTGCGTTGAAAATAACAATTAACAGTAATGGATGAAAATAAAAGGTTTTAATTTTTTGCCTGCAGTAACCAAAACCAAATTTTTATCTATTAATACACTTGATTATTTCAGGTTTTGGTTTTTTTTCTTTTTTAAAGATTACCTAAGACATTGAAGACTGGCAGAAATTTCATTTGGCAACATTTCTAATGAAGTTATTATCCTTTTATCAGATCCATATGTAAAGGTGTTTCAGCCTGAGAGACAAAACAAGTTCAGCTGAACTCCTTACACAGTTTTTCCTGAACTACCTAATTGCTCCTTATATATTATTTTACAAAATAGGTTAAGGGCATGCTTACAGACATACACATTAAAAGAAACCAGTCACTGCAAAAAGCTGCTTCTGCATGCAGGGGAAGATTTATAAAGTTGTCATGCTTTAAAATTGCTGCTCTTACCATCATCATAAAGGCATTTAAATGTATATATATATGTATATCTCAAATCTATGAACACCAGAAGGATCTGCTTTGGTGGTTATTTTATATCAGCAAATACTCTTCCCTGAAGGATCTTATATTTTAAACAGATGAGGACAAGCTGATTAAATTGCAGTCAAACAGAGAGCAACTTGTTTAACTTTTACCTGAAATGCACACAATTTCAGACAAGGGAGTTTTCTAAGAAATTCATATCAAAATCTTTGTATCAAAATTATGAATGAGGGTGATCTGGAAAGAATTTATCTCAGTACTTAAAAATTATCTCCTGCATAGTCTTTCAAACAGTTACTCTGAAAATAACACAGCTCTCTAACCTAATTTTTCTTATGCTTAAAGAAGGCATCACATATTTAAAAAACAAAAGAAGTAACCCTATGACAAGAATAATGTTAAAACACCAGTGTTAGTATTATGCTGATAACAAAAAGCATTTCTTGAGTTCCTGTTACAGGTTTGATCCAAACATAAACTGATGGAAAAAACTCCACTGATTTCTGGGAGGGGGAAAAAAACAAGGCAGATCTACAGAAGATACTGTGGTTACTTCCAACAGGAAGAAATTACACTAAAATAATGAGGGAAAAAGCAACTGTGGTTTAAAAAGCAAAGTAACAGAGCCAAAGGAGACATACAGTGTTCTCTTTGCTTAAACTATGTCTATGCACACTTTCAATTTCCATTGTAAGAATTTTGATTTTAATTTGCATTAAAAACTTTTATCAAGTTCTACCTGATGATAAATATATATTTTTTGGTAGCTACAGAGAAGTTACTTCCCATGAAGAAAGGCCCTAATGCAGAGGTGACCAAAAAATCCCTGTGTGGTAGCAATAACAGTAAGAATTAAATAGAGACTTCTAATATACAGTTTAAATTAATCCTACTTTTAACATCACAGTTTCAAGCCTGTCTACTCAGGATAACTATTAGTATTAAAAAAAAATCCACACAACAGCAAATTCTTGTATTATTTAAATGAAACTAATGGTCTGGCATTCCCCATCACAAGCAAATAATGATTTCAGTGGCATTCAAGCATGGTTCAGTCTGACCCAGACCAGCAGCCCTTCAGACCACCAGGGTGTTTACTTATCTGACTGTCAAGCCTCTCTTCAAATTCCTGTGCCAAGGCTCAGCCCATCCTGACTGGTGCTTATCTTGGGGCAGACAGGACTATTTTTATTTCAGCATGAAGGATGTGGTTTGTCCCTACATACAGGAGGAAGCAGCGGTGCTTTGTGTGCACAGGTTGGGTGTGATTCATCTCGCCTCAATCCAGCCAAAAGTCATCTCTTATAAACTGCTGATAAGGGAGGTTTAGAGAACTAATGGAAGAGAAAGACACTGCTGGGAGATATCCTCAGCAGAGGCTTATCTATTCCCACTGCCTCAGGAGGAGAATCCAGGGCACAGCAAACTGGACACCTGAAATTAGTGGAGATGACTTCCACCCAAACCAAACACACACACACACACACACATATATATATAAATACATGTGCCTATTTGTGCACACAGTATAAAACACCTGCATCCATAAACATGCCATGTGCAACACAGCAGTGACACTGATAAAAAACTCTGGACAGAAAATGAACTACTAAATGGGAGACAAAAAAGAAAAGTAAGAATCGTTGTGCACAGTTGTTATATATATATAGCTAAATATTTAGAGTAAGCTTATTTATTAGTCCTGCCTAAAAAGGAAGAAGAAGAAAAACGTGTTCAAGATGCAAAACTTGGAGTAAACACTCACTTAAGGAAATGTTATGGGTCTGTATCTAGTCTGGGTCTCTAAAGTACTTTACCTCCTTAAATATAAAACTTATTTCCTTATATAAATGTTATAACATGCAAAAAGGGCATCTGGATGAATACCCTGAATGCTCCTATTGTAGCAAAGACAGCTCTACTGCTTTTGGGGTATCTAAACAAGGATTATATTCTCCCAAGTTTCTTGATGAAACCTTAGGGTGGTTCCCCATGACACCTTTAAAGATGTTTATATGTGTGTGCTGGTACATGCATGTGGGTATACTGATTTTTTTTCCTAAACTACATATATTGTCTATAAATTAAAAAAAAACAAAACAAACCAAAACAAACGATACCATGGCAGTAAAACCCAAAAGAGAAAACAAAACAAACATACACAAAGAGAAAAGCAAACCTCATTTTTCAGCATAATCCAAAAATAACATCAAGATTGCAAAGATCTGGGGTTTTTTTCTTTTCCCTTAAGTTTATGATTGATTCAGATCAGGCTCTGCAATATTCCCATTCTCTGGAAAGATAGGTGGAAAATTGTTATTAAAAGTTGCTGGAAACTCCAGAGTAGCATCGACATTTTGATAGCCCACGTAAGAACTGAATGACTGCTGAGGAAGTACTTGGCTATCAGGCATCTGTATGAAAGCCCCTGACTGTGTGGTAGGGGGGATTCTTTGGCCAACTAGTTGAATTTTAGGTTCCCTGGGCTCCAGTTGTTGCTTGCTCTCTTCGTCCGTGTCAAGACGGGTTAGCTTTTCTATCCACATGCGGAATTTCTCCTCTGTCTGCCTCTGCATCTCGGCAAAGCAGTTCATGGCCTCTTCCAGGACATTGCCTATGCAGTTCCTATCCCACACGGTGCCCCTGTCAAGCAATCCTGGAATTTCCCTGGTCGCTCCTCCAGATCCCCCAGCACGACTGAAGCCAGCTTTAAAGACATTGAGGCCATTTGATAAGACATCATTAAGTAAGAACATAGTATTGTTTATTAAAGGCATGTTAACTCAGGAAAACAATTTTCTAAATTCTGTCCCTTGGATACGACAACATGAGAGGAATTAGCAAATATTAAGCAGCAGTATTACTGTCAAAAAAAAAGGTAACATTTTATACTCACTTAGGTTATAAATAGAAATTTTGGGTTCAAAATCATTTTTATTCTAGAAGTCTCAGGCAATTCTGTCACAAAGGTCTCTTTTTTAAAATAAATAAACCAAATTACTCCAATTCCCTTGCAACTTCTGTTTTGAATTCAAGTGAAGGTGTAAAAAAGCATCATACATGTTCAGTTAAGCTGTGATCCAAAGTGCTGTTGTTCAACTGATAAACCTGAATAATTACGTGCATTTTACTTACACACTTGAACCCTTTCATAAAGGGCTGTTAAACACAGACAAAATTGTGCATGAGATAACACAGATAAAGGCTGATATAGTGACTGCAGCACCTACAGCAGACAGGCCCAAAGCTCTTGGCCCAGTTTTGGAAAACACAGTGAACACAGATGAGGAGAACACACACCACAAACACCCATCACGGGGTAACCTGTGAGAGCTGTGCTAACACAGGAGGTGAGAGCAGCCTCTGCCAGGTGTGATGGACACAGCTCCATCACACGGACAATCCACACAACACAGAGCACTGACCCAGCCTCCCTCCAACCAGGACCTGTCCACACTCCTAGCGTTAATCCCAGGCAAGGCAGAAAACAGGGAATGTTTGGAAGGAAATTGTTCTCCTTCCTGCTATCCCATCCAAAAGGTGGGGGAAATTCCTCGCTTTGGGATTATCAGGAAGAACTGTAGCAGCAAGAAGGCTGTCCTCATTACCCCACTGTTCATACCAGTAAGAAAAGGCAGTGCTATCAATATTTTTAAGCTGAGAGGTCACTGAGGATCATCTAGGAAGCAATAAACCCCCAAGAAAACACGGCTCTGTACCTGTTTGAGGAATCAGAAACAGTATGTGCACGCCATCCAAACACACAAATGCTACCTAAGGTAATTCCAAAAAAAGACAAGCATCACATTAAACTACAAAAAGCAGCTACAGAACCCAATAATTTAACATGTAAACGTGAGACTTGTGGCATCCTCTAACTTAAGAATAGTAGAAAACACCCTAAGAATGAGAGAAATTATTGCACAACTTAAGCAAGTATTTACTAATAAAAACATAAGGCACTAAATTTTTATTGGGATTTCACGGTGTACATGAAATTACAGTATTACTTAAACACCACATTCTTTTTAGGAGCTATTTAAATGAGGTATACATAGGTCCTTCAGTAACAGCTAAGGAAAGACCAAGATTATTTTTTCATTTCTGACCAGTTACAAAACCCCCTAATTTTTAAGTCTTTCTTCCCCAACTATTTACCTATCAAACAGGCTGGAAATTCAGCATTCATGTCCTCTGGTCAAAAATAATTATAGCCATTAATTTACATCCCTCCAACTGCATTTTAACTAAAATTAATCATATAATATGGTACCTTACTCGTAAAACATGGGTTGGTTTCTTTTGTGTATTCAATACTTTTTTTCATCCCTGAAAAAAATATTTCTCCTGTTCAATTATTCCTAGTATTGAACATCCAATATAATGCAGTTTATTTGTCTTTAGTCAGGGATCTTATCCTAAAATCAAGGAACTAAATGACAGTCTGATTTCCACAGGCTCATTAATGTTAAATTTTAATTGCAATTTAAATAAAAACTATTAATGGTAAAACATGATGTCCACCTAGGTTTTTATATTTAAGAATGAACTAGAATGGTCAAAGTTGACCATTGTTTTGTAAACTGAAGAAACTATGTATTAAAATATATATAACCCTGCGATACTATTTTTAAAAGCCATCATTCATAGTGTATCTACAATTTACAGTAGCATCAAAGCAATGTTTCAAATGCTGCCCCTTCAATTCATTATAACAAGCCTTATTAAATATTTTCTTTATTTCAGGGTTAAAAAAAAATCAAGCCAAAAATGCATTTTTATATATTAAAAATGCTAGCATTTATTTAAGTGGTCCCTCCTCTATAAACTTACAACTCTATAGTTCAAGTTATACCAAGTTTAAAGGGAAAGAAATTTGCAGTAACAAAGGGGTCAGAATCCAAGATTTGTATCTTATTTTCAACACAATGCCTCCTGCAAAACAGCACCTAAGAAATGACCCAGTGCTGTCTCTTAGTGGGATCTATTCAGTACTACCTAAGTATTCACTGAATCCAAAGTTATTTAATTTAGGAAGTCTGACAACCTAAAAATTTAAGATATGCTTCACCTTCATTCTAACTAGCAATGGTTGATCCCTGTTATGTCATTTATGCAACAGATATCCAAATTAGTATCTTACTGCAAATCATTTTTAACAGACTACTTTTTTCCTATATGTTAAACACAACTGTCATTCTGAGTGGCTTGAATGAAATTCATCCCTTGTAAGATGCTTCTTCAAAAGTCTATGCACAATTCTTGTGAGGAAGGAACCTGGACAAATCCCTCACACACACTGTGCCCTCTCTCTTTGGGTTTCTGCATTTTTCACTTTTTTTAATCAAAGTGAGCTGCAACTTTCTCAACATCAACACTCAAACATTGTAATAGATTTTTCTGAAAGCCTAAAACATGAGTCACCCCCACTTCAATTCACTTTTCCGAGTTGTAGAAAGCACAATGGTGGTGAAATGCCAATATTTTCGAATTTTTAAGAACCCCTTTCTTCTTCCAGGAAAGAAGTGTTTACAGAGAGATAAATATTGATTCCCAGACTTGCTCTCATGCCAGTTTCACTCAGAGTTAATTTGCAGCATCAAAAGTGAGATTGTTTCACGGAATAATTTCCAGCAGCAGCAAGTCAGCAGAACCTATTTCAGGACTCGTATGTTTATCTGGTTGTTAAGAATAATAAAATCTTAAATGCCAACAGAGAGGCTCAGTCACTAAAAGGTAAAAAATTGCTCCTCATCTGCAATAATCCAAAGATCATGGTATTCACTGAAATAAAGGGCCCAAGATCATGACTGCTCAGGTCAGTGAAAAGATTCTCAGGAGCACCCATGAAGTTTAGACTGAACCTGCATTTTCAGGTGTAAATTAACACCACAGGATCCATTCAGAGTAACATACTTATATTGTGTCCCGTGCAGCTCACAATATTGAAGTACCATCAGCAAACTCTCAACTTTTCAATCCTTCCTGAGGAGAAAACCAAGCCAATTTAATCCACAATACATTTGAGTTCAGCATAGAACTGACTCTCCATTGCATAAGTGCTCTGTTAGCAACTTCATGGCATTATTATGTGTTTCACTGAACATTTTCCTTACCTTACGAGTTTAGCCAAACATATTTCATAGCCAGTGACATGGATGGTTTAAAAAAAGGTAACTACACTAGTTAAATGGAAGAGGTTTAGTGACACACCACAAAAAACTACTGTATTCTCAAACGTGGCAGTTTAATTTTCTGACCACACACAAGCAAACTGTCTGCTGTAACACTCCCTGTGTTCCTAGGTTAAGAGCCACAGTATGTGTAACCTTTGCCATGAAGGCCACATTAAGTGCCACTAAAAATTTTAGAGCATCTCTGTTGGCAAAGCTATTTCAGACAACAGATGGCTGAAAATGAGCCCTGATCATACGTGGTGTTGAGTCAGTAACCAACACTGCAGCTGAGCTGTGCAAATACAGTCAGACTAAGGGGAACACAGGTTACCTGCAAAACTCTTCTGCATCAATGTGCACAGACTTCTTTCAAAAGTAAAGGCAAAAGTTTTTTCATGTCCTGAGACTGGAGTTAAACCTCTCAGCTTTCGACTGTCTGCAGAGGACACCCATGGCCTGGATTTCCAGTAAAGCTTTTTAATACCCTGTATTGTTTTCTGCCTACATGTTCGTTCCCTAAATTTTGAGGATATTCACAGTGTTTTGCTAAGTGCACTGAAATGGCTTTCTAGTCACAAGGATGGTTTCAGTACTTTGCCAGCTCCAGGAGGAGGGATCACAGATGGCATGTGAACCCACCACGGGGATGGAGCGCTGGGAGTCCGACTCCAACTTGCAGCTCCACTGCATCTGTTACAACCACAACATTTCCTTAGCTCACAAGAAGCACAGGATGAATTTTTTGGCCAAACCTTGTCCTTATCTCTATAGAGAACATTTTTCTCTTGCACTTGTGAACTGTCTCCCATGAACCAAAGCCGTTTCTATTTAAAGGAAAACCGCAACATGGCAGATTCACATCTCACCTAATGGCACCAAAAGGGCAGCTCAAACATTTCAATGTCTTAAATGGAGCTTAGCATCAAGCAGATGACACATGCTATGGAAAAAAGAGCAAATGTTAGTGTTCCTAAGGATGATCTGTGCACCCCCACATCTTGCACTGCAGGTTAAACTGGGCCTCGGTGTCATCATCACTAAATTAAGTCTGTCTGTGCGATGGGACCTTCTGACCACAAGCAGCTCATGGTTAAGACCAAGAGCCCAGTGAGAGATTTGAAGTGCCCTGGAGTGGTTTCAGGTCCCTGCAAAGGCAGTCAGAAACCCAAGCAGACCCAAAAATGCCAAGTGGTACCTTCTGGTTCACAAGCTACTTTTATGACTTAAAAAAAAGAGGGATTAATTCTGTGAGTTTTGGATTTTTTGAGAGGCGGGAAGGAAGCGGTCCCAAAACTCAATGAAACAACTTTCTTCAACAGGCTTTAAATCAGGCTTTAATTGCCCAGAGTGTAAATATAATAAATAAAAAGGCACAAAACCATGAAAGCTACAAAGCTGACTAACTACTAAATAGGTAAAAATAATTTTAGATCTCTATTAAAAGTTTACTACGCAATAATTACAGGAGGAGATTACGCCTCTCCCAGACTTTCTAATAATAAACATTTACTTCCTTTGTGCAACCTGCTTCCTAGCAGGTGTGGGAAGGACGCCAGTTTTCATGGGAGCAGCATCATTCACCATAACCAACTCAGTTAAAACAATTCTTCGTAAAATCTGCTGCAAATATTTTAAATAATTCATCTAGAAAACATTAGTTCAGCAACTTAATATTGCAGTTTTCCTTTAAATGTTCTTGCCCTTTGTAAGATGATCTTTGTCTCAAAAAAAAAAGAAAAAAAAAAAACACCTTCTAGCACAAGAGGCAAAAAGGCATGTAACCCAGTAAAAATTGGCAAGCCAAAAAGTTTATTTTTATGTGATTTTATTTCTGATTGCCATATGAAGATTGCCATATGATGATGGTTCTTTGTTATAATATGCTGCAAGAATAATTCACACAAAATCCTGTCCACGGCACTTGGGATAATAAAATAACAAAGACTCAGCAGACAAAAACCTTGAAGAATTCAACTTTCTTTTGCTAATAAAATGATGCTAACAAAATTACAGGAATGCCCCTATAATTTGCTACCTCCCATCTTAACACAGATGTGTCAGAAAGTTAAAAGTGTAGAAATCACTGAACTTCAGGACATAGGAAAACAGTAACAGCTTTGTCTAAGATTCTGAAAATTTAGGTGTGAATATAGCTTGGGCACCTGTGTAATCATGTTTATATCCTAAAATAGGTGACCAGCTGCAGTCTGCAAGAACTTAGAATAAGGCAAAGCAGGTTTGTCATGCACTGACACGTTGAGCTGAAAGCACGGAGTAAGTGCAGTAATGGCCAGGCCTTACTGTAACACAGGCAAGAGGTGTGCTGTGCCATTTCTAACACAAAGTGACAAGCTGTGGTCTTTTTATACTAAAGCAAAGCTGGCCACTTATCTTAAGAATTAGATTATCACCATCTAATGGAATTTGACAGCACTGACAGGAGTTCATATAGGCTTACAAAGTAAAAGATCTGAAAATTCCAGAATTCAAAGGTAGTCCTTTCTCCCATTTACCATACCTATGCTTTGTTGGCGTGCAGAAGTGCACCAAAACCTCAGAACAGATTTTAAAATTTGCCCATGTCTCATTAATACACTGCAGTCTTCAAATTTACACAGAGCTGCAGTTCTCCTGGGTTTTTTCTCAAGTGTCACTCATCTAATTTAGCATGACAGCTGAGAAACGATGTCAGATGCGTTTACAGTTCAGTTTAAAAAACATCCTCTACCTGGTATCTCTGCAGTGATTGTCTTGCTGCTCCCTGAAACCTCTTCGTCATCATCTGACGAGCTCGTGCTGGAGTCACAGGTCAGGTCGCTGTCGCTGGTACTGCTGTCCTGCAGCAGGTTGTACTTCTTGCGAGCAGCTGCCTCCCGCTTCTGCCTCAGGAGCCGGATCCTTTCTTTGTGCTTTTGGCTTCGGTGACCCTTTGCCTTGGTAACTCGACCGTTCTGCTTATCACTAGACTGTCGGTTTTTCTTGGCAGCCATTGTTGAAGTTTCGCTTTCAGACCTGGATCTCCGGGATTTCCTCCCGACTGCAGCCCCAGACGCTGCAGAAGGGTCTCCCTCCACGACAGCCTCAGCTTGACAGGGCTCATTCTCTTCCGTGGAAGACAACGTGTCTGAGTCAGCCAAATGCCCACTGGAAGAAGGGGAAAGCATGCAGTGATTGGAAGAGTCACTCTCATAAATTCGACTACCCGTCGGCTTGTCGCTCTCCGTGGATGCCAGCTGGGACTCCGAGGAGTCCCGCCTCAGTTCCATCAGCAAACAAGGCATGGAAGACAGCACTGCAGAGTCTGCTGCAGCAGGCATGCTGTCTTTCTGGGTTTGTGTCTCAAGTTCTATAGGTCCATCTTCATCAGGAGCAGTCTCTTGCTTTTCAGAAGTCTTTGGTGGAACTTCTGAATCAGCAAGTTCTTCAGCCTTTCCTGCTGCCTCCATCTTCATTGCAGAGCAACAAGGTCCTCCTGGTCTCAGAGCATCGAGCACGTGGTCTGGTGGAGTGGGAGAACTAGATGTGCCCTTCAGCAATACAGCAGCCTGCACAAGAACAGAAGAGTAAGAATAATTTACACAAATAACTCACTCATCCCTGCTCTCCACAGTATTACCTGAACAACCCACTGCTTTCACTGACAGACAGTATGATTCATAAAATCCCAAAATGGTTTGGGTTGGGAAGGGGCCTTAAAGATGATCTCATTCCAACTCCCTGCCATGGGCAGGGACAACTTCCACTATCCCAGGGTGCTCCAAGCCCCGTCCAGCCTGGCCTTGGACACTTCCAGGGATCCAGGGGCAGCCACAGCTTCTCTGCC
>JAWWTY010000088.1:70483038-70498902 GCA_035222235.1 Margarornis squamiger | reverse complement strand
GGCTCTCAGGTGTCCCTGGAGCCTTCTCTTCTCCAGGTGAGCCCCCCCAGCTCTCCCAGCCTGGCTCCAGAGCAGAGTGCTGTATTGCTAGTATTGTGTTGGTTTTCTGAATGTGTGTTTTCCTAGTGAACTCATCCTGTTACACCAAACCATTCCTTTGTTTACACACCTATGAAAGATGGTACTGGAGACAACATTAAATATGGTTCACTTAACTAGAATAATCAAAATAGAGCAGAAAATAACAAAAATATTTCTGAACTCTTCCATTATAAAATTTAATCAGTAGTTACAATCAACATATGTTAAACTTCTTTACCTAGAACTTTAAACATATTTTAGCACAGAATTTTAGTCCTTCTAACAACACCAGTCTGAAAATTCCTAGTCTTGGCAGTCATCCACCTGGACAGACCAGAATATACTTCAGTTTCCATATCTGTATGAAATGTACTTTCAGCTGAAAAGGACCTCAACCTTATAAAACTACAAAGCTTTTATGGTGATTTCCAAACTGTACCAATGTGACATGGGAGAAATTTCATCACTGTGCACAGAAACTGAAGAAGCTGCTGAATGAACATAACATAGCAAGAATGTAGACACCTTCCTTTGCCAGTGGAACTGCTCTACCAGTTGATCTTTCATACCAAAGACTTACTTAATAAAGAAGCGCCATGAAGTGCCACTAAACTGACAGAGACAGGGCTGTAGGCACTGTCTTTAAAGGTATGAGCTATGTGTAACACAGATTTGTGCTCAGCAGAGAACCACCACACTGGTCAGTCTCCTAAAGATGTTTTAGGAGTATCTAACACACCGTTTGAGAGCTCCCTGACTGTCTTCCACACAAGTCCTGGTTATATGAGAACCTGAAGGCTGACCTAGTTTCTTTCAAGTCTGTCAGGAAAGCAGCATCAAGTAGTAGGGGCTGCAAGCATTATCCACCCACACCAGTATCCTGCATTTTACTTCAAGTTACAATTTAATAGATGGCATTGTGTCAGTGCAAATACAAAACCCAAGCTGTTTATCTGATTGATAACTTGGCATGTTATCTACCAAAAAATACCTGAAGTAACTTCAAGGAAATTTTGTCTGAGAGATCAATAGTTACCACTCTACATTATTCACACTTTGCCTGTCACTTAAATTTTCACTTGGAATTCAACACAGAATAAAGGTCTTTCAATTACTGCATTCACTTACAGATGAATGGTATGGAACAAATCCTTTATGGGTTCACAGGTATAGTAAATGATAATGGCACTTCAAAAAACAAAGTGTGGACAAGAAAAGGCAGTAGTGAGATTTAATCTAAAAAAATGCATTTCTGCAGAGATGGGCAATCAGTACTTGAATGTCCTGAGGAAATGGATGGTTCAGAGAGATTTTTCTGTACCCTGACAATAGTTCTTTAATTTCCTGAACCATCCCAAGATGCCTGTAACTGTATGTATGTAATTGTACATATATAATTATATGTATGCAATACCCAGCACAATATAAGGGTACTTCCCTACTTCTGAAAGGAGCTGTGCAAAGCTCAGCTTTGTCCTGTCTGCCCTAACCCACTTAGAAACTTCATTTTCAAAGAACACTAAAATAGAGTTCCTGCTTCCTTCAGGCTAATAAATGAAATGCTCTGGAAGGGAACCATGAAAATACTTAAAGGACAGGAACGCCAGTTAAAGAAAGAAAGGCTGGTTTATATCAGACAACACAAGGAAGATGGAGATGATGAGGTCTGCTAATATAAGGAAAATAAAATTCCAAAGCCAAAACCCCAAACAGCAAACCCAGCATTTTCCTTCCAAAGAAAAGAATAACATGCATACTGTAAAATATGGGAACATATATATGAAGAAACATATTTGTGAACAATTGCACTGAGTAAACCTCTATTGAAAGCAACTTGAAAGAATTTCTGGAGATAGTAATTTCATGTAAGCAGTAAATATAATGTACGAACAATTTATTTCCAAGGCCACAGAAAAGCATCAATAAACTCAAATGATGTATACATACATTCTGAGACATAAATGCATCTCAATACTGTAATAAAACCAGTACTTCTACATGATTCATTTGCAAAACTGTATTATCCAATAATTCTCCTCTTATACAGGTAAGTAAAAGACAGGTTTGATGATGAAATGATTGGCCAAGACTTCTGCACTGGGGGATTTGTATTGTATCAGCTTTGCTCTGGTCATAGACTTTGAAATGAAACATGCTTTCTCTAAGAGTTTTGAAATGTACAGACATGGGGAAAAGAAAGGCTGCCCAGACAGAAACCAAAAGTGTGTTAGTGTGGACAAATGAAATTATATTTAAATATTCATACTAATAACTGCAGAACAACTTCTGCCCTGTTCAGCCTTTCAGCCTGAGGAGCACAAAGAACAGAGCCTGACACAAAGCTAGAGGGCAGCCAAAGTGAACTACAGACTTTATTTCACCAACATCCTAATTGAGAACATCATTTACCTCACAGCTCCCAAAGGGACTATAACAACACCTGCACTTGCCTTTCCATGTCTCTGGCCTGTCAGCCAGGAAAAAAAAAATACGTTTCATCTACATGTTCCCACCTCATTAACAGTCTAATTACAATGATTTTATAGGATTTTTTTATTATTAAGTAGGATCTTACTTTAACTACTCCAACCATGCTGGTTTGGTTTCTCACACAGCAATCAGTGAATTACATTTTCAGTGAGTTGGCAGCACAGGGCAGCAACACTGACAACTGACTGTTTCTGTGTACATGGACAAAATACCTGCTGTGGTGAGGTCTGTACTCTCCAGGTCCCTTGAACTGGCTTTTTAGACATCACCAATTCCAGTATTAGTATGTATGTAAACCAGAACTCTGTCTTTCTCTCAGTGGAAAAAAAAAAATCTAGCATGACTCAAACAGACTTTGCTTCAGGGAAATACAGACAGTTCAGGAGAAAATATCTATGCCAAGGAAAGCCTTGTCTCAAAGAAATGAAAAAAATGTACTTATTTAGTTCTACTTGAGAAATGTATAGATCAGCAAAAAGGGACTATACTAAAAAACTCACATTCCTTTCTTGCCACTCACTTTTCCAGTAGCAGTACTAGAAAAGGTAACCTCAAGGTGGTGCTACAGAGAGGCCACTTTTTTTACTGCAATGAGAACACAGAACTGAAGAGTAAGTTGTGATGCTTACAGACACAGATGGATACTTAATTAGACATTGAGTGGAAATGTCATTCTCCTTTCACTAATGAACAGACACTGCACTGATGAACTTAAAAGGCAGTTCTGTAAAAACTTCTGTGCTAGATTTTTCCAACAGAAAGTATGTTACTTTCCAGTCACACAGAGAACATACTATTATGCAGAAACCCTTAAATGATCTAACTGTACCTCTACCTGGGAAACATTTTGAAATCAGACTCATTGGCAAAGGCAAATAATTTGTACACAAGGAAATCTGCGGTCCAGAAGGATTCTGAAGGTCAGGTTAGCAAAGACAGCCCAGCCTCTAACAGTTTCCTACCACTAACAAGGATGAGTTTTGTTCCTTACTTTTCCCAACCAATTGTGACTGCACAGTCCTATACCCTCCTTTGCACCAGAACCCTTTCGTGGGTAGATTCCTTTCACTAAGCCAGCAGAAATCAAAACGACAAAGTAGATGAAATTTTCTGCCAGAGCTGGCAGTAAGGAGTGAAGGGAGGGCAATTAGAAACCATCCCCTTAGAAAAACACAAATCTGATGAAAAGCTACCTGCTGTTTGGTCTCATCACACCTTGAACTCATAGGTTCTGCCTAGATACAGGAGAGAGTACTGAGGGATCTTTTCCTGGAACTGTATGCTCTGGGAAGGGATTTTTGTAGATAAAAAAGTGATTAAAAGCAAAACAAATCCAGAGCTGATAGCAGCTCCCTAAAGAACAACTATCACATAACATATACTACTGCGCATAGAGTTGTACTGAAGATGGCAGGTTTCCCATGGCAGAGTCTCAGCCATCAGATTATGAAAATAAATAATTTAATAGAGTTGCAGAGCAGCAGACCAGCGGGAGGTGGGTTCCTCTGGAGAGGGACCCTGAACAAAGAAATCCCCAGGCAATTACACAACTTACGCACCTGCCCCTCACCCGCGTTGTCTGCACCTCTTGGCTCAGTGGTGACTTCTGGTATGGGGCTCTCCAGCACCTCACTGGGTTCTTTCTCCATGTCCAGGCAGGCAGGCTGTTCAACTCTTGTGGAGCTGCAGCTTCTGCTGGTGGTTGTTGTCTCCTGATCTTCTGGTCTGAGCTTCTGGTGCTCGCTGGCAGAGCACACAGAACTTAAAAAGCCCTTGACTCAAGGTAATCAGTACTTAGCAACAACTAAAACACTGGTGTGTTATCAATGTTCTCATTCTAAAGACAAAACACAGCGCTGTATCAGCTGCTAGGAGGATTACTAAGGCAATTAGCTCCATTCCAGAAGCAAAAATCTCAAGGTGTAAGATCATAGCTTAAGGTTGAAGGCTTCATCAAAATCCAGCTACTCAGACACAGCAAACAAACCAAATCACACAGCATTATATACTAACAGTTAGAACATTCTTCATTCTACTTACAACTTACTTAAACTGAACAAGGGATACCTCTCAATAGCCTGAAATACTTAATAAACACCATGATACCCTAACCTTAATTGTACATTGTTGTTTTAGGTGCTATTGAACTGATTAATGGTAAAGAATGCCATCTTGTCTGAAGCAAACCAGCTCTTTTTCTCAGAGGCTGTGGACAGGATTCTTACTCTGGAGGTGGTACATTTTTCACAGCAGCTTGCTGTTAAAATCACTTCAGTTTACTACTAGCACATTTCCTCTTAAGCAGAGTCCAACAGACCATTTCTTTCCTGTTTATCACCTTCTTATGCTGATTCTAGCAACAGAATAAATAAATAAAATTATATAGCAGAACATTGCCTTTTAGTGCCATTTCAGTCAGTGCTGAAAGAAAACAATTTGAACAACCCACCTCCTCTCACCACTTGCCATTCATTTGCAAGCTGTAATTTTTAAAGAAATGAGAAACTGTACCTATACCATTGCAGCAAATACCATTCTTTAGGCTTTTGTGACTACATAAATGAAAAGTTAACTGTACTGCTGCAGACAAGTTACTTGTTCAGAGTACATAGCTAACCAGAGATCCTTCCAGACCTTTCTTGCCTCACAGTTCCAGTGCCACATGTCAGTTATTCTAATATATATATATGAATATGTGTTTGATATTTGTGGGAAATTAAATAGTACAATGGTTTGTTCTTACACAATTATTTCCATCACCAGTGGATTACATTATCTCACATTCACCCAACACAGATGAGCACAGATGGAATAAATCAGAGGTGTAAGAGAAGTAATGACAAATGCATACAACAGGGGCTAATAAAATTATGTAAAACAGCATACTATTTTTAAAAATGTAAACACAGGCAAGCTCATCAAGAGCTCTGAATGGAACTTGATAGACTCTGTGTGTGAGGATGGTGGGTTGGGAAAGGACAGAAGCAGCACATGGCTCGGGTACTGAATTGTTGATTGTGAAGCACAGTTCACATCCGCTTCATAATACAGGATAAACTTGTCACAAGAAAACAAAGTTATGCCCTCTTCTGACGGAAGGACATGTAACTCAGAAGATGGGAAGTGCTAATAAACCTGTCCACTTGTGAAGCTTCACCAAAACCCATGTAGGTGCAGCTGTGTTCATGCTTTCGGTCTTCTGGAATCACCTTCTTTTCCATTAAAAGCCAACACTGAATTAATCACTGAATTCACCAACAACATTCTATTACAAACAACACATGCAGATATTAGAGAACCACCAAATGGTTTGGGTTGGAAGAGACCTTAAAGCCCATCTTGTTCCAACCCCCTGCCCATGGGCAGGGACGCCTTCCATCAGGCCAGGATGCTCCAAGCCCTGTCCAGCCTGGACTTGGACACTTCCAGGGATGGGACAGCCACAGCTTTTCTGGGCAACCTGTGCCAGGGCCTCCCCACCATCATGGTCAAGAATTTCTTCCTAGTATTTCATCTAAACCTGCCCTCTGTCAGCTCAAAGCCATCACCCTAGGCCAGACACCAACATTTCTAATTAACTAAAAACTAATCAACCCAAATAATTAGACCTCTATCAGAAAAGACCGATCTACATCCACACAGATGTAGAAGTAACAACAGTTTCTGGACCTCCCAACTTGTTCAGTTCCTACCCAAGATGCCATACATTCTTTTCTATTTTCTTTTAAGTGTCACACATACCCATACACTTAAAACAAGAGCAGTGAGTCCAGCACTCACTCCATTTAGCTCAAGACAGTTGACTCAGCTCTGTGTGGATGTGTGTGCACGATGCTCTACAGCAGATTTTTCATAACACTGAGCCACCCCCACAGGGATACTGTGTAATTTATATAGCGTTCCTTTGAAAATGCTGCCCTAAAGCTGACTCACTGGCATACAATCCTACCTAAGGCACATTTCTGGGAGTGGATCTGGCTCTTTATCTGATGATTCATAAATCAGGCCTGGTAGCAATCCCAAAGAAAAGGACCCTTCGGAACCGACATGGTAAGAAAATTGTGGTGGAAAACAAAAGAAGAAAGGATTAAACTAATGCTCTGTTTCAACTGGTTTTGCGTAAATAAACGAAGGCTAAAAATAGGCTGCACCTACTGAGTGCTCAACAAGCTGCATAGACAAATTATCCAAGACTGAATACAAATTACAAGTTTATATGTTAATGTAAAGCTCTGCGGAGCATCCTTTGTAATCCTGAAAGGAAACATTTTTCATCCTAAATAAGAAACAAGACTTCAAATTTAAATACAGGTTTTTGCATTGTAATGCTTAATGCACATATTCTGCCTCTTTCAAAGGAAAGGCACCTACCAGGTATGGTTTAGTTCCCAAGTCTGCATAAAGGTTTACAAAAACATTCACCAGCTGCACTGGAATCCCACAAAAAAAAAGAAAATCATAGTCCTTGCACACAGATGAAAGCACACCAGGTTGTCTGCACTTAGCCTTCTAAAAATCTCTCTTCTTTATCATAGTGAAACTGCTTTTCTCAAGGGAACAGCAATTCAAAGGCTGCAAAGCTCTCTACTCTAAAAAATAGAGGGGGCATATATTTACAAAACTAGTGGCAGAAATAAATGCTAGCATAGTCATGCTTTGTTCCTTTTTCTCTCAGCTATGTATTAGCTTGTAGAAGACCACCCTACAGAGGGTTATCATGTGGATGGACCACCTTTTTCTAAGATACTGAGTTTAAGAAATTTTCCCACCTTACCTATCCATTCCTGTTACTCTAAGGAAATGTATTCTGTGCTTCCCCATTCTACACAAACAGACCTCCTCTTCTCATGAAATGTTGGCCTATTGTTCCATCACTGTCTAATAAAGTAATGCTCACAGAAAAGCCACATCTTAAATTGCTTGAGCATGACAGCAATAATTTAATCCTAATTTTCAGAGCACATCTCAGGAACATTTATCTGAGATACCCTGAAAGTAATCAACATTGTGTTACTCACTAATAGCTACAATTGGCAGATCAGGACAACTGCAATGTAACTTCAAAGTAATAAATCCGCCTCAGCAGTGCAGTATACCCACAGTAATAAAGGCTGGAAAATACCTCTAAGATCATGAAGTCCAACCTTCAACCCAGCAGCACCACCACATTCTCCACTAAACCACGTCCTCCAGTGCCATCTCCACATATTTTTGAACGCTTCCAGGGATGGTGACTATACCACTTCACCATCTTCACCACTTCCCTGGGATTCATCCCAGAAGGGCTTGTGCTGTCTCCCATGAAAATCAAAGCCAGTCCAGCATGGACAGGCACAAACGCCCCTTGCCTTAGCTGCTCTTTGGAAATTTCAAGGCAGTAATGAGTGCCATGGGATGCAGGGAGCCTTTAAGCCACCCCACAGTTCACTGCCACTGAAGAGACATAGGCCTGCCTCCCCACCTGGGCTGGGAGCACCTCCCAGAGGAAAGCTGTGCACCTGGGCTCACTGGCTGGGATCAGAGCCAGGATCCAGAGGGGCAGCAAGGCATCTTACACAGGAGGCAGCAGCCTGGAGCAAGGCAGAGCACTGGGGATTCACCCAGGTCTTGCCTAACAGCCCTCTGGAATTGCACAACCCTTGACATCAGGAGGAGAGATGCTCTCAGGAGATAAGTTTGTCTTGTTTTGTCAAGTTGTGTGTAAAGTCCCTTTCCAGGACCTGTGGTGCCCACCTAACCCCACCATCTCCTGGTCTGTCTCCTGGGCACTTCCCAGTGACTCTCCAGCATCTCCCCACCTCTCACAGCCATTCAAGAGCTTGAGGCACTGAACTAGACTTGCTGTGCATTTACAACAGCCATTTAACAAAGATGAGTTATGAGACACTAAGTAACTCTACTGCTTATAAATATTTTATGATCAGGCCTTTTTACGCGTCTTTGCCATGGGAAATAAACAAAACCGACCCTCAGAGATTTCAAAGCTTCAAATACTTTAATTCAACACCAATGAATGTCTTTGCCTTAAGGTAGTCTCTTCCTGGCACAGAGCAGTAACATACCCATTTTATGGTCTGGCCAACTGAACACTGGGGTGATGTGCCCAAATGCTACAGAAGGGTTGGAAAGGAGCTGCAAGCCCAGCAAACCCTGATCTCAAGTCATTTTCTCATCCACAAAGCCACTAGTATTAATTTCTTTACTTAGTAAGTTAGTAGTATAACCTAAATATTGCACCATGAATTCTCAGCAGGTATACCACTGAAAAATAAATGGTATCAATATACTAGAAGGAAAGTCACGTGGCATTCAATTGATGAAACTTGACTGTAAGACACCAGCTGCTCTTCTTGACATCAAACCCTTGACTTGTTTTTGGCCAGTAACAAGAGGTGCTGATTGATTTCAGCATCCACTAGATTGCTAGCAATGGATATAGCACAGCCCTTATGTATCCAAAGTGCTCCTCAAAGAAGAAAGAACTTGTGATGGAGGTCTCAGTGTGAAGCAAACACAGGCTGGTTCTACAACTGAACAAAAGCTGCCTTGGATATTTCAAAACAACAGAACTGACTGGGTCAAAAGCCAGTTATATGTGTGTTATGAATAATGCCTCTACCATGGGTTTTACTATCAGATACTTTCTACAGTATTTGCTCCCAGCTGGCAGAGGAGAAGAAATTTGAGCTCTACTTCAAGAGGACAACAGACAGACCAGGAAACAGACATTTCTTTCCCACAACATACAGGAACTTTGCATATATTTGACTACAAAAATTAACAGTATATAAGAGGATACCACATTACCACTATTAAGAGAGAAAAAGAGACTTAAAAGGTAGTTTTCAGCAGTACCATGCAAGTACTGACAAGAGAAAAAAAGAATACCATGCAACCCACTCCTCTCCCCCCCAAGTTATTTATCCTTAAATAAAAGCATAATTTACCCCAAAATTATTTGTTGCATTATTATTCCTGTTTAGGAGAGTGGCTCAGCTGGCAGACCTTTCTTGAGCATAAAACTAATCCTGAGCAACAGGAGACATAAATGATATAAACAACTTTCCCAGCAAAAGGGGAGATCGAGTTAAAAAAGAGCATCAAATCTGTAGTACTAATTCAACCTCATTCCATTCATCCAACACGATCTTATTGTTGCTGAAGGGTGGCAAGTTCCATATAGGCAAATAGGAATTCACTATCAATGTTAAACAGTAGAAAAAACCATTTTTATCCTGTAAAACAAGCAAGGGAAATCAGGCATCTGTTATCAAAGCAACTTTAAATTGAGGAGAGGTGTACAGCTAATTATTGAGGGCTTATGAAGTTAACTCTGGCAAGATATTCAATGAATTTCCCTGGCTTAGTTTTATGGTATTCAGCAATTTCTTACAGTGAGCAGATTCAAAGCCCATGAATTGTCTCTAAGATGACTTACTAGTAACAGTAAGTGGAACCATGAAAAATAAAATTTCACCCTAAAGGCTTTCTGAAAAATAATATTTAAATAAATATGTGGGGTTTTTATGACTCCTCACAGAATCTGCATAGTGCTCATCAAAAGGTGTTACCAGCTCTGGAGGAAACACAGCTATTGACACCTTAAATTGTATTTATCAGCAATGGGCTCATGGGCACTGCTACCACAAAGCCCATTCTTTCCCACAAGGAAAATTTCATTTCCAAAGTATCTCTAATCAAACACAATGAGACTACCAGTATTTCAGCCAACTTACTTCATTAGGAGACAACCTCTAAACCACTGTATTTACAACCACAAATTACAAATTGATGGCTTCCCTGACTTTCTCTTTAACATTTTTCCCCAAATTGCTAGATTACTTAGAACTGTTTTTCTGGCAAGAGCTGGCATTCCAAGAAAGCAAGAACCAGGAGAGTAAGCTGAGGAGTCAGGAGAATTACCAGCTGATGGCAAAGCCTCAGTACAAGAGAACAGCACTGTCTCAACCTTACCTGGCTATCAAGCCAAGCTGCTTCTTTTTTGCTTCAGAAAGTTTGACAGTATTGTTGGAGCAGTCAGCACCAACCTGAAACCGGTACCATGGAAATGCAATATTCCCAATGAAAAAGAAATTACTGAAATGGTAATTGCTTCATCATGCAGACAACTGGCTCTTACTTATTCCCAGCTCTGCTACTGTGAGTCACTTGGCCTCTACCCATGTACGATGAATGAAACTGAAATCTGCCTTCTCAAAATAAGTCATGAAATGCTAACGATCAAGCACCCTGAAACAAGACATTAGAGCAGAAAGGTAGCAAGAGAAACACCTATCCAATCAAGGTCCAGCTCTTCCTCCTCATTTTCAGGAAAGTTTGAAGCATCAAAGTAGAAGAGCATTGTGGAAGACACTACAGAAGCATCACTAGAATGTCAAATCCATGATCCCCATACAATGAACCAAAAATGCTAGCTTGAAAGACTTTCTAAATATTTGAGTTTAATTAAAAGTTACCATGTGTTCTGTTTATGATTCAGGAGTTGTCAGATTGAGTACTAACAGCTTTTAAGATGTCTTCTTAGAGAGCAAACATGACAAGGTGTGGTAAGCCTATACTCTATTCTGCTACTTCAACAAATTTCTGACAATTGGAGAGACAGACTAAAGACCTTCTTAAATAAAAAGGGATTATTAGGATGGATCATTCTGAACCTAAAGCTGACTCACCTCATGACCACAGGCAAGTTACTTGACCTCCCTGAGCAGTCAGTAATGCATCTGACACGGTGTAACAGCAACACCTGCACGACAGAGACGCATCTCATTTCCAGTCCTGAATGAGTAATCCATGTGTGCCCCAACTGCAGGGAGCCACTCATGTCCACGGAGAAACCACTACAGGCTCCATTCATCCTGATCTGACACGGGAAGAGGCAACACTAACGAGTGGGAACAGGGAACCACAGATTTAAATTCTAACCCTTAGGCAGCAACACTGCGTAAGTGACAAGGTATCAGTCACTCAGCTTAGCTCAGAGACATACTCTGCTAGGAGAGGCAACTGCAGATGCTAATACTCATAACTACATGCACATTTTCATTTACAATCCCTTCCATTCAGTTCTCTTTTTGCTCAGAATTGCGTATTTGTAGACGTTTCATTCTAGACCTCAAGTCGCAGGCTCAGGACTGTGTTATGCATTAAAAACCTGGAACAAAGATGTGAGAGAAAGTACCATATTTGTGGTGATTTGTGTTGCCCAAGTTCCCTGCAACAATATCTGCTGCCACAGATTCCAGCATGGTAACCGTTTAGTGCCAAAGTTAAAGCCTGAACTCCCACTTGTGCTGGACACTTACTTTGGTTCTGGAAAACCAAAAGTTGCTTCCTTTCCACATAAACTTCAGGTCACCTCGGAGCATCAGCACACACTGTACCACTCAACTTCATCCCAGAGCTCTTTCCCAGCATTATGCCTGTCCCCCCCCTCTAAATGTTGTTTCATTTTCAGTTCCCCATAGCTACCAATAACGTTCAAGCCAGCAAAGATGAATTTCAAGTTTTATCGCTTTCTTTTTCGGAGCGCTTGTTCTGAGGTGCAAGTTCCACGCTGCCAGCTACAGTGTTTAAACCCTTTACTGTGATCTAGTAAATGTGTTATTAACTCTGCTGCTCAGTTTCTGCCAAGGTTTACAGTTTTCTAAGTCATTCAGTCAGCTGCAGATAAAAAAACCAGAAACTGAGATTGACCATAGATCCAATTCTGTCAAAAAGTACCATCAGTACACTATGAAATGTTATAGACAACTACATGCAGGTTGCTTGAAATTATCTACTCATTCAGAAAAGTCTGCAAAGCTTTAATGTCATAGATAATGCTGGTATTTTGGTCATAAGATAACCAGCCAGTTGGATTGCTTGGTCTGCAGCCACTTTCACCGGCTGGTACAGAGAGACTCCCATCTCATTAACAGATGTTTAAGTGAGATGTTGATACACAGGTGGGTCATAGGTGGCACACACATCCCTGGTAGAGCAGGCATTTGATGTGATAACATACAAGAGAAAGTGAAGAAAAGTGAACAGAATCCATGGAAAGAAGCCTGCATTTTAAAGGTAAATACACAGTAAGGAGATGGGGGGATCAGGACAACCAAGGCAATTATTTCTTGTTGCTCTGATCAAGTTACACCAACTTATCACTTTGACGGTTAGTGTTCAAAGCCCCTCATGATAATCCACACCTCCTTTTTGTTGGTTCAATCTTACCTTTCCTCATTAGTCCCCACCTCCTCCACAGTGCCCGTTTGTCCAACAGCACCCACACATCCTTCCTACCTCTCCTTTATCAGTCGGAGCAGGGCTTGCCCTGCATGAATTGCAGCCGTTCTCAACTGCCCTGTGGTCGGCTTCAGGTTCCTTCCCCTTTCCCCTCCCTCTGCAGGACTGATTTTAAAGCATCCCCTCCCTCCCTGACTGGTTTGTGCACAGTAATTCCCACCAAGCAGGTGGGCTGCCCTGCAACACACACCACACACCCGAGTGTGTGAGGCTACAGCCCCCTGCTCTTCCTGATTTCCCAGGAATTTCTCATTGCACCTCTTCAGGATGCCAACCAGCAATTAGGCTGAAGAGCAAACAGTAATAGTCGGCACAGTGTAATTACAAATTCAAGTGTTTAAAAATGAGTCAGAACTGCTATCCCCGTAGTGGAGCACGAAAAGCAGCTGCTCAGACTCACGTAGTGCCTTCCATCACCCACAGGGTCCCTTCCCCTGGTTCCCCAGACAAAACACCCAGTGCCACTGCTAACCCAGCACTACAGAAAGCTGTGTTTTAATAGCTTTCAGCAGCCACATAACCACCCCCTTTTGGAGCTTCTTTTGCCAGCACCAGGCTGCTCTAGATCACCAGAGGTGAGAAATACTCAGGATGCTTAAAAATTACTGCTGTTGGACAGATGAGTTCTCCATGCTTCATCTCACTGCTTTGGTACTGCATACATATATAGGGGAGGTGTCTGGGTTTAGCAAACACATGACAAGGAACTTACTGTTCTCCTCAGAGCTTGTTAAGAACCTTTTCCCTCCTCAGAGGCCACGTTTCCCTCCTCCGGGGCAGCAGGGAAAGCTGTGCTGATGTGACTGCCTGACTTCCAGCTCTTGTATCACAGGAACAGCAATTACAGGTGTTAACTAGGGCAGGAGAACCACAGCACAGAGACCTCAGAAGAGCACCACACTTGGTTTCCATCTCAAGGTCATACATGTTTTTAATAGTCTTAAGCAACATTAAGACACTTTAAGAGGGCTATTTTAAATTTAGCGTTTGTTTGCTGTTCCAAGGGGAAAGTTACTACTGTTTGTACTTAAACCTGTAGCTTGAAAAGTGGAAACAGCATAGCCCTTGCCCATGAGTGAAGCTATTATTTGGTCTGATGCCTGACAAGCACCAGAGGAGATATAAAACCAAACAGAAATCTCTGGGAGGGGGAATTAAAAGAAATTTTACATTTCTAAAGAGATGCTCATGGGTTCAAAGATTTACTTACTCATTCATTTTTAAAAGCTAGAACCACCTGACAGTGGAAAAAAAAAAATCAAACAGGCCTGACTGATGCCATAGTACCTTGACACACAAGATTTTTTCAGCCTTTGAAGTGTTGCTGGGTACTTTGTGCTGGTTTAAAGTGCACAACCAGTTACAACCAAGACCTTGCTAAATGAAGTTATTGCAGTTATGGTTTCACCAAGATACCCACAAACTTTAAGGCAAGTTGCCTTGTCCCACTGTTAGCCAACTAAGACATAAATACAACTGGATACTACTTAACAAAGGTGGAAGCAATGTAAAGCTAAAAACAAAATTTAGAAAAAGCCTTTAAAAAGTGGCCTAAATTTTAAGTGGTTGTCCAATAACCTCAAGGCAAAGGAAGTTCCAGTACTGGAACTGGGGAAATAGTTAAAATATTACAGGTCTGGTCGGGCTGCCTTTCCCCCCTGTTCTAAAAGGGAAGGAGCAGCACAGTTCAGTGTTGCACTGCCCCGGGATGGCTGCGTGGCTCAGAGCCACATCTGCACCCCCAGATGTGAGGAGCCCCCCGGGAGCGGGGCGGGCAGCCTGCACCTCCCTGCCCGGGATCCCTGCGGATCCCACACACACCCAGGGCCCCAGGGATGTGAGAATCCCCCCAGAACCCCCCTGGGAGACCTGGGGCAGGCGGAGCCGGGGCAGTTACAGCGGCTGGTGCGGCCGGGCGGGCCGCGAGGCTGGGGGGGCGTTACGGGGCACGGAAGGGCCGGGAAAGGGGATGGGGGGGCGGGAATTAAAGAGGCACTTTGGGGGGTTTTTCTTCAACAAAAGTCCCGGGATAGACAAAGCGGTCCGAGGGAGGCGCTCCTGGGAATCTGCGCCCGCTGGGCGAGGGTGGAGCAGGGCCGGGACCGGGACCGGGATCGGGATCGGGACAAGGACCAGGAGCAGGACCGGGACCAAGACCAGGATCGGGAGCAGGACCGGGAGCAGGATCAGGACCAGGACAGGGATCAGGACCGGGACAAGGAGCAGGAGCAGGATCGGGAGCAGGAGCAGGAGCAGGATCAGGACTAGGACGGGGACCAGGACTGGGATCAGGACCGGGACAAGGTGCAGGAGCAGGATCAGGAGCAGGATCGGGACCAGGACCGGGAGCGGGAGCAGGATCAGGACCAGCACCGGGATCAGGACCAGGAGCAGGATCGGGCCCAGGAGCAGGACCGGGAGCAGGAGCATCCCCACAGGGCCCGCGGGATGCGGGGCCGCTCCCTCCGTCCCTCCCGCGCTCCCTCCCGGCCGCCCCGGCCCATCCCGGCCCCGCCGCCCCCAGCCCACACTCACCCGCTGGAGGCAGGGCCCGCCCGGCGCGGCCCGGCCGGGGCATGGGCGGGAGCGGCCCGGGAGCGCCGGGAATGGCCCGGGAAGCGCCGGGAATGGCCCGGGAATGGCCCGGGAATGTCAGCGCGGCAGCGCGACGTCACTTCCGGGGCAGCGGGGCGGGAGAGCGACCCCGTGCGGGGACTGGGGGGACGGCGACAGTGCGGGAGTGCGTGTGTGTGTGGGGGGGTGTGGGGGTGTGTGTGAGTGTCTGTGTGTCTGTGTGTGTGTGACAGTGTGTATGTGTGTGTGTGAGAGTGTGTGAGTGAGTGTGTGAGAGTGTGTGTGTGTGTGTGAGTGTGTGTGTGGGTGTGGGTGTGAGTGTGTGTGTGTCTGTGTGTGTGTGTGTGTGGGTGACACTGTGTGTGTGTGTGTCTGTGTGTGTGTGAGTGTGTGTGTCTGTGTCTGTGTGTCTGT
>JAWWTY010000088.1:70425175-70436263 GCA_035222235.1 Margarornis squamiger | reverse complement strand
GGGCAGGTTGGACGGGGCTTGGAGCAACCTGGGCTGGTGGGAGGTGTCCCTGCCCATGGCAGGGGATGGAATGAGGTGGTCTTTGAGGTCATTTCCAACCCAAATCTTACTGTGATTCTGTGATGCTGCATCTCATCCCTAGAGGTTTGCCTTCGAAATGCCATGTGTAACACACAACCTTGCTGCTTCTGCATCAGTTGGTACTACAGTTTTTGGCTATCACTCTTCCTAGGTTTTAACCTTGTTTTGAATGTGGTGCCTGTTCATGATGTTAGTACTGACAGCTTTCTGAAGGCTTGATTTTCTTTACACGGAGTGTCAGTGGTTTGTGGGAATGATCTGCACTGGAATATCTCACTTCACAAAATGGAAGTGTTACCCTTAGCTTCTTATCCTTTTTCTTCTTGTGAACTGCAATAGGACAAGGGCATTGAAGTCATGACTGCAAACGCTCTGTGAAAACAGTGAATTTCTTGACCATTACTCTATAAAACAACGGTTAAATATACGTATCAGGTATGGCTCTGATTCTTGAACTGAAGGCAAGTAAGGATTGGAGGGAAAAGCAATCCCAGAAGAATGAGTGTGTCATTGTTTTGGTTTTTATTCAGCCCTTTGTCGTATGCAAGGCAGTCAAGCCTTAAAACTGCTGCCTAAGAGAATTGGTTCCCTGCAGGAAGGCGGTGAGTCATGGGTGCTGCTGGTGGTTCATTAAGGACATGTGTGTGATGACTCTAGGCTTTAGCCCTCCCTTCCAGGTGGAATTCACTGTGAAACAATTCAGTGGCCATGTCACATGTGAGAACCCCTAATTTTTCAGTGCTGCACATGACCTGTTCCTGGTATTTCTCACCTCTGTTCATACCCAGGCGATCCTGCAGATGCAGCTTGGTGGTTGGTCGCGTTAGGGACTTTTCTATTCCCATGCCTCAGAAACAGCTGTAATCCTCTGAAAAGCTGGAATTCTTGTGAGCTGGGAGAAAGGCTGGCTCAGCTGCAGAGCTGCTAAGTGGTGGAATGAAGCCCAGGGTTTTCTGAAAATAGTAGCCCCAAAGTTAAGCTTGTGCAGCACCAGTAGCACCAGGCTGATTGAAACACAGTGAGGTGCAAAGCCAATGTGCTTGGAACTGGTGAAGAGGAGTTTTTGAGTCTGCTTATTTCTGTGGATGGCACTCGGTTACTCCAGATACGTTTCCTGAAAAGCTGTAGGTGTCCTTAGAGCTTGAGGTGTCATTCAGGACGTGCAGGGAGAGGAGAGTGGTCATCCAGGGGACAGGCCTAATGAGCAGGTGCCATCTCATCCCTGGAAGTGTCCAAGGCCAGGTTAGATGGGGCTTGGAGCAACCTGGGGTAGTGGAAGGTGTCCCTGCCCATGGCAGGGGCTTGGAATGAGATGGTGTTTCAGGTCCCTTTCAACCCAAACCATTCTGTGATTCTTTGACGTACAACTTAAGGGTAAACCTCAGAATTCTGACAGAGCAGCAGCTTCCATGCTAATTCATAACCTGATTTCTCTCATCTCCATACTTTCTCAGATGAAATCCCTGTTAACAATTATGGCAGTTTTTTTTTTGCCTTGGAATGTGAGAGCTGAAAGACACTCCATAAATTTTAAGTTGTTTCATCGAACAGCAGTCTTTGGGAGGAATACAAGGTACTGAGAGATAAAGGGATAAAGTTTTTCCTGTACAAGGACTGCAGAAGGGAACTTTGAGATTTTAGAGAGGAAAGGATGTATTTGTGAAGTATGTGGGTCAGGACACTGTCAAAAATATGATTCACTGATACAGTATCCTGTGGATAATACTGACTTCAAGTTAATTGTCAGGAGATGTTTATTATAACAAGTCCCAGCTTTAAAAATTGCACTGATGTATTTTTAACCTCTCACTTGCAGCTTTAGCTAGCCTTGGAGTGAGTCAGAGCTGTTTTATGATCAGAGCTGTTTACAGGTCTTAATACACTGGCAAACAGTCTGAAAGCAAAGCCAGAGTATTTACACTTTGTCAAGGTGCTGTGAGCATATGTTTGGGGTAAAATTAGGCTGGAGATCAAGGTGAGCTAGTGCCTTGATTTGAGCTGTTTTCATTTATACTTTCTCTTAAGGCAAAGACATGTCAGGTGTTTAGTAAAAATACATGTGATACTCTCAGCAAGTTTCCAAAACTGCCATCTTTTCCCTGTCATGAAGGGATATTAAGAGCTTATACTAATTTCACCTTAGTTCTTATGTTATCTGGGTCATTCAAAACTGGAGCACTGTGATCTAACTCCTCAGTTTCACTCCTGATAAACTGGTAGGTGTACATACACAGTTTACAAATTTTTTGTTTCACAAGTTGGCAAATGATTTATGAATTATCAATTTTTTTTTTTTGGATTTTCTGTGCAGTTCTTTGTGAAGGAGGCTAGCCTATACCTTAGACTAGTTTTATGGGAATTATTTACCCTCAAACTAATCTTAATTTAAAACTGATTTACAATTCTAATGGAACCCTTAAGTTTTTCTATGTCTCTACTGTGCATTACATATTGAAAATAGGTATTTCAGTAATTGTTCAGATGTTATGCTTGTTTTAGAATGTAGTTCAGGGTTACATTTTGGACTTTGTTCTGATATTACTTTTTTGAAAATATTTTTCCATTCATTAAAGTATTCTGTAAAACTTAAGATGGATCACAAAGTAACATTTTTTTTTTTTTTGTAGTACAGTGAAATGCAGTGACTCTCATTAGAGATCGGGGTCCTGTTATGTTGGTTATTTTCTAAGTTAATGAAACATCCTGGCCTTTTGATATTTATAGATTTTTACTTAGAAATGTCGAAGCATTGTGCAAGAACTGAGCAAGAAAATATGCACTGACAGATGGTCTTCAAAGGGCAGTTACAGAACAAAGATCTGTTTGCTATCTTTTTTTTATCTTTACTCTTATGAAAATTAATGTGTTAAGGGCTTTAGGAGATGTGATGTTGACAAATACTTCCTGATGTTGGTGGTATTCGGGATGTAAAGTGGAGAGATTCACTTAGCAGTGACACAATTTTTCTTTTTCCTAGGAAAAAAAGAAAAAAAGTAGTGAAGAATCCCAGATACAAGAGCCTGATGATGTGTTCCTCCCTCCTGTAGCAGAAGGGTCTTCTCGAGCTGGGAAAGTGCAAGTGGAACATCCTGGAGAATTTACAGAAATTCAGCTCAGAGATGAAGCAGAGGATGGGAAAACTGTAAATGATGTGTGTGACATCCCTCAGAGTCATTTACCTTCAAATGAAGGGGCTCTGGCAGTGGCTCTGGAGCCTCCCACAGATGCAGAAGAGTTCAAAGCTGATCCTTCCTGTGAGGAATGTGTGGGGGATGCCGAGAAGGGTGGGAAGAGCCAGTGGGGCAAACCTCACAGCCCTGTGGAGGCAGTTGCTAGTGGATCAAGTAATTCTGATTTATTGAGTAGCACCTTCCAGCCCAGTGCTGCTGGCACTCAGACGGTGCTAGGCTTTGTGCGGGACAGAGGAGCTGAAAATGTACAAGATGTTAAAAGTCCTCTTGCCTGCTCTTCAGAGAAGCTCCCCCTCAGCACCCAACAGCTCTCTGAGAAGTCCAAGGTGCGTGTCCAGCGGCCAGGGCTGAGGTCGGTTTATCCAGACCTGTCTGCTGAGCTGTCCTACGAGAGACCCACCATCATGGCAGTCAAACCCCTGCTGCACCACGACAGGCTATACCCAGAGCTCCCCACCGAGCCAGAGCTGGTGCCATTCACCAGGGAGCAGCTGAAGATCTTCGAGCCCTGCTCATGGCTGGAGAATGTTGACTCCTATGCCGAGGAATTTGAAAGTGTGGCCCATCAGGACAGGCACGAGTTCTATGAGCTGCTCCTGAACTACATGCGCTGCAGGAAGCAGCTGCTACTGGCTGAGGCAGAGCTGCAGGCCATCACAACTGACTGCCAAAACGTGAAGGGGAGGTTATGGACTTTCAAAGAACAACAGAAAACTGTGCAGGTGCTGTTGCTGAAGCTGCTTTTGAACCCAAACTATTTGAGTGTGGTTCCGGAAATTAATTTTACTTGCTACCAAGTTTATTATGTTTAAGCTGTTTTGTTTTAAAAGAATCATAGAATGTTAAGGGTTAGAAGGGACCTTAAAGCTCATCTAGTCCCAACCCCCTTGCCATGGGCAAGGACACCTCCCACTAGACCAGGTTGCTCAAGGCCTTATCCAACTTGACTTTGAGCACTGCCAGGGGTTGGGGCATCCACAACCTCCCTGGGCAACCTGTGCCAGTGTCTCACCACCTTCACAGTATAGAATTTCTTCCCAGTATCCAGCCTAAATTTCTCCTCTTAATTTGTACCCTTTACTCCTTGTCCCACCAATACAGTTCCTGGTGAAGAGTCCCTCTCCAGCTTCCTTGTAGACCCCCTTCAGGTACTGGAAGGCTGCTGTGAGGTCTCCACGCAGTCTTCTCTTTTCAGCTGCAGCTTTCTCAGCCTGTCTTTGTAGGGGAGGTGCTCCAGTCCATTTACCAATTTTGAGACCCTCCTCTGGACTTGCTCCAACAGTTTTGTGTCCAGAGATTACTGCCTTTGCTTTCTGTCCCTCTGCTGACCTCCAGTATTTCTGAGTATATTCTGTTGTGAGTTAGGACAGCTTGTTTGATTTTTAACTCTGAGGAGTGGTGTGACGTGTGTTAGTGGTCCCTTTTGGGGTCAGTCTCGTGTCTGTAGTCAGTCAGAATGAGCTGTCTACGCCCAGTTCTGCCCGTGGTGTCAGGTGAAGTTTGTACCGCAGCAGTCCGAGCAGACATGGGGGGTACGTGGTGCAGAGAGTGTAGCAGTGATGTCCCATGTGGCTTTCTGCCTGCAGGGACAGTTTCCATTGATGTCATTCCTGCTGTCAGAGCTGGCAGTGGCAGAGGAGCTCCACTTGTGCTTGAGAGGAGCCCTATTGCTCAAGGAGAGAGTGTGAGGTCCATCCACTTTTAGTAACTTGCTCTGTAATTGTAGCTGTGTTTTTAACTACTTTCCAGTGTGGCCGTGGTGCTCTCTCACATTTTTGTCTGCAAACCAGAGGGGTTTAGGGAGCTTTTTGGGGCACACATCAGAAAAGTTTTCCCCCAGACTCGTTCTGTGTCACTTGTCTTTGGAGTGTGACATTACGGTAGGAGTGAATGAAATTGTTCTGACACTGTTTACAGCCAACACATCATCAAAATTGTCTGAGGGTGCTAAATACCTATGCACGTGTTAGCTTTTACTGCTGTTTCTGTGAGTGCAGCTCCTCAGAGCTGAGAAGCTGAACAGTTTTGAATCCTTTCCTTTTTCTTCAGGAATAACCCTGAACCTCACAGGACTCAGTTTTGTGATGATCCCTTTCTACACTGAAAGCAATTTTGGCTTCACTCTTACTGGTCATCAGACACCTGGCTAAGCTTCCCACTCGCTTTATTCCATCCCAATTCACTATATATTTATTGTATGTCCAGAGTAATTGTTGTCTTGATACCAATCTAACCTTCTTGGTCTAGTATTTAGGAATAGGGGTACTTTCAAGCTAAGCTTCCAAAGTGCTGGTTCTGAAGAATCTTTCCTGGAATGTTATCTATTAAAAGAATAGCAGGAAAGTTATTTATTAAAAGAGAAATGGGAATGTTGTTTATTGTGGTTTTCTTGTGCTGAGGAATTAGAGATAGGGCAGAGGAAGACTGGCCTCAACTTTTGATTTCAGTCTGGGAAAATGTTAGAGTGCAGTTAATTTCTGAAAATTTTAAACATGCAGTGGGAAATTGCTACAGATTATCAGTTCTGGGAGCTTAGAAAATATTTATCTTGTGTTGGTGCATATTTTAGCTTGAAAATAGGAGATCCAAATATTATGGGAAATCTGTAAACTGAGAAGCAGGTGCATTGGCTGGGAGTGAGACGCCTGGTTTAGTTCACATTTCTCAGTGCTACAGAAAAGCCACTTCATGACCATTTCTAGATCTGAGTTACTGAGATATATAATTTATTTTTTTCCCCAGAAGTCAAAGATACAAGTCTTCAGTAACCAGCAGCTCTGAGAAGCATATGGGATGTTTCCAAATGTTTGTCTTTCCTATTTATGAAGTGTCCCTTTTTATGAAAGCCTTGAAATCTGTTGAAGAGGGCTGATTTCTGTTAAACTTGACCCAATAAAATGGCAAAACATGAAATACCTGCTCTCCTTTCAGGGTGTCTGTGCAGATCAGTGCAAAGTGACGGGTCACCATCGCTACCAGACCGTGGAGCTGAACGAGAGCGTGTTGGGGGAGCTGAAGAAGCTGTTTGAGGCAAAGGCAGAGCTCGTGCACCAGACCCTGGCACTGCATTCGTACACCTCAGTGCTGTCCCGGCTCCAAGTGGAGTCCTACATTTACAGGTTGCTCAGCAGCTCATCCCTGCTGAGATCTGTGGCCCTTCAGCAGCAAGAACAAGGTGTGTTGCTGGTCTGAATCACTCCCCATGGGGGTCAGGGTGCCCAGTGCCTTGTTCACCTGCAGTTTTGGAGTCATGTGGTGGAGTTTCTGTGCTGGAGTGTTTCTCCTCTGATTCAAAAAGCTGTTGTTCTTATGTAGGGGTCAGTGAAACTTTTTTTCTCACAGGAAAAAAGCTTTAATTCTCTTTACTTACTCACCTGGACAGTGGAAACTGAGTGCAGGACTGGTGTTTTCTGTCTTGAGCTTCAGACTGACACCATTACTGTACAGAAACATCGTGTGAGGTGGGACATCCAGACTCACAATCTTATGTTCTTTTTCCAAACTGATTGTGCACAATTCTAAAATTACGTTTTTCCTGCTTTACTTCTTCTTGGAAGGCCACTTGAAATCTCTCAGCTCTAATACTTGGAATCATCATTCTGTTTTTCATCCTAGGTGTTTCATTTGAGTTTGTGCCAATGTAATCTTTGTGCTAAAGTATTTCTCCTCCTCCTGCCCCAGATATTTTTTCTTCTTAGTCCTCCTTGCTTTGTGCCCCACCTCCCTGATTGTTTGTATGTTGGTTCTTCCAAAGTTAATCTTGAGGGAAGGTCTTTTGTGAGAGTAACCATAGTACATTCATATAATTAGTGGCCAGTGCTTAATTATAAGAATAAACCAAGTACTCTTAAGTAAGTGTTCTTCTCTGACAGATTTAGCAAGCAGCTGTGTTGAAATGTCTTGGTATCTACAGATAGAGAGAACAAGTTTTTTGTGTGGCCCCAAACCCACTACTTATGCTCCTACTGCTTGTCAAAGCTTTTAAATTATCTTCTTAATTTACAGTTTCAAAGCAGTCAGAAAATCTTTCTTCAGACTTGAGCCACTTGAAGGAATGTATCAGTGTCCTCTTCAGCTTCACTCGCAGAATCATTGAAGATCCTCAGTTTCAGAGTGACCTTCTCATGTGGCTGCAGAGACTGGTGAGGGAGTAGACATGGGTATATCTGATCCAACATATGGGATGAATTCGGGAGTCATTTTTGAAGGTGTTACTGTTTCTCTCACTGTCCTGTGGGCAATAATTTTGTTTGGTGGGGTTTGTTGTACTTCAGGGGCAGAATCTGTTAGCCTATCTTTAGAATTAATTCCCTTGTCTGATGAAGTCAAGCAGCATTAATGAGGACTGGCACCTGAGCAACCAACACTGCTCAAAGTGGACTTAATAATATTCATTATGCTTTTACTTATTTTGAAATTAAAACTGTTCAGACTTGTCATGTTTGAGAAACTTCTCTTCTTGCTGATTTCTGAATAAATAAGTTTTTAATGAAATTTTAGAAAGATTAAATAATTTACACCAGAGAAAACAGTTTGTGGCTCGTAAGCCAAGCAGTTAGACTTTTAAATGTTGCTGTCCTGTAACAAGCTCTGAAAACTGAGGACTGTTAGTAAGCATGGGAAAAGTAATGAACAAACAGTATTACTCTAGTTAGCAAGACTGTAAAGAGATGAACTTTGAAATGATTTACATGATTCCAATGCGGTTCCCTTTAGGGGTCTGTGCTGCAAAGAATTGGGTGTCCAGGTGACCATCTCTTCCTCTTCAACCACATTCTTCGGTGTCCTGCTGGGATCAGCGAGTGGGCTTGTCCATTCATTCAGGTGTGAATGTTTAATTCTTTATTGTCAGAAAGTGGAAGTTGGGAGTGGAGTGGGTAAGACAGGAGGGTGTCTTGTGCCTAGTGAGTCCCTCTTGACTGGCACTGTTCCCATGTGTGTGGAATGATGTTGGCAGTGAAGGGTTTGTCAGGGGTTTGTGTTTTCCCCCTGTTAGCCCAACCGTGTGCAGGTTAACAGGGGAGCACACTTCACTCTTTACTAGAGAGAGTCCATGACAGGGGGTCAAGGGCTTCCCATGTGCCTCAGAAAGCCTCATGCACCAGGTTTTGGGAGTGTTCTCCAAGAAAAGGAAAGAATATTTAGACTTGAAGTGGCAGCTGTATATGAGACAACTGGGATTGGAGGCAGCTCTGTGATGTGTAAGGGGTGAGGAAGAACAGATTTTTTTAACCTATACATGGAAATGGCACTGGTTTCCCTGGAAAGTTTCTTAATTAATTTCAGGGGCAGATGAAATGGTTTGCTTTGTATGGATCGCAGGGAGTGCAGATATCCAAAGGCACCAGGGCGTTCTTTCAAAGAACACATTTGCTCCTTCAAGAGGAGAGAATGTTGGAAATCTAGCCAGAGGAAAAGAACTGCAATTACACTAACACGAAAGGCAAACAATGCTATAAAAGTATAGAATGCAGTCATTTAGGTTGGAAAAAACCCTTAATATCACTGAGCCCAATAATTAATCTAACAATGGAAGAATCCCAACTTCCCCTGTGCTCAGTGTCTGCATTCCCCCTGGTGCCCAGGCGTACATGTGGAACAGAGAGAGAAGTTGTCTTTTTTTTTTTGTGGAGCTTTTGGTTGTTTGTTGTTTTTCCCCGTCCTTTAATTTTTAGAAGTAATTCTTTTGACTAACTCACAGTATTTTGCCACAGCAATGCTTTCTGCAGGGCATGGGTGCTGTCTTTTGTGGGTATTTTTTAGTCTTAACAAAAAAACTAATGAGAAATGTGAATATCTCTGCTCAAACTAATTTGCCCTTTGTTCTGCTTGTTTAAATTTGCTTAGATTTTTGCATTTCATTTCAGATCAAAGTCTTGGATAACCCATCAGGTGTCTTTCATTTCATGCAGTCTCTTGCCTTGCTTATGTCTCCTGTCAAGTGAGTATGATTTTATGAATATGTTCTGATTATTGAAGAATAGAAAACGTGACACACAATCTACTTGTACAACTCTGAAAGTGCATTGCAGGCAAAGTCATAAAAACAGGCACAAACAGATTCACAGTTTAATTCAAAGTCTGTTTACTCATTCATCTTGAAGTTCAGCCCTGGCAGTACCTTCTCCTGCTGTACACAGTATGATGCTTCTTGCTTTCAGCTGTGAAATAGCTTGTGAAGACTGACAGACCCTCAGATTTTGTTATTGTGACTTCTGAAATAGCTCTGGCTTTGCACGATGGCCTGTTCATTATACTGTCTCTGCAACAGAACCCCTTCTGTGAAGGTGCTAAGCTGGTGTGTACACTGGTTGACCTTCTTGATTTATTTTTCATCCCTTTTTTTTAATTTAGAAGGAATACATCACGTTTGGAGAAGCTAGTTAATGAAATCAGTCATTGGTGAAAACTGCTATACACTTTGGATAAAATACATAACCTGCATTTCCCACTGCCCAAACTTTAGGGTCAAAGATTCAAAATTGCTAATATTTAGGGATTTTGATGTGATTTTGAAAATCTGGCCCTGAGTTAAGTGGGAGTCTTGTTTATTGGAGGCTGTTATTTTCAACAGTTTTATTTCCACGTTTCCTCTCTGGAGCCGCCTGGGGAAACCAGTGTATCCTAAGGGACTGTGGGATGTGTACTGCCAGTGCATTTTGATGCTTGTATTTTGAACAAGGGCTAATTTCATGTGTCTGGGATGATGCTCTCAACTATTGATACCAGAACTCAGCCTTCACAGTGTCTGTACTTACTGGTAAAGGAGCTGAGTCTGGTCTGTTACAGCTCCAGCATGACAGGAACAAGTTGGAATTCTGAATTTGGTTTATGAAATCAGTATCTGATTTAATTTGTAATACATTTATGTTATTGGTGTAAGTTCAGGGAGATCAGGAAGGTGATGCACAGCTCTGATGATACATTCCAGATTAAAATTGTAGCAACCATCTTCCATTTAACTTTTTATGTAACCTTTCTGCATATTGAGCTGGTTTGTCTGAACATTTAGGGGTTTATACATAATACAGTGTGAAAACTAGTATGCTAGACTTAAGGTGGGCTAACACATGGAACTGAAGCTGGATTGATTTGAGGCAGCTCTTTCAGGGAGGATCTTCACTTGTAGTACTCAGTTTTTATAAGGCCAGTCTTAGGAATGTGTTTGTGGTGTCCTGCTAGTGCAGCTTTTACAGATTTTTTTGTTTAAAAAGGATTTTTCTTACATATCAGCAAGAATAATGGTATTTTTAAGATGAGATTGGATGTGGCACTTAGTGCCATGATCTAGTAATCACAGTGGTGTTGAATCAAAGGTTGGACTTGATGATCTCAGAGGTCTTTTCCAAAACAGCTGATTCTGTGATTCTCACATATTTAAATGCGCTTACTCTACGAGGCTGATAGCCATTTATGTTGTTCTAAATACTGTTTGGAAGATAATTTACTTAACATGGGAGATAGGTATGAGTCTCTGAGGGTATCACATTATCCCAGAGTCATTTATGACAACAGAATTGTTTAGGTTGGAAAAGATCTTTAACGTCATCCAGTCCCACTGCTAACCCAGAACCACCATGTTCGGTGCTAAACTGTGTCCCTAGGTGCCACATCTACATGTTTTTTTAAGATTTACAGGGTGACTCCACCACTGTCCTGGACAGTCTGTTGCACTGCCTGATCACCCTTTCCATGAAGGAATTTTCCCTGATATCCAATCTAAACCTCCCTTGGTGCATCTTGAGGCCGTTTCTTGTCCTATCACTTGTAATTTGGGAGCAGAGCCCGGCCCCCTCCCCCGGCTCCCCCTCTTGTC
>JAWWTY010000088.1:70350277-70425075 GCA_035222235.1 Margarornis squamiger | reverse complement strand
CTAAATTTAAGGAGAGGGATTATTTTTTATTTCTTGGCCAACATTTATATCTTAGTTTTCTCTCAAACTAAGACAACGTGCTAGAAATCCCTGCTAGACCATTTCTCTATGGGACAGCCTGCTTCAGCTGATACACCCACTCAGTGGGGTTCCCATGCTACCACGTGGTTTGTGAGACACACGGTGAGGAGCTCCTGGCACAGTGTTTGTGTGGAGATGGGTTCACCTGCAGCCCCAGCGGCCACCAGTCTCTGCTGCAAAATTATGTAAAGTCTTTAAGAGTTTCAGGGTCTTCCAGGTGCTGTTGAGGCTCGAGGAAGTACTGGCCTTGAGTCACCAAGTACCCAGAGGTGACCATGGCTGTTCAAGGTGACAGCCATGCCGAACATGCAAGCAGATAATGGGCAGAATGTTACTGCCTTGACTCTGTCAATTTTAAAAGGGGGAGGTAAAATAAAAATAACTTAAAAACAGTGGAAACCTTGACGTAGTGGAGCCTTGAATAAAGAAGCCAAGCTTTAGGCACACACAGGATTAGAGGCAACACATCCTGCTGCTTCACTGCCAGAGGAATACACAGAATGCAAATCTGAGCCATCCTGGGCCCTGCAGCCAGGGATGGACAGCCAGAGGACCACGCTGCCATGCAAAGGTGTTTTAGGGATTTACCTCACAAGCTTTGATGTGCTCCTTCTGCCACTCTTCCCGGACCTTCTCCAGCGTGGACACACTCTGCTGGTAACTCCTGTCTGCGAGAGAAACCCCACTGTCAGCTGAAGGTGTCCCTGCTCATGGCAGGGGGCTTGGAATAAGATGATCTTTAAGGTCCCTTCCAACCCAAATCATTCTATGGATAAATAATCCCATGATTAACATTAATTTAAAAAACCCTCCTCTAGAAGGTAATATATGAAAACTGAAATGCCTGGGATATGAGGGATAAAGCAGAAGGACATGGCTTTGGTGGGGAGGTGCCCACTGCTGTTATCTTGGGCACCTGTTTCCAAGGGGCTGTGCCTGACCCAAGAGCTGGAGCTCATCCAAGGGCCATGTCATGGCTTCACAACCCCCTGCCCCTAAAAACATTTCCCTCACCCTCCCAATGTGACATTTCCACACTCACCAGAGTCCTCCAGAGCTGATTTTGTCTGAGCCAGCTTCAGGAACAGCTGCCAAAAACGGGAGAGAGAAGGAAGGTGGAGGAGTGCCTGGCTGCATCACCAATGGCACTGCAGCCCACCTGGTGAATGCCACTAGCCCTGCCATCTCACCCCAAACCCCAGAGCTGGGAAAAGAGCCATGGGGCAGGAGAGCTGCAAGAAGATACAGCCCTTTCTCCCCTTGCCCTGCAGCCTCCCAGCTCCCCGTACCTTCTCCTGCTGCTTCTGTGTCACCAGGTTTGCGTTGCGGTGCACAGCCTGCTCTGCCTCATCCTTATCCCGGCACCGCTGCTCGTACAGGCGCTTGGCCTAGGAGAGACACCAGGACACAGCTTGTGGGGGAGGCTGTGGGGGAAAGAACAGCCTACGAGGGAAGAGGTGGGCACAGGCTGCTGGAGGAGCAGGGGATGGCACACAAGGTCCCAGGTGCCCTGCAGATTGGGAAAAGCCTCGTGACACAACACAAGCTCCTCTTATGGAAAGCTCATGGCAAACAAATGCATGAGAGTGTCCATGCTGGAGCACAAGTCTAATGAGGAGCAATTGAGGGACCTGAAGGACCTCAGCTTGAAGAAAAGGAGGCTCAGGGGGGATCTTCTTGCTCTCTGCAACTCCCTGACAGAAGGGTGGAACTGGGGTGGGGGGATCGGGCTCTGCTGCCAGGGAACAGGTCACAGGATGAGAGGAAATGGCCTCAAGTTACATCAGAAGAAGTTTAGATTGGGTATTCGGAAGAAATTTTTCACAGAAAGGGTTGCCAAACCTTGGAACAGGCTGTCCAGGGCAGTGCTGCAGTCACCATCCATTAAAGTGTTCAAAAAAAGGTGTGGCACTTGGGGACATGGGCTAGTGGTGAGCTTGGCAGTGCTGGTTAATGGTTGGACTCAAGGATCTTAGAGGGCTTTTACAACCTGTACAGTTCTATGATCCTAAATCACATGTATGCAACCCGCAAGGCTACCACTGGCCTTGTCTTCTCTGTAGTGACCAGTGACAGGGCCTCAGGGAATGTCCTGGAGTTGTGTCAGGGAGGATTTAGGTTGAATATGAGAAACAGGTTCTTTCCCCAGGGGTTGGTTGGGCATTGAACAGGCTCCCCAGGGCAGTGGTCACAGCACCAAGGCTGGCAGAGCTCAAAGAGTGTTTGGATGATGCTCTCATGCACAGAGTGTTACTCTTGGAGATGGTCCCATGCAGGGCTAAGGGTGGGGCTCAATGATCCTTGTGGGTCCCTCCCAATTCAGCATATTCTGTGGTCCTATGATTCTGTACTGTTGGTGTGCCCTTCAGTGTTTCTGCCCACACCCTGCACACCACTCAGGCAGACACAGCCCCCAGTGTCACAGCAGAGGAGTAAAAAAACCCTCTCATTTAAGCCTCCCCCAGCTTTGTGTGTGTGCATGTGTGAGTGCGTGAGCAGCTTTAACCCACATGGCAAGAAGCAGCAGCAGGTTTGCTTTACCTCCATGGTCTTCTTGTACTGCACATTCCTGTTTTTGTGAATTGCCTCCATTATCAGCTCTATCTGTGAAGACAACAGACCCAGAGTCAGCACATCACTGACCATCAAAGCTCCACTATGTGGCTTAGGAAAGGAAGAGTCACAGACCAGACTGAGATGGGCTTAAGGACCTTCATCCACCCAAAGCATCTTCACAAAACTCATCTTTTATGCTTCTGTCTAAGCCTCGACTTGTAAATGCAAAGGAGCTCTACAAATCAATCCTAGCAATATATAGTGCTGTATCATCTCCACAAGCTCTGGCAAAACTGGGAAGCCCACTTCCCTCTGCTAAGTCCAAATCAGCCCCTGCTTCTAGCAGTTTCCCCCATTTTCCAGACAAAGTAATCTCAAGGAAAAGTTAAAGGTTTGACCATTTTGTCAGGCCCTATGGAGATCATAAAGCACGGTATATAAATGCTTTGAAAACATTCCCAGTTGAGGCTCATATCCTGGGGCTGAGCTCTTGCTGTGGCTGGCCCCAAAAACCACTCAGAGGAGAGGATGTGGTAGTGAGAAGAAGGAAGTTGGAGGTTGCTGCACAGTTCACCGACATGATTGCAACATATTGGAAGAAACCCAGGACTTCCCAGCAGCAGCATGGACTGGGGGCACAGAAAGGGCTGGAGAACAGTGGGAGACACTTCTGGGATCAGCTTATTGCCAGGACAGGAGCAACAGCCTGTGGGAAGGCACGTCTTCCCACAGCACCTGACCTTTTTCCGATGCAGTTTTTGCTTTTCCCTGAAGTCCTCCATCTTCTTTGCTTCCTCCCGAAGGGTTTGTGCCAGCTGGATGTGACCTTGTCCCACATTGTCTATCTCTGCAAAGAAAAAGTAAATTAAATATAGATACATATCTATCTATATATATATTCCTGAAGAGATTGTGTTTCTCAAGTCAACTGACGTCAAACTGACCCCACATCATACATCCCCTTTCAGAAACATTAAAAAACCTGTAGCTTGTTTAAAGCAGCCTCAGAGCAGTGCTTGCCTGTGTAAGGATCATCAGTCCTGCTGGGACCTGCCTCCCCATTTAAGGAAACTGCAGCTGAGAGAAGTTACTCAAACAAGCACAGTCACATCTCCCCCTCACGTGGGTGAATTCAGGTGTGTTTCAACACATCGCACCCTGAGGCAGCTGTGAGAAGGATGGACCACTCCAAGCCAGCAAGCCAGCAAGCCAGCAGGCAACAACTTGGGGCACAGAAAGACTAAGGCTGAAAAAATCTGAGGCTGCTCTTGCTGCAGGTGAGCAGCCACACCAGAGGATGCCACCCCAGCCAGGTCACCAGGGATGCGGAGCAGCTCATGAGTCAACACCCAAAGCTGTTCCCAACCCACAACTATGAATAGTCAGCAGAGGTGAGAACAGAGCCATGTTAGGGAGGTCCACAGAGGCAGCAGGGAAGCCTGGCAGGCAGGCATAGCAGAGTGCTCACCTTTAAGGTGCAGGTGGTCTCTGACAGTACCCAAGCAGGCTGTGATACAGGGCAGTGAAGGGACAGTGTATGGTGGCCCAAGCATCATCTTTTAGATGTTTCAATTAGAATCACAGAATCATTTAGGTTGGAAAAGCCCCTTAAGATCCTCAAGTCCAACCACTGCCTTAGCCCTGCCAAGTCCACCACTAACTCATGTCCTCCAGTGCCACATCCACATGGTCTTTAAAACCTCCGGGGATGGGACTCCACCACTGCCCTGTGCCAGGGCTTGACAACCCTTCCCATGAAGAAATTTTTCCCTAATATCCAATCTAAACCTCCCCTGGTACAGCCTGAGGACAATTCTTTTTCTCCAGGCTGAGCCTCCCCAGCTTCTTCAGCTGCTCCTGCTGCTCCAGAACCTTCCCCAGCTCCGTTCCCTTCTCTGGACACACTCCAGCCCCTCAGTGTCTTTCTTGTTGTGAGGGGCCCAGAACTGACCCCAGGATTTGAAGTGTGAACTATGAATTGAGTGTGTGTGTGTCTGTGTAGAGGACAAGCCTATCCAATAAACTCCAAATGCACTTCCCATGCACACCTCCCAACGTACAACACAAGAACAATCTCTGAGCTGCAGCCAGACCTGAAAGCCCAGGAGATCCCCGAAAGGACTCCCTGTGGGTCTCCTGTCCCACCCATGCCCTGACACGCTTTGTCTCAAACCCCACACACTGGGATGAGCCAGGACAGGAGTACAGCCTATGCCTGACCCTATCACCACACCTTTAGGGGTTTCTCTGCCATTCTCTCCCTAAGCAGTTGCCTTCAGGCTTTGGGGCGGTCAAGTGTCCTGACAAACATGAGGAATTACTTACGTTGCTTGAAAACATCCAGGGATCTCTTCAGCGTGCTGGAAAACACAGAAGGAGGATTAAAAGGAGTGAGAAAGCATGGCCAGGCTCAGGTATCAGCAGAGCACCTCTCCCAAAACAGTCACTCACTCAACACCAGTCAAAGCAACTCAAGGCAGGTTTATTTACACTCTTTATGCCCCTGGCTTTTTCCCTCTCAGCAGGTATAACACAGCTCACTTGGTCTGAGAGCTACTTTACATCTTTCTGAACGTTGGGTGCTATCAAAAAATACAAGTTTCATGATGGATGTATCAGGCAACTTCCTGAAAGCATCATTTTGGATACATAAACACCTTCTACGTGTTGCGTTGGCCAGTGGTTGATTGGAGAATGTCAGACTGGGCATGTATAAAGAACAGACACAAAGGAGGAGGCAGAGGATGCTGAGGATCACTGGGGAAATGGAGACCCACTCAAGGGAGCCAACTGCAATGGCCACAGCATGCTGGGCTTTGAAGATTTGCATGGTTTGACTCAACCTGTACCTTCCTCTGGCTACAAAACCAGCCAGGAGTGAACCCAAGGTTCACAATCCTTGGCTTTCTGCTGAACCACGAGCCCACACCTCACCTGAGCATCTACAGTGCTCTGGTTAGTCTGGGGCCTTTGGGAACTCGGTGGAGTCCAACTCAAAGGAAAGCAGAACCCAGCTGGACACTGTTCATTCACGAGAATGACTTCAGGTCATCTTCAGGATGTCCCAATCACATCTCAAAACACTGCTTTGTCTCTCACAACCTGCTTCTTTCTCTTTCTCCTTTGTAGCTCCATGGACACTCATAAAAGCAGAATGCAGAGAAGATTGTGAACTTACTTCAGCTCCGTCTGCCCACAGGGCTTCTTCTTCGACAAGTTAATGAGCTCTTTGCCATATTTTTCTTCTATAATTGCCCTGTTGAGAAAAGTGAAAAATGAGAGGAAGTTCTCAATTTGGAAAGTAGGACTTAGCAGCGGAGGCCAAGACCTGTTCTGAACATCTCCCTGTCTCCTAACCTGTGCCAACCAGATTTTCTAGGGAAAACACTTGGCTTTGCTGTGCCTGTGTTCCTAATACACTACCCTCCCCATCTCCCTTGGTCTGATGGATTCAAGGATCACCTCCACAGAGCAAGGAGGACTGAGCTGCCAGTGCCTGGCTGCAAGATGCACCCAGGTGACCCCTCTGAGAAACTTTTTCCTCAGTTTCTTATGGAATGACCCTTGTGACATCCCTCAGTCCATCCACACTAAGTACTTTTGACTCTGATTTGGCTGATTTATACCAAATGTGACAGAAAGGGAATAGGCACCTCAAAGACTACTTGGCCACCAAACATGCACCCCAAAGCTCTGCAGGGCTTTTTAGCATGAGGCAGTAAGTACTCTCTGGACCTTCTCTGATCCTTAGGGAGAACATCTGAAGAAGAGGCCGAATCTTGCAAGGTAACAGAAATAACACCTTGAGAGATCATTTTGTCCTCCCTTCTGGAAAGAAAGAGTGGGGGAAAAGAGAGCCCATCTGTTGCAGTGCAAGAACAACCAGCTTTCTGCAGCTGCTTTGAAATAAGTACAGACAACCAAGGCTGGACTTGCTTGGCCAAACATAAGTACCTCCACGTAGGTAACCCTGACTGTCTGGAAAGAAAACAAGTCCCACTAAAGGTTGCATTAGAAAGTCTACTGGATAAAATAAATGGCTTTCTAAAATGCCTGTATCTCCTCACACAGATGCAGACAGAGACCTGTGTTGTTGATTTCTCAAGTCTAGCAGCAAGGTTCACCTAGCTTAACTCTTTAAAAACTCCCAAAGCTTGTAGGGAAGTTGGAAAAAGATATAAATTGATTTTTTTCCGAGGCCTCTATCTAACGACACTCCCATGAACATTGTTTAAGACAGAGCACCCAACAGGCACATTCTCCATGGCTGGAACTGTGTAACAGCCCTGGTGTACATGGAGAACTGTGCCCTGTTCAGAGAGAGGTGCCAGTAGCAAGTCCAGGTCCAGCTTCTCATCCAGCTTCTGAAAAGACACATTGGTGGCAACCTACACCTACTTCAAGAACAAAGAGGACACAGGAGGCTTTTGACACTCTCTGTGTGGCCACAAATGAGTGGGACACAATTCTCAGGGTCCAGTTCCTCAGCTGGAAAGCCCAAACTTTCCTGGAACATGAGGTTACAGCCTAAACAGATGTAGGGGCATTAGGCAATTTTAAGTGCAAGTTCTCCTCCTCTTCATCCCCATCGTTTGTTCAAGGCTGCTCTGCACCAAGTCATCCAGTCACAGGTTGGTTTTTTCCAGTTCTCATTAGGGTTATTCTACAATGCTCTTTCTATTTAGCCATTGTTAACCAGATGAACCACAAAGTCAAAATACATGGCCAGACCATCTCAGTTGTTTTTGTAGCCGCAGGACCTTTGCTTAGGTCATCTTCTCTGATTAACAAAGGCAATACCTAATGCTACTACTTTTTAGCATTGAATCTGTGTGCTGTTTATAATGTACAAAGACAGATTCAGGGCAAAGCCATGCCTCTCCTAGGCCAAAGTCTTCACCTGATCTTCTGCAGGGTGAACAGCAAGGTGAACTTCACAGGAGAGAATTTCAGCTTAGCTGACAGTTAAACACAACAGAAATCAAACTGGGAATACCAGCAGTAGGACGTAGCACTACAGCCTCACTTCCCAGGCCCAACCCAACCCGTTTTCAGAGGCAGCTCCCTACCTTTCCTTCAGGAAGTCTTCAAACTCTTTGCAGTTCTTCCTGCCATCATTCAGGTGTTGAATGATGCTGTCATAGCCAACAGTGCTCGTCAGATCCGTGCTCTGAAAACACAAGCACAGGAGTCATGTCCTCACCAGTGCAGTCCGTGGCCACTGCCACCTCCAGAGGTATTTGCACAGCCAATGGCTCAGCAGGAGCAAGTGTGCAAGTGCCTCTTTATGAAATAAGATATTTTTCTTTTGGAGGTGGGAGATGCTCCTGGGTGAGAACAATGGTAGCAATGTGGGTCAATATTTTCAGAAAAAAAGAAGAGCTCAGTCCTGCAACATCGTATGTCCCCATCCGTGTTCCCAAGTGCCACAGTCACACATCTTTTAAATCCCGCCACAGGAAGTTTCCAAAAGAGCTGTTTCCAGGCAGGAGGAGCTCCTGACTGCAAAGGAGCTGGGCAGGGTTGTATATTGTGAAATCAGCCTTCACAGCACTCTTCAGGATAGGTTTGGCACTGAAAGAATCAAAAGGACCAGCCACGACTGAGGATGTCCAGCCTAAACAAGAGAAGGCTCCAGGCAGAGCTGAGAGCCCCTTCCAGCACCTAAAAGGGCTTCAGGAGAGCTGGAGAGGGATTGGGAACAAGGTATGGAGGGACAGGACAGAGGGGAATGGCTTCCCAGTGCCAGAGGGCAGGGTTGGATGGGATATTGGGAAGGAATTGGTGGCTGGGAGGGTGGGCGGGGGCTGGCCCAGGTTGGGCAGAGAAGCTGTGGCTGCCCTTGGATCCCTGGAACTGTCCAAGGGCAGGTTGAACAGGGCTTGGAGCAACCTGGGCTGGTGAAAGTTGTCCCTGCCCATGGGAGGGGTTGGAACTGGGTGATCTTAACCCAAACCATCCCATGATTCTGTGACTGCCCATGGGATGTCCCAAAGGCAGGGTTGGCAGCTGCAATGGAAGAGAAGTGCAGCACAGCGACCACAGAGCCATGGGCACAGATGATTTAAAAACATAATAACCTTAGACAAAGGCAGGTATGGAGGATGGGGGTTGCATTAAGCCCTGCCCAAACCGAGTGGGGCACAAGGACACAGATCACTCCTCCTGCTCTGCAGCACGCAACAGTCCTGGTCCTTCCTGCTGGGCAGAGCTCTGAGCCCATGTGCTATTTACAGGACAGCCCATGGAAACTACAACCGGATGATTTCAAGGTGACAAAGCAGCAGCTGATGTTTCTGGAGCCCATAGGATGCACTCCACCCGTCCTGATCTGCTGCCTGGATTTGCACCATCCTCCCAACAGACTTGATGAGAAGAATTTTGTGTGCTGCTTGTGATGTTTTGGGGTTTCTTTGCACTTGCAGCCAAAAGAAGGGCTAAAATGCTCTAGTGGAGATGTGAAAACATGTCATGATCTTGGGTGAGTCACAGCTGAAAGGCAAGCTGCTGAACTTGACAGTTCCATCTTCTGCCCCACTTTACATGAAAAATGCCTTCAGACACACAACCTACAAAGCAAATGACACTGGAGAAACATGGAATTATAGAACTGTTTAGGTTGCAAAAGGCCTCTAACACCATCAAGTCCAACCACCAACCCACATCCCAAATGCCACATCTACAAGGCATTTAAATCCCTCCAGGGATGGGGACTCCACCACTGTCCTGGACAGTCTGTTGCACTGCCTGATCACCCTTTCCATGAAAGAATTTTCCCTAATATCCAATCTAAACCTCCCTTGGTGCAGCTTGAGGCCGTTTCTTGTCCTATCACTTGTAATTTGGGAGCAGAGCCCGGCCCCCTCCCCCGGCTCCCCCTCTTGTCAGGGAGTTGCAGAGCCAGAAGGTCCCCCTGAGCCTCCTTTTCTCCAGGCTGAGCCCCCCCAGCTCCCTCAGCCGCTCCTGCTGCTCCAGCCCCTTCCCCAGCCCCGTTCCCTTCCCTGCACACGCTCCAGCCCCTCAGGGTCTCTGCTGTCTGAGGGTCCCAGAGCTGCCCCCAGGGCTGGAGGTGCCTCGGCAGTGCCAGCACAGGGATGGGCACTGCCCTGGTGGGACACACCGTGCCCTCCTGCCCACCTGGGCACACCTGGGCTCACCTGGGCTCATGTCCAGCTGCTGCCACCAGCACCCCAAGGGCCTTTCCTGCTAGGCAGCTTTCTGCTGTACTTGTTAATTTCTTGTTTTTGTATCTGTTTTTTTTTTTTAACATCTTCTCTTAATGAAAGATGAACTAATTCAGAGTTTTTAATTTTCTGCCTTTTTTTTACACTTGCTTTTCACTTTAAACCAGAAATCGTGTGGACTTCATGTGCCATATGAAACCAAGTGAAAGGAAAAGTTCCTCTTCTTCTGGGAAGGAATCTGGGAACTGGACCCTGGTAGATGAAGGAGGAGAAGAGGTACTTTTGTTTCTCTTTTTTTCCCTTTATGTTTTTGCTCCAGCTTATTGATCTATGTGAAATGGATGAAGAAAGGCTGTCATGTTAAGTTAAAAAGCATGATTTGAAATTTACATCTGTTTAACTCTCCTTTTATCCCTATTGGTATAACTGTGGAGAGCGGAGCTTCCAGTGATGAGTATTAACAGATAGAATTCAAAAGTCTGAGTTACTCCTTAAAAAACTATACTTAGTACAATCGTGAAGCCCTTTTACTATTTGTTTTACTGTGAAGCTACTGAAAGCACCTGTATTTGTCTATAGGATGAGGATCCTGAAACAAGCTGGATTCTGCTTTCAGAAGATGACTTGATTGCTCTGTTGTCACAGTTTCCATTTCATGAACTCTTTCAGCAATTCCTTGGGTTTAAGTCTGGAGGTAAATCAGTTGCTAAAGAGTTATTCTTCATTTTGCTTGTGCTAGTTTTATTAATGACTACCACTGCCAAGATTGCTGATGCATTATGAGACTCTGAGTGAAGAAATAATGAACCTGTGCAACATCTCACAGGCTAAATAGATGAGATGGAAATATATATGGAAGTATATATATATATATATATATATAAGTTAAAAACTTACAGCTATACTAACATGCTAAACATCAGAGTCTTTCCCCTTTGTTTGGATCTGGATGGTAGTTAACTCCCCAAAGTGCTTTCAGGACTGTTTCAGAACTATTTTTCCCCCTTGTCTCTTAACTGTATTGTTACTGTGATTTTTCTCTTGGTTTTATTGCAAAATTTCTGGACAAGTACATGAAGATAATTCCTTACTAGAGGTCTCTTATAACCTTGCATAGTTTATTTGTTTGGATACTTAACAGGTATTTATCATTCATTTCATATACAAAACATACATTTCTGTTCACTATACAGCTGGCAAATAATGCACTGTTTGCTAGCCATATGGTGAATGGTGGCTTTGAGTGCTTCTTAAGTTACTTAAAAAAAGTGGAATTCAGGCATTTTTCTGACTCTCATTTTTCTGTCTCGGTCTTAGGTGCTTATTTTCCTGAGAAAACAACTCCCCAGGAGATGATGAAGATTTTTGCCTTTGCAAACTCTTTAGTGGAACTTCTGTCTGCAGGGTTAGAAACATTTAACAGAGCACGGTACCGACAGTTTGTGAAGAGAATTGGTCACCTCATCAAGTAAGAGAACGTCTTCTCTGTGATGTGACTGAAACTGTTTTATACAGTCTGCTTCAGTGTTCAGACCTGCTAAAAAAACCCCCAGAACTAACCATCAAACAACCAGAAAAACCCAAACCCCACCCAAGTGGTTCTTGGGTAGATTTTGCTCTGAGAGTTGGTCAGTTCAGGGTTAAGCAGTCTGAGAATCTGCAGTCCCAAAGTCCTTGACTGTAAAGCTCTGCTTGTGAAGTGGGGAATAGCAGAATCTAAATGCTGTGGTACAAAGGAGCTGGGTGAGCTGTGGAACACCAGGCTGACTTCCATCAGTGATGTGGTTAGGCTTGGCTTGTGTAGTCACTGAAATCCAGCAAACAGTTCCTTGAATCACCCCTGTTTGTATCCAGTGCTACTTCTTTCTTTCTGTTGTTACCCAGAATAGTTGTAGGGTTTTTAATCTGCTTCTTGAAAAATCATCATAGTGTTGCAGAAAGTAAATGTTGACACCTAAAAGCTGCTCTTGTTTTTAAAAATCTGTCAGTCACTTTATATGGCTTCTATGAGCTTGTTTTCAAGGGGGAACACAGTTAGATCAGAAATAAAATCTGTGTTTGTCTTGTGTGAGCAGTAACTTTCTCAGTATAATTATTCCTGAATGAGCTTTCTGCATGTACTGCCATTTCGTTGTGTATAGCTATCTTAAGGCTCTGAAGGTCACACACAAACTAGTGTGATATAATAGAATATTTTTCATTCTTTGCTTGCAAAACCAAGGAAAGAGAAAACAGCAATTTTAGACTCACATGACTTATATAGAAATCTCTGGAAGCCAGAGGGCAAAAGGTTGGCCATGTCTCTTTTGACCAGACTCTGATCTTGGTTGCCCTTGTCTGTGTTTTCATGTGGTGATGACATACTTAATGATCCTTCTTTGACTTTGTTTGTTCTGCTGTGTAGGATGACACTTTGCCATGTGAGTGACCACTGGGCCCAATATGTTAGTGGCAACAAACAATACGGATCAGTAGCACATCCCTACTCCCTGGAAAAATTGCAACTGGAGTTTGACGAGCTGTTTTTTAGAGCTGTTCTACATGTTTTGAAGGCCAAAAGGTAGATTGTCCCATGTTATTGTTACTGCTTCATCTTGGAGGAGTTAGATATTTGAAACTGGGATTTGGGATAGCTTTAAATACTTAAATGGTTTAAACAAGACTGAAATGCAGAGGATTTTTCAGTGCATTGAAAAATCCTGAAAACAGAATTCAATTCATTAGCATCATGTTGGGGAGGAATTCCATTGGCTGTAGCATCTGACAGAAGCTCTGAGGTCTTGCTCAGTTCAGAATGATATTAGCTCTGAATTTGAGGTGCTAATACACATCCTCACATTCAAAATTCTGTTACATAGCAGAGATGTGGCCATTAGGTCTGTCTCCTTTTCAAATGTTGGGGTTTATCAGGGTGAAACTGTTTCTAACTGTCTCTTCAAATCCAACAGGCTGGGAGTCTGGTTGTTCATGTCCGAGATGCCTTATGGAACATTATCCAGCAACATGCTTTGGAGGCTCTTCTTTGTCATGCACTGTGCTGAGAATGAGCACCTGGAAAAGCTCTGCTCTGCTCTGCAACCTGCTGACTGCAAGCAAAGACTCAAGGGTAAAATTCCTACACACAGAAGCAATTCTAATCTGTTCAGCTACTGCTGCATCAGCTGTAGGTTTAATTATTTGCAGACTGCATTGTTAAATACACCCTCAACAGCATGACTGGCCTTAGAAATATCTTGGGCAGTTCATGGTTTTCCAGTACTTATTTGCCCAAACTCTCATTTTAACAGCAGTTGTCAGATCTACTGTCTATTTAGTTTTCTCTCTCTGGCTGCTTCACAGCTGCAAGGGTGCCATGCAGTAGGTACGTCTCGTATATTCTCACATCACCTCTCACCTTGACCTTTAGTAGAATTTGAAGAGTAAGGTTTAAATCCTGAAATACAGAATTCTGTATCACTTAGGGTTAGTTTGGCAGTTTTTTGGTTGTGTTGGATTGGTTTGTTTGTTGGGGGTTTTTTTGGTGAGCTGTTGACTGTTGAGCTGTTGATAGGTCTATAATAACCTTTTCTTTAGTTTCCTTTTTTTTTTCCCCTAAACCTGCTAGTTTTTGCACCAGTAACTTACATTGTAGGCAATTTGCTTACCTTCCACAGATACGTGGAATCTCAAGCCTTAATTTGATGCATTTCTTGTCCTAAATGGCACCTTCTCTTTCTCTTTCCTCGACTTCTGTCCTGTGTTGATATCCACAGTGACTGTGGAGGCTTCAGCTGTAGCAGAGTTATTTAGAGGCCCGCTGGAATGCTGCTTTCCCTTTGCTGTTGCCTTCATGGAAAATATTTCAGGGCTTGATTGACAGGGGGCAGGTAAACAAAGCAGTAACTCCTTCCTTCAGAGCCTCTTTGCTGTCTTCTGGGAGAGCAAATCCCATTCTTGTCAGTTTTACTTTTCAGCTGGCTGGTAGCCCAACTAGTTGTTTTGATGGAGAAGCAGAACAAAATCGTGATCTTGAGAGATTACTGCATGTCTTGGGCCTGTGAAGGCTCAGCTAATATTTCAGGCAATTTACACAGAGTGGGAGAGAGGTATCAAGACTGCAGTTATGTGCACTCGATGAAGTGCTGATCTGATTAGCACTTTCCAGCCAAAACAGTAACACTGTTCAGTACAATGTCTTTATTTTTGTTGTCGCTGGAAAATTTTTACTGCATCTCAAAGAGAATGTAATATGTAATGTAATACTGTGGGTTGCAGTAACAAACACTGATTTTTTTTTTTAATTTTTATTTATTAGTATTTTTTTCAGGCATTGTTTTACTTCTAGCTAACTTTTTTGTTTTAAATTCCCTGGTATGCTGATGCAGGATATTTTTATCCTTTTCATTCTACTCTAGGGGTGATGTCAGCACAATACTATTTTTCACCAATGTCTAGACAGGGAATATCAGCAGTACGTTCAGTGAAATCCGTCTAATCTTTTGACAGACATCAATATAATGCTTAATTTACTTTAAATCATACCCTGGGAGACCATGACATTAATATTCTCTTGGGAGAACCTTTTTTTATTGATCTTCCAGTTAAGCTTGAGAAAAGAGTGGTGAATCTACAGGTGGCAGCAAGCCTTGGTAATTGATGAAACCTTAAGCTTACATATATAGAGGTGGAAGCACAGTGGCTTTCAAGGGATAGTCAGAAGTAGCTTGATCAAATGGAATGCTGTGAGGATGCTGAACTTGCCAGGATGACCTCTGGACTACAGAGACATCAGGTATAAAATACCCTCCTGGGGAAATACGGGAAATCCAATTACCTGAGATATTCTTGAGTGGACAAAATGTTAATAAACTTGCTGTGCACGTCATGTTTTCATTGACAAGCAATGACCAAGTAGTTTCTCCTTGATATTTCATACCTGTGTGACTACAAGCATGTGTTCCCTGCAAGTTTTATAAATGTAGGATGAACAGTTTGGTCTTTGCTTCCATTGCAAATGACAGTGAGAACCTGCTGAACAATACTGGCTCTAAAAGGTTGTGGTTGCCCCATCCCTGGAAGTGTTCAAATCCAGGTTAAGTGGGGACCTGAGAAACCTGTTCTAGTTAGGGGCATCCCTGCCAATGGCAGGGGGTTGGAATGAGATGATCTTTAAGGTCGCTTCTAACCCAAACCATTCTAGGATTCCAGGCTTCTATTCCTGGTCACAGTTTCCTTACTGCCAGTACCACGATTTGAGGAGCCACTGGTTTTTAGGGTGTCTCTGAACTTGAACTGTAGTGTGGTCAGAAGGAGAGAATTGGCTCAAGTGGCAAGTGTGTGGTGAAAATGTTTCTCCACTGTGAGATGACAGGGTCGAAGCAGAGTGTCCCTTCTTCCCTTATTCCTTGTTCCCCACCCTTCAGTCCCAGGCCATGGCTTGGTGTGGGTTTGAGGGTGGTGTGGAGCTCACGGATGAGTCCTTCCCCATGCTGTGGGTCATTCTGCTATGCCTTTAGATACAGTAATGGCATGGTCATTTTTAAGGTCCTTCTGCATTACTCTAAAGAAACCTGCAAACAACAAGAGAAAATACAGGATAAAATATACCATTAGGAGAGGGAGATTACCAGTGTAAGTCTGCTGTATCTACCAGGAACCTAGTTTCTCTTACTATATGGAAAGACTCTCTTCTTAAATTGCACAATACTCATGCTGCTCATGAGATGTTTTGCATGTACAAGCCTGACCTTCTCAGGTTGAAGTACAGTTGCAAAATTCTTGAAAGCTCTTCAAGTAGAATGTAACCTCAGTGCAAGTGTTTAATCACAAGCCCCCTGAGGACATGCCTGTGCAAGCTTAGGGAGTTGAGTGCCACAATGAGTGCTTTGTATATTGAACTGCTATGATAAAGTCACTGTAAACAGTGTTTACTGACATGTTGTGCTTCAGAGAAGGCAGACCCCTCTCCAAACTTTTTCACAGCTCAAATGCTGTTGTCAGTGCTTGCTTTGCTGTACAGAGTCTATTTAATAAAATAATTATAAAAAAAACAATTTAAAAAATTACTTTAAAGCCCCATGCAGGTTTCTTTGTACCCTTACCTTCCTGTTGTCCCTCACCCTTAGGAACGGAATATTTATTTGCATTTGGCACAATCTCACTGTGGTGTTCAAAGAAGAAACCTGCCTTGAATTTGAGTGAAGCATCTCTCAGCCTTCCTTCCTGTGCAGCTTCAGTTCTTTGTGTTCAGAGATAGTTTCCAAACAAGTGCATCCAGTACTTTCTCTTGTATTGAATTTGAGAAATCAAATCTGACCGCTCCCTATAACTCTTAGGCATAATCTAAACCCAGGACTAGATACTTGCGTATTTTTATTTGTAATGGGCATAGGATGATCTCCCCAGTTTAGCTGCTGCTTGACATCATGGGATGTAAAATGGGCAGGCTCTTTCAACTTGATCAAAACCCCTCTGCTCTGCCTGGATGGACTTAGTTTTAATCTTCTCTTGGCTGTGTCCCGAGTAAAACTAGAATCCTTTCATATAATTTGGGCTGAATCTGTGGAATTAATTGCTCCAATATGTAATGGAAACCAAAACTGTGATACTGTTTTAAAAACCAAAAAAAATTCAAGTAGATCTCCCTGTGGATGACTGACATGGCATAGTTAAAGTAATATTAAAAATTGAAATGCAGCCCCTTCTGAAATGAGGCTACTAATTTACAAGCCCCTTGGCTTGGTGATATTTGTTACTGGTTCCTTCTCTGGGATTGAGGTGTAAATGTATAAATATTAATGGTGTCTGTACTGTAACACTTCTTTTATCATGTTTCTTTGACTTGAATTTTTTTTCTAGACCCAGAGCACCTTGAACATTTTGAAAAGTATCTCCAGTCAATGAACTGCTCGGAAGAAATCTGTCTGCTCACCACATTTGCTCAGATGGCACAAACCAAACGGGCTGATGTTGATGAGGATTTTATCAAAATCATTGTTCTGGAGATATATGAGGTGAGTTGTCATAGAATCACAGAATCAGCTGGGTTGGAAGAGACCTCTGAGATCATCAAGTCCAACCCTTGATCCAACACCACTGTGATTGCTAGATCATGACACTAAGTGCCACATCCAATCTCATCTTAAAATCCCCAGGGATGGTTACTGGTCCATTCCGGAATAGGATGGAAGTGCTCTTTTTATTTCTAACGGTGGGGGGTGTGAAACTTTGTTGGCTTCTGTAGTTTCTCCTACCATGGAACTAAGAAAGTGCTACTTCTGAGGTTTATAATCTGGCACTGAATTTAAATAGTGTGAAGGACGTAGTTGTTTTTCTGGGGAAAAGAACAGTCTTTCTGTAAATCAAGTGGGAACGAAACAAACGAACAAAAATGTTTTGGTTTTTTTGTGTTGTTGTTTTATATTTCTCATGCAGGTCTAACTTGTAGCTCTGAAATTCCTTGTGTGGTGTTTTTTCTATTGTGTCCAGATTTTGATGGAATTTTTTTAGTGTGTGGTGGTGTTGCTCCTGTGTTTAGATTTAGACTTTGTGTTTGGCACGGTGACATAGTCCTTTCCCTGCCCTCTAGGTCAGTCGGTGTCAGTTTAATATTGGCACTGATCAATAATTTTGTCCACAATGATCAGAAGCAATTTAGGTCTGTATTTTCCAAAAGTCGTTTGTTTTCAGTGTCAGTGAAGATCAGCCATAAGCAGTAACTCCTCCCTGCTCATCTTCCCAGGTGTCCTATGTCAGTCTTTCCACAAGAGAGACATTTTCCAAAGTTGGGCGTGAACTCTTGGGAGCCATTGCCAGCATCCACACACAGATTATTTCCATACTGCTGGATCGAATTAGAGAGACCATTGAGAAAGTTGGGATGGTAAGTGGTAATGTCCATCATTTAAACGAGGCACCCAGTTAAAACTAGGGCAGTAGCCAGACTGTGTTAAAAGATACATCTTGGCATGAATGGATTGTTTTAAAGACCTATCTGTGGGGTTTTTTGGTCATGCCACTCCGTAGTATAGAAGGGCATAATGCTGATCATTGTGGTGAATACTAATTATCCTTTCTGTTTTCTGTCCTCAAAGGTTTCCTTATACCTGTTTAAAGAGCTGCCATTGCACCTTTGGAAGCCTTCTTCATCTGAGATAGCACTGATCCGTGACTGGTTGTTAAATTACAGCCTGACAACAGTGGAAAATAAACTAGCCTGCATTATCCTGGAAGGGCTCAACTGGGGATTTGGGGAGCATGTGTGTATTGAAAACAATTTTGAAACTCCTCAGTTTTTCAGAGCAAAAGCTTTACTCAACCTGAGAGTAGAACTGAACTAGAAGACAGCTAATTACATGTTTTACATAATGTCTGTGCACTTAATGGCACAGAATGGGAACTTCACAGTAGTTTTACAGCATTCTGCCTGAGGATCTGCTTGTGCTGCTTTCTTGGAGCTGAGATTAAAAGAGATACTTAAGCAGGAGTTTCCTCTCTTTTAACAAGAGGAAGGAGCTGACAGGACAATTTTTATGGGTCAGGTGATTAGAAATAGCTGTGGCTGCAATAATAGAGGAATCTTCTAAGAAGTGTGTAGGACACTGGTGTGGTTGTAGTTTGCATGCTGGTATCCCCCCCCCTCCAGGTATGTTTTTCAAAATGCAAGAAAACTAATGATTGAAATGAGACATTTCAAAACCCTGAGCATTATTTGAATGATTGGAAATTGTTCCATATATTGGGTTACTTCAGGCACTCCATCAGTTCCGGATCCAATCAAGGGTAAATCCTATTTCAGAGAGAAACAGAAATAGATAGGGGGAAAAGTCCTGCTATCTGTGTTCAGTGATCCATTTTAGCATTGCTGTCCACATTTAGTCATACTGAATTCTTCTCTTTGCTCTGCTGATGCTGGTACATGAATATTGACCAACTTTTTCTCCCTTTTTCTTGACAACATGTGAAGGAAAAGGAATGCTAGGGAAAATGAACAGAGATCTTTACTGTGCAATAACAGTGGCATGTCTGTACCCTTTGATATGGGGAAGAATGGTTAACATGGCAATTGATAAGAGGAATTACTATGTTTTCATACAAAAAACATGGTGATGTGGTTTGGTTTTGCTTTTAAAGACAAGAACTCCAGTGTCTGTATTATGTAATTTAAAATGGCATCTATGGATTCTTGGATTAATTGATATAAATTCATAAAATGCACAGGGAAAGTGATTATGATCACCTTTGTTTTTTGGAAATAATCTATCTCTGGGCTTTGTATTGCCCAGTGTGAGCCCAATATTCTTAAACATTGGGCTGAATTTTTCTTACTGGCCAAGGTTTTGCCTGGGTACTGCAATACTTAATTTGAACACCCAGAAAGAAATTACGATTTATTTCTCTGTAGTGCAACTGAATGGTGCAGTTGTAGAGATCTTTAAATGACACAGTATTTTGTGTTCTGATTCTGTTTTTAGCAGAATGCTCTTCATCTGGATCCAGCTGTTCATTCTGAAGTTGCATTGATGGTCCTGGAAGCGTATCAGAAATACCTCTCCCAGAAACCATATGCTGGGCTGCTTTCTGAAAGCATAAAACAGGTATCCCTTCTTTAAAATTACAGGGAATAGCTTATGGATGATGATAAACAGGAAAAACTGCAAGTCGAGACCTTGTTTTCCTTTTATTTTTTTTCTTAAAGGCGTTCTGTCTTGATCCTGCTAGAATACCATAATCTACCAACACTCAATATTGTCTGCACCCAGAGAGCTATGTGAAAATAGCTTTTGGGCTTATGTTGAACATATAAGAATCATAGAATCAAAGAAAGGTTTGGGTTGGAAGGGACCTTAAACATCATCTGTCACATGTGCAGGGACACCTTCCACTATCCCAGGTTGCTCCAAGCCCCGTCCAACCTGGCCTTGGACACTCCCAGGGATCCAGGGGCAGCCACAGCTTCTCTGCCCAACCTGTGCCAGGGCCTGCCCGCCCTCCCAGCCACCAATTCCTTCGTAACATCCCATCTAACCCTGCTCTCTGTCAGTTTGAAGCCATCCCCCCTTCTCCTGTCACCTCATGCCCTTGTAAATAGTCTCTCTCCATCTTTCTTGAAACAGATGTTTTAATTTTGACTCCCTTGTAGATTTGTAGTTGAATAGTCACAAGCTGCTCCTCCTTTACTGACATAGGGGTGGACAGTCCTTGCTTAATGAGAAGTTACTTCTCATTACTGCTGAGCATAAGAGACATCCTTCCTGTGATTCCAGCCATTAGTTTTACCTTATTTGAGGACTCAGATATTAATCCCTTTAGGAGCTTTTCAGCAGCAGTCATTGCTGTGTGACCTGAGCACCCCACAGACATTTGTTACATTGATTTCACAGCACACTGGTGACTGAGGAAGGGATAGCTCCAGGTTACTGAAGGGGAATGGAGGAATGGAAAGATCAAGGTTAAAAAAATCCTTATTTTGGGTATTCGGTCCAAGATGCTTCTATTTATTTATTCAGAGTTTTTATCATTGTGCTGTGCTTTTTCTTCTCAGTGTTTCTTGTACAGTGTTTTCCTCTCCCAAGTCCTTTCTTCCCCCATGTTTTCTTTCCACACTTTTCATGTTCTTTGCTGTCTCTGCTCTCTTCTGACTTGCTCCTCTGCACTACTTGGCCAGGATTTGTTGTCTTGAGCCAGCTAGATGAGTTCTCTGTTTTAAAGCCTATTTCAGCCCTGGCTGATATTTGTATTGGTGAATCTGTCCTGACTTGCCTGAGCTTATAACTGGAATTAGAGAGAAAATAGTGCTTAGGTTTTTGTACCCCCACTCCAAGAGGATGAAATACCTGCATTGCCTCCCAGCTCTGCAATTTACACAGCTCTGTCAGGGCACGTACAGTACATTTTCCCAAAGATTAATAATTCTTTCTGATCTAGACAGGGTTGTCATGCCCATGGACACATGTACGTGGCACAGACTCTACCTGTTCACATTACAGACTTCTTTCTAAGGAGAGGCTGCCAGGTTTTAGGGTTTATTTGTTGGCAGATAATACTTTTTGCATCTATTTTTCTGTTTCCTTTTGCTAGCAGTCTTAAGTTTTTTAAGCATTGCAGAAGATTGTTGCGTGGCTTTCTTTTTTTCAGTTTTAAAATCAAAATTCGATCCAAGAGCCATATCATCTTGGAAAAATCTAGGCAAACAGTGTAAACTGATAACCTTTACTAAAAGGGGTGTGAGGGGAGGGGAGAGGAGGTGGAAATCAAAGCAATAGGAACAGAGGGTTTAGGTAAACTACATGGCTTGTCTAAAGAATAATTGCTGTTGGTCTGATTGTAGAATCATAGCAGGTTTGGGTTGGAAGGGACCCCAAAGATCACCTAGTGCCAGCCCTTTGTCATGGTGTTGTGATGGAAGGGGAGGCTCATCCAAGCTGCCCCAAGTCCCAGACTGGAGCCGTGTGTGCCGTGCTGGGGCTTTGCTTCCTCTCATTCCCGCTCCTGCCGCCTTGTCCCAGGTCTCCTACTTGGCCAGCATTGTTCGGTACGGAGAAACACCGGAGACCTCCTTCAACCAGTGGGCGTGGAGTTTGATCCTGAGGCTGAAGCTGCACAGGAACGACCGCGGGGTGCATCAGGGTGGGCTGGCCATGCCCGTGTGCGACAGCACGCTTGACACGGCCGAGTCGGTCGTGCTGCACCCCCTGCTCAAGGCTGTGAAAGCAAACATCCCCATCGGCTGCTACCTGGCCCTGGCCATGACCACCCTGGGCCACAGGTACATGCTTTTTGTGTGCTTGCCTTGGGTGGGTGGCCCTGGTGACTGAGCAGCCTTACTAATGGTGAGACGAGGGTTGCTAATGTTCTTTATGCCTGCTTAAAGAATGGAGGGCTTGTGATGCAAGGGACTGAGCAGTCTGTCAGGGACAGCATCTCTCTTATGAGGAGACACTGTGGGAGCTGGGCTTGTTTAGTCCAGAGAAGACTGAGAGGGGATCTCATCAATGCATATAAATGTGTCAAAGGTGGGTGGCCATTGGATGGTGCCAGACTCTTTGGTGCCGCCCAACAACAGGATGAGGAGCAATGGCCCTAAGCTAAAACACAAGAAGTTTCACCTCAGCATGAGGAACAACTTTCTTACGTTGAGGGAGGCAGAGCACTGGAACAGGCTGCCCAGGGAGGGAGTGGAGTCTTCCTCTGTGGAGACATTCCAAACCCACCTCTGGGACCTGCTCCAGGTGACCCTGCCTTGGCAGGGGGTGTGGGACTGGTTGAACTTCAGAGGTCCCTTCCAACCCCAGAAATTCTGTGATCCTGTGACTGTAGTTTCACAGAATCACAGAATCATTTATGTTGGAAAACACTTCCAAGACCATCGAGTCCAACCTTTGACCAAACTCCATCATGTCAGGCAGACCAGAGCAGAGTGGCACATCCAGTTATTTCTTGAACACCTCCAGGGATGGGGACTCCACCACCTCCCTGGGCAGCCCATTCCAATGCTTAACAACCCTTTTTGTGAAGAATTTGTTCTTGAATTCTTCTTTCAAGCAACATGATATTTCCTTTATTTTGCTAATAGTATTTTTTGCCTTCTGCATGTTAAGATGAAAATAGGCATTAGAAATAGTACTGAAACTGGGGAGTTTACATGATTTCTTTGGACAGGAGTAACTTTGAACCACACTTACGGAAAGGTTGCTCTGCGGGTAATTTTTTTTTAGGAGGACTGCAGGAGAACATTCAGAAAATAGTGAGGAATAAAAAGGCACTTATGCTAGGAATGATAAATAAAGAGCTTTATAACCCTGACACTGAACCTTCTAACTCTGACTGTGTTTCAGCAGTCTTTTCCAGTGCTTTCAGATGGTTTGTAGGTAAGGCTTTTGGACATAATCAAATACACTGGTTGATTAAGGTACAGAGACACACAGAATTTAATCAATCCTTTCCAGATCTGTTTTCCCTGAATCTGTGGTCTCTAATTATTTGTTATTCAAAATTTTCATTAACTTGTTTTCTATGTATAATATTGTGTTACTCTTTCAAGAGAAATTGTCTGAGTTTTCTTCTCCTTCTCAAGCCATTGGTTGATGATCAGAGTATGCCATAGATACTTCAAAGCACTGGATTAATTTGAGACTGATATGAAGGCATTCTGGTTGAGGGTGAAAATTTTTCCGTGACTTCAAGCATGGAATAAAAAACCAAAGAATCTCTTCAGTCTATTCCCCTGCACCTTCTCTGTTTGGCCTTGCAAAAAATCAGTTGATACCCTTCTCCTATGTAAACATCAACACTAATACTAACTGCATGCAAAAATTCAAAGCCAGTTATGTTTGCGAGCAGAAAAAACCAAAATCCTCCACAGTTTGTGACTTAATACAGTATTTAATTTTCATGACTTCAGAGTAGACATAGGGTTCATGTTTTACATTTTTTTCTAACGTGCACCTTTTCTCAGTTAGCAACATTTGATGCAATGTACCAAATAAGTTGCTGGTACCGAGTTTTCTGGATACTGAGAGAAGGATTCATCTCATGTGGCTGCAGCTATTTGAGTACGTGCTGTAAGGAAACCCTCTGAGGTCCATCTGTAGGTACTGAAAAAGATGTCCAGGGCGTCCTTCAGACTGAGGAGATGTGAAACTCCCTCTGTGGGTTGTTCTTTTGCCTGGAGAGGGTTGCAAGTTGGTTAGCTTAGGCAAGAACACTGAGCTTTAAATGGATCGAAATGTGATGGATGAAGACCTGCATCTCCAGGGATTTTTGGAAGATGGGACATAAATCCGCAGAAGGGCAGGAAATACTTACTGAGTCTGTCAGCAATTGGATAGTTCCTAAAGCTGAATAAAAAGCACTGGATTGAGCTGTTTAGGTTTTCAAAGATGAAGTGTAAAGTTAGGAATGTATCTACATCTCAGTTCATAAAAATTAAATAAGCACCCTGTCTGCCTTTCTACTGATAGTCAATGTGTTTTTCTTAATTATTTTTTTTTTTTCTGGCAGCATTGAGAAGTTCTGTGCTGAAGGGATCCCTCTTTTGGGTGTACTTGTCCAGTCTAGACATCTGAGAACAGTAGTCCATGTGCTGGATAAAATTTTACCCTTGTTTTACTCTTGCCAGTATTACCTCCTGAAGAATGAACAGTAAGCATCCTATGTTCATTATATGCTTATTTATTTATTTTATATATTTATTTGCTTCACTTATTGATAATTGCAGTGAAAGTTTTGAATTTACCGGGCTTCATGATGGGTTTTGCATCCAGTGAGAATGTGATGGTGGAAGCACATCTGGTTTCTGTGCCCAGTTAGTTTTTGGCATTGACTGTGGCTGAGGAAGTAGTTGTAGAAGTGTGATGCTGCTGCTGTGCCACAGAGGTGTTCTTCAGACATCTGTATTTCAAATATCTGTGGTATTAGATGAGTGAGAAAGGCCAGCAGGCAATATCAGTAGGGACACAGTTAAACAGTATGTCAAATGCTGGACTTCAGATCTCTGTCCTGGTCAGTTTGTAATGTGTTTGCTGAGGTGCTTTTGGCTTGGGCCACTTGACAGTCTCCCAGACAATTCCTGGGCTAGAGTTGGGTGTTGATGTACATCAAGAACTGTATTTAGTCCTGATGAGCTGCCTTAAATTACAGTCTGCCATGAAATGTTCATACTGTGCCCATTATATGGTTATAGTGGAGCAAATAAGCCTCCATTGTGGTTGTGAATCAAAGTTCTGTATATGTCTGTCACCAGTGCTGTTGAGCTGGTTTTAAATTCCCTAGAATCAGGCTTTCTATTTATTATGTGGTAGGAGATATTTTGGAGTTAATTTCATTTGTTGACATCCCTAGGTTTTTATCTTACATCCAACTGTTCCTTCATCTGGATAGTGGAGTCCCTCAAGGAGTCACTCAGCAGGTTACCCATAAAGTGACACAGCACTTGACAGGAGTGAACTATGGAGAAAATGTTAAGCTGCTCAGTAGTATGATACAGGTAAGAAGATTATTTAAAAAAAAGAAAAGGAGAATTTAAAACCAGGCCTTTTTGACCGAGTTGGTGTTTGAGTTTGGAAAGAATACTGAATCTGGCAGTTGTGCAGCCACAGAGTACCCTGCATCAAGCATTAATAGTTGGGTATTGTTTCTTGAAATGCTTCTGCTTAAACTTGCCTAAATCTGGCAATGCACGTGACATTGGACGTAATAACGTTTGCCTTCTGGACTTCTTGGAAAATTTATTTTCCAATACAAGGTCCAAACTGCCTAAAAAAGGAAATGCAATATGTAGTACTACTTTCTTGTTCGTGTTATTTGAGGAATGCAGCAGGTATATTAATACTTGAAAGCTTTGCTTTTGGCCATTCATTCATGGCTGTGGGATGAAAAAAATGTTGCTGTGTTAGGGAACAGTAGTATTTTTTTAAGTGCAGAGGGGTCAAGAACCAAAGCCGTCTAACATTAGAGTGGGGTAAGGGAAACAGATCTACTCTGGGAAGTCTTTTTACAGAAACAGCAGGTGACACTTTAGAATAGATGCTATTTATGCCTGCAGGTCACAGGGGTCCTGCTTAAGGCTTTTATGTCTGTTTTTGCTGATTGCACAAGGTGCTCCACTCTCCAGGCTGTAGAATTTGCAGAAATTTGAAGGCTGGAGATGACAAAGCTGTCCTTGCTTAGGTATAGAGTGTATTTTAGGGATAGGCCCACAGCCTTATGCAAGTTAAGCAGTTCTTCAATAGATTCCTGAGCTTTAATCAACACTGCAATCTGTTGACTGATTTGACCCTTTAATTTTGCAGACTCACATTTTTCTAAGTGACCAGCCAAATGGAGTGGGGCCAGCTGCAGTACTGGAGTTCTGGGTTCAGGTCCTGACCAGCCAGCAGCTGTGGCACAGGGACAGGGCTACACTCTGCTTGCTGGATGACTTATGTAAGGCTGCTTTTCAGTACAGCCAGGAGGACTGTGTACAAAAGCTGCTTTACCAACAGCACAAGGTAAATAGTTGTGGTGTGTTGGTGTGGCTGTTCAGTCAGTGATCAGTTCGTGTGTTGCTCACTCTGATTTTGACATGAATGTATTTTTCTGAAGTGCAATAAGGACAACCATAGACTCCTGCCATGGGCAGGGACACCTTCTACTAGACCAGGGTTCTCCAAGCCCTGTTCAGCCTGGCCTGGAACACTTCCAGGAATTGGACAGCCACGGATTCTCTGGGCAACCTGGCATGATGATAATTGATAATGGGGTTATCTGATTTGCTTCTGAGTGGGTCAAAATTAATGAAATGTCTGATATTTTGATAATAATTATTAAAACCATATGATTTCTATCATAGTTTGTGTTCTTCCCATTCCAAATGTTCAGTAGTGTGTTTAGAACAAAAATGGAGCTTCTTCTCCTGAAAATAACAGACACTGTCACTCTAATGGGATGTTTTCACTGAAAAACAAATAAAGTACAAGCAGGCATTTCAGTGATGTCTGGCTGAGGTAAGGCTGGAAAGTAGCAATAGGAGTCAGAAATGAACCTGGATGAAGGTAGGGTGACATACCTGTAGCTTCTGAATCACTACTGATCACAAAAAAACCCACATGTTTTCTGTTTCTGTGCAGAATGCTTTGGGCTATCACTGTGACAAAGGTCTGCTGTCTTCCCTTGTTAGCTGGATCGTGGCAGGCAATGTGACACCATCCTTTGTGGAGGGCAATGCCAATTCCTCTCAGGTAAGTGAAGGTGTTGTGTGAACAGCCCTGGGATAAGCAGTGTACAGGTATCTCAGGGGCTTTTTCCTCCCCCTGCTTTTGCATGTTTTTGCAGATTTTTTTCTTGTTCTTTTTTTTTCCCCATCCCAGAGGTTTTTTTTTGTGATAAAATCCTAATTTAACCTGAGAGAATGTTGTGGGTTTATTACATTAAAGGGAACATGGACATTTTCCACAAAGTGAGTTTGTCTAATCTCTGTCCAAGAATTCATGTAGTAGGATTTATTAGTTGATTTTTTTTTTCTAATCTTCAATTGTTCTTGAATTATTTAATAAGAGAAAATATGTAGAGCCTGACTTTTCTGTTAGATCAGTCTTTATCTGATAAATATTTTGAATTCTAGTGGCTTTCTCTCTGCCTAAGTGAGTTCCTCATTCAAGCAAAAAAGAAAAAAAACCCTGCAGTACCCCAAATTAAGATGTGAAATGCAGGTGGAAGAGGAGAGATCTTATTTTACTGAGTTGGGAAACTTGTTTCCTCTGGAACTCTCTGGATAATTCTGTCAGTTGTCCCCGCTTTTCCCCTTCTTTCCCAAGATTGTACAAAATACAAAGGTTGAATTCGAATATGAGGATAAAGAGAAAACTTGCTTTCTTGCTGAGATGTGGTACTGCTTTTTGCAACTTTTTAATGAGAATCTGTCAAAGACATATTCCTCTTAAGAAAACTTCCCGATCCTACCTCTTCTGTTTTGTTATCAATGTTTCTGTTATTTCTGTGTTTTCCAGATCTGGTTTTCATGGATGGTGTTAAATATGGAGTCAATATTTGAAGAAGATTCACAGCTTCGTAGAGTTGTGGAGGGGGAGCTGGTTATTAATTCTTTAACTCCTGATCAAGCTTTGAAGGTGAGAGAAATGTTCATCCCTTTTTATTAGAGAGAAAAGTGTTCTCTTGTGTCATTTAGATTTATCTTGTGCACTTTTTGTTACCAGGATAAAAGCATAAATACCACTTTGTCTGCCTTTACAGGGGAAAGTACACCCCAGGGAAGTTTTCTTTTACACTTTGAGTACATTTGAGTTCTTGTACATTTAAAAGCTACCATGCAAATATTGCAGAAAACTTCAGTCACTAATTTGTGCTCTTGCATGATTCCCTGGGTCATCTGAATGCCTCATGACCTGTAGTGGATTAACTATGCCACCAGGGTGGAGAGTGCTTATTTTTCAGGTGGGAAAATATGTCTGTATTTCAAACAGATGACTTCTCAGATGATCTGAATTTTGCAGAAGTCTGGCCTTTTACTTTTCTCTTTTTTCTGAATTATTTTCCAAGGCTTTCAGTGCCGTTTAGATCTCTCTCTTAACAAGGCACATAATCAGGTGTACTTTAGGCCATGTTGCACCAGTTTTGATGTTGTTTACCCAAATTCATTTCAAAATTCTGGACTGAAGCAAGGGGAAACCAAAGCTGTCCAGTCTTGAGGTGTGACTTTTGGCCCATCCTTCCTCTCAGCTGTTTCAGTGTGTTTTAATGAAGCCCCATGAAAATAGTTTGCCTGGACAATGTCCAGACTGGTACATGTCTTGCATCCTTGGAGACTAGTCTGGAAAACATTTGTCCTTTGGCTTGCATGTCTTGATTTAGCTGGAAAACAAATAGGGTATGGGTAGTCTGTGGAAAAGAATCCTGAGGGTTCCCAGTGTCTGGGATAGGGGATGAGGCAGTGCCAGGGTCTGCTCTGAGATTTGGGAACTTGGTACCTGGGAAAGAGCCTTGCATTTCCCTGCTTCAGGCACAGTCCAGGGGAGCTTGATGTGAGACTGTTCAGTGATTTAGTGGATCTGTGGTGTTGGTGATACAAGGTGCTGCTACTCATGTAACTTTGCCTTTGTTCTGCTTTTCCTGCTGTATTGTTTCCTCACATTGGTTTTACTTCACATTTTGGATTTTCACTAGAGCTGTTTGGAATGTAGTCTGGAAAGAGATAAAAGTAGCATGCTGAAAGTCTAAACCAGGAGCATCTACCTCTGTGAGAAAGGACAGTAATTAGCTGTAATTAACACCAATGGCCCATATGTTGCCCTTGCATCAGAGCCATCATTCTGGGTTTTTTTAAGCATTGGAGGTGCAGCTCTCCTCTCCAGCATAACTGTGAGCTGGGCAGCTCATCCTTCAAGACCTGTAACAGATGTGTGACTGTTCATGAAGTTTTGTCCTCTGTAATTACCAAGTGTACATGCTGTGTTACTCAGTTAAATTAACCTGTGACAGCCTGTTACAGCAGAACACTTGTCTGAAAACCTTGTTTCTGCAGAAAGCCCAGGCCCAGCTGAAGCTGCCCATCGTCCCTTCCCTTCAGAGGCTCATGGTCTACCGCTGGGCTCACCAGGCCCTTGCTACCCCTGCAGATCACCCTCTCATGCCACTGATCTGGCAGAAATTCTTCCTCCTGTACCTTCACCGGCCGGGACCGCAGTACGGGTGAGTCTGAGCTGCTCCTGCAGACTAGCAGCCAGACATGCTGATTTAACACTTGCGACAAGACTTAGCTGTGCTTTCATTGTTCATTTTTCAGATTACCTGTAGATGGCTGTATTGGGAGGCGTTTTTTCCAGAGTGCAGCTCATGTGACTTTGCTGAACGAGATGAAGCAGCGGTTGATAGAAGTGGCAGACTTCCACCACGCTGCCAGCAAAGCACTGAGGGTGGAGAGCCCTGCCGAGGGCAGTGACAGGTCACCAGAGAAGGCAAGCTGCCCGCCTGATTACCTGACTTCACCTGAGCTGCATAAGGAGCTTGTCAGGTAAAAAAAAGCCTGCCCAGTTCTGTCTTACTCCATGCAACTGCCTGAGTAACTACTACAGCACAGTCATGGCTGTAGTAGGGGTGTTAAATTAGGAGTGGGACCTTAGATGTGCTGCAGCACTTATGTTCATAGACTCATTCAGGTTTGAAAAAGCCCTCCCAAGATCGAGTCCCAGCCATTAACTCAACATTGCCAAGGCCCACCACTGACCCATGTCCCCAACTGCAGAGTTGTAGTCAAATCCTCTGTTGGTATAAAGTGTTTTGTTTGAGAAGGGGGCTGATTTTACTACTGAACATAAAACATTGTTGTTAGAGTTGTTGCTCCCCTTAGGGGGGAGGAGCTTTGCTTTTTAATGAGTGGTAGTCCTGTACTGATATTGTTTAGGGATATCTGCTGCCTGCATGTGCACCACTAGCTGTAAATGTAAAATGCTACTTGGTGTCTATACACCTGTTTGCCACAGACCAGGGTTTAAATTTATGTCTGAGTAAGATGGTTTCATCAGGAAATTTACTGGGGACTTCAGCACATGAGTCAGTTAGTGCAATTTGCTTGGGTTAGCAAGGTAAGGGTGAGCTCTGCCAAGAGTGTTCTGTGCCACCTGAAAAATGGTAAGTCTGCTTAACCAAAACCTTGGCACAAGACTGTTTTTGTCATGGAGTAGGCTAAGGAAAGGGGTCCAGTCAATCACTGCCACTCACCTGTTGAAAACTCAGTTTTTTAAAGGCTGGTAACTTCTAAGAGATACCACATGCACATTAAAACTGAGGCTGTGCTATTCAGAAGTCAGTAGTTCTGTAACACAGAGACTTTTGGTCTGAAAAATCCTCCTTAAGAACTGTTTTCAATATGACAGTGTCTGAATAGTCCCAGAAACCAGTTGAAAGGATTATTTGAAAAGAGTCCCTTGTTCAAGGGCCTTGGGTGTATGGAATCTGAGCTCCTGTTGGGTGCTCCCCTCAGCAATCAGCAGGTACTGTACAAACACACAAGGGGGATCATAAATCCTGCTTGGTATAACTTGATTAACATTTTCAGTCTTTCATTTCAAAGAAGTTCCCCGCTCCAAAATAAATCCAGACTTCTACACCCAAGTAAATCTTAGGCTTAGGAAGTTTAATGACCTGTCTAGTTTCCTAGACAGGAGGGGAATTATTGGAAGGGTTTATAAGGGCTGATTCTTCGAACTGGACAACTTCCATTTTTTTACCAGTGACACTGATCTAGGAAACAGGAGTTTGCTAGTGATATTTAATACCAGAGTGTGAAGATTTAATGGCATTCTAGTGCTTCCTTGTCAGAAAGGCTTCAGTGGTGTGTTTATAAAAAGGGTACCACTCAGTGGAATGATGCCAGCTGAAGAAATAGGAGTATTTATGTAAAAGTACAGTGTTATCAGAGGAGAAAACGATAATAAACTAGTCATGAATGAGACTGAAAAGAAATTAAAGAATGTGACACAACTCAGATGTGACCTTTAGAAGCAGGCAGTCTACAGAACTCATGGGGTGAGAAGCCAAACTTGCTCACTTTGTTTATGACTTTGGTCTTTTGAATGGGGTTGTGGTGAGATTCACTGACATAAGAGACTATTCCAGTTCTAGATCTTATGCTCATTTGCATAAATGTTTTTCTTTTTGAAATTTGTCCTGTTACTCTTTGTTACTGCCCTTCATTTCTAAAGTAGCTTCTGTTCACTGATGGTATTTGAACTGACAGTATACTACCCAAAAAGCTCCTGACACCTCAGTTTTGAGCCATATCACCATGCAGCATTATTTGTTGCCTTAATTACAAACCCCAAAACAGGGTTCACACTGATTTATATTTTCTTTTTTTGCTTTTCTTTTTTTTTTTTTCCCTCAGGCTTTGTAACGTTTTAGTTTTGTGGTTGGAAGAAGAGAGTTTCCAGAAGGGAGACACATACATTCCCTCTTTACCAAAGCAGTATGATGTACACAGACTTGCTAAAGTCATGCAGAATCAACAGGTGAAGTGCTAATAATACTAAAAGTCTGGGATCCAAAGTCCACTTGTTAAAATGAGTCCTTGAAATCAGTGAGAGACTTGGTGTCACTAGTCTTTAACAAACATACAGCAAACTGTGTTCTTTTATATTTGAAAGAGTGCTCAGAAGTAGATTTCCTGCATATCTTAGTGAGAAGACAATCTTTCTTCTATACTGTACTGTAATTTGTGTTCTAAGATAATATTAGAGAACTGTTGAAGTTGGAATTTTAAATAACAAAAGACTGGAAGCCAAAACCTGCTCATGTTGGTAGTCTGTAAAATGTCAGGTTCAAATATAAGTTAGCGAGTGGGAAGTATATATTATTCTGTCCATCAAGCCTAAAGAATTAGTATTGCTTAAAAAATATGCGGGAAGGAAGATTTTGGAAGGGCATTTCCTTTGCTTTGTTTTTATTCCTCCAGTGTACGTGACTGCTGGAAATGCAGCTTCCTTTAGCCTGGTTGCAATTAATCATGCCATGATGTTTTAGCCTATCTTGGTCTCCATGTTCCCTTTTTAAGAACAGATTTTTAATAACCTGTACCCTTTTTCTCTTATTTGTTAGAAATTATACCACGTGTCAGATTTCTTCTGTAAGTGTCATGACTGCTTTTCAGTAGCTTATCCATGTATATGATAAAAATTCTTCAGTTTAGATTTTTTTCCTGTTAATAATACATTTCTTGTAACTTAAAACTGCAGGGTCTATTTTTATGTACTTATTTTAGTACCCTAGCTACTAGGATGAATACACAGTATATGGTACTGACCAGAATGGAAACAATAATTTAATTCTTTTGTGCTTCAGGATTTGTGGATGGAGTATGTCAATGTGGAACTCATACACCATGAGTTTCAGGAGGCTCTAAACCTTTGGTTGCAGGTTCACCTTGAATCACATGCAACCTGTGTTCCTGCAGGGCAAACAGATTTCACCAACCCCTTATCAGGTAAGGGGTAAGAATATTAATAAATGAATATTAATGAAAGCGCATCATAAAGGATTTTTAGGATGTCAAAGCCCTGGTTTCTTTAGGAATTTAATGATACCTGTGAATAAAGATGTTAATATAATTTGTTTTCTATGAGTACAGTATTTATCATGACATTGTCTTGGCTCCTCGCTAAGATTCTCATGTGGAGGGTGGCATGGGTGTTTTTGTCTTCAAGTTTGCCACATCACAGAGTAGAGCTAGAGCTTCATGGCTGAGCTCCCCAAAAATTCCTCTGCCAGACAGGCTGAATTTTCACAAACCTTAGATAGAGACAGCTGCAAGCAAAGATAAAACCCACTATAACTGAAGACAATACTGTTTCTGGTTTTTCTGGTTTTGTTGTTCCCAATGTGTTTCCCTGGAATTTTGGCATGGTGACAGGGTTGTTCTAGCACAGAGGGGGATAATAGCCATGGTTGGTGAGCTAGGCTATGGTGAGGTAGGATTTTTTTGTGTGACTGATTGAAAAGGGAATAGAATGAAACTGAAATAGTTTCATAGGTGAACTGACAGTGTTTGGACAAAGAAACCAAGTGGGAATCAGCAGGGGGAGAGGGCTGACCTGAGGAGAGGCGGTGCTTTGGGGAGGAACTGGAACTGACAAAGAGTAAAGGTCAGGATGAATTGTAGGCAAAGGAAGATGAGTTTTGCTTAGGCTGGGTCTGGAAGCCTCTGTCAGATGAGGAGAATAAATGGGGTGATATGAGGGGAATAAATGGGGTGATATCAGGGAAATTGGAAGGTAGGACTTGTTGGGGGAAACAAGGAAAGCAATGGGGCTTTTGATCCTAATGTTTCTGTGATGGAGGAAGTGGTAATGAAAATTAGCTGTGTAAAGTAGACTTTGACAAAAATAGGAGATTAGTTGAGTGAGTTTTCTTTTTTAAAAGGGAGAATCCTGAAAAGATACTCGTCTGCTGCTAAAAACGTTTTATGCAAAAAAACTAATGCCTTTGTTGAGGTTTTCCTGAACTTTTCTTACTGACAGAACTTGCTTCTCCTTTCTTTTTGTAGCCAAAGAGAGAATCATGAATAATTTGAAGAAGTTTGATGCTCCCAAGCCCCCTCTCCCGCTGCAGACAATGAAAGCCCCTGTGCCAGTTATTTCCTCTGCCAGTCTAGTAAGTCAGAAGGAGGCAGTTCAGCTCATGCGCATGGACCTGAACATCCTGCAGCAACATGCTAAGTAAGTCTCAGCTGCATTCCTTCTGCCTCTCTGGTGTGTCCGGCAGTGTCTTAGAAACATCACAGAATGGTTTGGATTGGAAGGGACCTTAAAACCCATCTCATTCCACGCCCTGCCATGGGCAGGGACACCTTCCACTATCCCAGGTTGCTCCAAGCCCTGTCCAACCTGGCCTTGGACACTTCCAGGGATCCAGGGGCAGGCACAGCTTCTCTGCCCAACCTGTGCCAGCCCCTGCCCACCCTCACAGCCAGGAATTTTTTCCTAAAGATGCCCTTCACAAGAGCCTGATTTGTGGTGTTGGCACAAGACTGTCAGTAATTGACTTCTTATCCCATTTGTTTTCTCTTTCTTCTTTTCTATCATGTTATTATTCTACTCCTTCAACTGAGACAACACTGCTCAAGTCTTATCTAATGTCTGAGATTATGTGAACTGGCATCTAACTTCTATATTGTCTTTTCTCATGTGGCATACTACTTGAAATAAAGCCTCCTTTTAGCCTAAATTTGTTGATAATAAGTTACTTGACCCTTTTGCACTAATGTAGTATTTGCAATATGAAACATCAGAGCCCCCAAGAGAGAAATCTGATTTCTGGTTTGAGAGTGAAAGAAACTCTCTGTTTTTAATATTTTTACTCAGAGAATTCAGCTGAATTATTTTCAAACACAACTGATCAATCTAAACCTGTTCTCACCCAGTAACAATATTATGAACCAAACCCAAAAATTATTAAACCCAAGAGAGGTTGTGTTGAAACAATTCCAGCAGCAATTCTAGGTGGGTTTGTTTTGGCTTTTTTTTTTTTTCTGACTGAATTATCCCACAGTCCAGCTTTTTTTTTTTTAAATGTCTGGTGGAAAATTGCATTTTCTACAGAGGATATTCTATTTAGTTTCCTTCAAGGTTGTCATATAAAATAATTCAAAAGAACTCACACATACTTGAGTAGTTTTGTTCTTAGGAACCTGTTTTTTTATTACTTTGAAGTGCTATTACTTTGAAGATTTAATTTAATAACCTTTTATGTTTTCTAGAAAAGTGTCATGAGTCTTTGCACAGCACATTAAATTGAAGTCTCATCTCTTGCTTAGGAATTCTTAGCATCAATCTTTTCAATACAGTTTTGGTAATTTTATTAATAAATGCTTTTCAGGACCGCAGCTCTCTGGGAATCCCAGCATGTTGCTCTTAATAATGAAATACTGGACACGGTGCCCAAGCTGTTTGTCAACAGGGAAGAGCAGATCACCCTCCAGCTGGAGTGCCGGGGAACTTCCAATAAGGGCTGTCAGGGAGCAGCTCTGCTCACCATCCAGGTGAGAGACATGTCATCCCTTCTGCCTTGGGGCTGCTGGACAAGAGGGTGAATGGGAAATGTCCGAGTCATTATAAGAATGGTAGCAGCTGCCCAAATAAATCCATGCACATAAGTTACCTGAAATACCTCATGTGTAGTGCTCAGAAGGAGCAGATCAACAGCTGGAGATTAAGTTGTTGCATAATTTCTTTTGCTTGTAGCATCCATCCCAAACTGCTTCCCAGTGCATGGACATGGGAATGTGCTCGCTGATAGGAACAGGAGCGTGAAAATGTTTATAGAAGTACTCCCATGTTGCTTGGTGAATTAATTTCTTGATCCCCTCTAAGTTTCAGTCCCTGTGGATTAAAAGCCTTGCATAAAAGACGTGAATTATATTAGTGTGTGTGATAATTAAATAGGAACATGACCAAAGATGTGTGCTTGGGCACGATGTACTAAATCTGATCAAAGCTCTTGGGAGAGGGTGAAGCCATCTGTATTTAGAGTTCTGTTACTGGATTCTGCTTCATTTCTACAAATAGGTGCAACACAGAAGAGTTTTAGCAAAAAAAAATGAATTCTGAGGTGAATATATGTCCTTTTTTTTGTCATTTAGTTTGAAGGGAAGCATAAAAACGAAGCAGTGAGCCAACAGCTTCATGCTTTGCGTAAAGAAGTGAGACAACTCCAGGCAGAAGCCACGAAGCCACCTTCTCTGGGTGTTGTGGAAGCAGCAGTGCATGTGGAGAATTTTATAACGTAGGTTGTTCAGACACTGCTTTAAGTAGTGATGTTTTGTATTTCTTTTCCTGTACGTTAAAAGTTAAAATGTGGAAACCTGTTTGTGTGTTTCTCGTGGGATCAACAACAGAGCTGGAGTCCTGAGACCTGTGTGTTTGTGACCCAGACCTCTAAAGGGGTAACTGTTATCAGGAGGTCATTCAGCCTCGATAGGCACATAGTATTGTTTTCTACTTCTGTTCGTTGTTCTGTGTATTAGAATGACCCTCCTAACCCTGCAAAAGCACACTGAGTGGTGCTGTGTTAAACTTCAGGGAGTGGCAAACTTGTGCCACAGCTGTCTCAGCCGTAGGCTAAACTATATGTTTTTAATAGTTCTCTCTCTAGATTTTTCCCTGTTACTGTGCAGGACATAGTTCTTTAATAGATAGTTAGGATTTGAAGTGGTTTCTCAATATGTGAAGCAAAATTGTGCAGTGGAAGAGGGCTATATAATACCACTTTTCTGTGGGGTGTGAATAAGTGGGGTAGGCCATTCCCCTCTTCCTCGTGAAGACATTTAGAGTTCATTCCAGAGATCCAGTTTTGCAAATTCATTCTTCTCAATCTTACAGATTTTTTTACTGGAAATCTCATAGTGTAGCTGGTTTACTAATGAGTGCACTCATTCTACAATTAAAAATATTTCTCCATGTTCACTCTTGACCATTAATCTGCAAAATTCTGTGGATGAACTAGTTCTCAGGATTTACATCTGGGAATTCCACGTTCTTCAGATGCTTTAATTCAGACTCAGTAAAGATGGGGGTTTGATCTCAACAAAACATATACTTGGCAATATCCTAGAAAAGATTGATTCTGTTGTAATTCTTTTACTGTTGAGCCTGTGAAGTAAAATGAGTTAATTTTTCTTGCAGTACAAATGTAGTTGAGATGTCCTAAGAATAAGATGAATATGATTAGAGGAGGATTAATACATTGGAAATACGCTGTGAAAATCTTTCAGTGATTACTTTCTGACTGATTATGGAGATGTAAAGGTTTGGAGGTACCCATTTCAGGCATCAAAATTGCTTGAGCTAAGCCTGGGTATGAGAAGGCTCGGGGAGTATCAGAAATACCCATCTCAAGGCTATATATATTGGCAAGAAACCTTTCTTTATTGTCACATGTTGTTCTCCACACCTAAATTTAGTTTGCCTTTTGAATTTTATTTTTTTTTAGGGCCTTAATAAATATCTACAAGGTACAGCCCATGCCTGCAATTAAGAAAGTTGGAATTAGTTTGTTTTTTACATTGGTGGAATATGTGTGTGATGAAACTCAACGCAACCCTCCCACAAGGCAGTTCTTCACATCCTGCATTGAGATTCTGGGCCAAGTGAGTTTATTTTTGGAATAAAATTTGATTTTTGGATGCCTAATGCTTATTCCAATTACCTGCTGATGCTGGGGATCTAACACATTCAGAAGTTAACTGAAAGTTAACTTATAAGCTTCTATCCCATTTTTGTTTCAACTAATTGTATAGTATACTCAGTCTTCAGGAGAGTTGAGGCTTGTATTTAAGCAAAATAAAAGCTTGCACTGAGGTGCCTCCTTAGTGCTAATAAATGCCCAGTGTGTGAGTTACGTGCTGGAATTCTGGGCAGATGACTAAAATTTGGATGCTTTTAGTTCATAAAAGAGTGTGTCAGACTATACTTTGCTTTTTCCTGTCACTTTCTAGTTGATGTATATATTATTTATATATAGTATTCAGACATCTTTCTTCTACAGCCTTCCAGTATTCTTTGCATAGAGAGTGAGCCAGAAGTTTGCTGGTAGATAATAAAAGTGCTTTTGGCTGGTGATAATGTTTGCTGTGGGGAACACATTACACAGGGTCTCTGAGAAAAAGCATTATCGTTGGGTCCAGATATATATTTTCATCTCTTAGATACAGTTTGTTTCTATGTGCAGCTGTCCTTAAGCACCTCTAACAGCTGAAGTGCTGAAAAGCTCTGAAGTGCTGAAAAGCTCTTTCATAGTTGTAGTTCTGTTGCATTTTTCCTGTTGTCAGGCAGGGCTGATGGAATCTGGATTCGTTTTGTTTTGCTATCCCATCAGAAAAATGGTGTTTCTGGGTATTTTTAGACAGCTATATGATCATGAGTGCTCTTCTAAAATGTACTAGGGAAACATGTTTATTTTGCATTATGTCTTGTGGAGTAACAGTATTTAGTAGATGTTAATCTCATACGATCTTTTGTTTTTGAGAAAAACTTCCCTTTTTATAAATGGGCCAAAACTGTGCTTGTGTCAACAAAAAAATTCTTAATAGGTGCATTTTTCAATCGGTTCATGCTGGGCCATTTTTATCACCATTCCCAATCTTCTCAGGTGTTCATCAGTGGGACCAAGTCAGAATGCAAATGTCTGCTCCAGACAATCCTGCAGAACCGAAGGCTCTGTACCCTCCTTTCTCCTTACTTCACTCCCGTTGCCTCTCCCAGTGAATTTGTGACTTTATACGAAAAAGTCGTGGCCTTTCTGAGTGAGGATAACAGTGATGTTGTCTTCATGCTGCTGACAAAGGTAAGGTCCAGTCTGTGGGTGTTTTTTTCCCTAAAGACCCTGTCTTTAGGCTAAGGAACAAGGAGGTGCTGAACTTGGTACTTTAAAATAGCCTTAACAGGTTCTGTAGAGCTGTATTGCTCATCCTGAATGGTATGTGTTGCATTTAAGCTTAAGAGGGGGTGGAATCAAAAGCAAGTAGCTTACATATCTGGGCTTTTCTAGCCCAGATACTATCAGCATATGCTTGCCAGGGCTTACTCTTGAAATTAAAGTAGGCTCTCCATGGCTTCTTCTGCCTGATGTCTCTGCAGAGACATTCATCCAAATAGTCAGTGAATCCCATGTATCTTAACAGTAAAAACAGAACAAAACTTGGAACAGTGTCTGAGTTTTCCACCTCTGTTTGGCACACCCATGTCCTTCCTGCCTGTCTTAACACATGCAGAGTTAGGTCAGAGCAAGTGATGGCACATCTCTTGTTTTCAGGGCTGTGTGCCTGCCTCCATGGTCAGTGGGGAAATTAGTGTCACACTTGGTCTTTGGTGTCACTCTAATTCTCCTCATTAGTAACATAGAGACAGGGCTCAACAGCTGGGAGCAGCAGGCAGCCTGTTTTGGGGTATCTGCAGTGGGAGTGATCAGTATTGTCCCTGCTCACCAGGGCCTGAACAGATGGTCGAGAGGCTACGAAAGCTTTGCACCTCCGCCTGAAAATTTATGGGCTATGGAGATAAGTCCAGTTCAATGTTTGTGATTGTTTGGCAGTGGTGCTGTAGTGTGGAAATTCAGACACATCTTTATGAATCTGAGAATCCCTGCTAGGGCCTGCTTCATAAATCCAGGGACTTCTGCAATACGCTAAATCATAACCTTTGGAGAGTGTTGCCTTGGTTTGGAGTTAGGGCTAATAAAAGGCAAATTCATTTTTTCTGCAAATTCAGGTTGTTCTTAAATATATAAAAACTTGACTATTTATTTCCCCTGATGTTTCCTCCCTTCTCCTAAAGGTGTTGAGGCTGTTAAAACTTCTACTTACACGTGCTTCCTTTCCTCTGTTGTAGTTTGACCTCACACAGTGGTTAAGTCTGGCTAAGCCACCTCTCGCTGAGCGTACCAAGCTTCTCGAGTCTATTCATTTGGCTCTCAATGCATGTGGCCTGGAACCCGAAGAGGATATTTTGATGCCATTTAATATCTTCTGCAAGCATTGGACTAACCTTCTCCAGTATCAGTTCCCTGACCACTACAGTGATTTCCTGAGGTTGTTTGTGCAAAGTGAGTACCTGAGTTGATGTGCACTAAGGCTTTTGTGCTAAGTCCTTCTGGTTTAAAAGTATGAGGTAAAGCATGCAATAAAGTAGCAACTATTGCAGAATGATTTAAACTTTTTAAAGTTTCCATGTGTACTTTTATGTGCATGCTATGGGGTATGATTTTATTAGGCACAGTGTAGCTCTGCTAGAAGGAAACACCCTTCTGCAGGTCAAAGCACACAAAGCAGTGACAACAGATTTTTAAGTCCATGTAACAGGAGAAGGATGGAGTAGGGTATTCTACTAATGGAAGCACCTATTAATTATGGTTATGGCACAATCTGTAATGTAGAATCCTTGTTCTTGAGCACTCTTCAATGTCAAACTGAGAACTGGCATTAGAGAGACCTGGAACTAATATTGAAATCTGCTGAAAATGTCCTGGTTGACATTAGGTGCCACCCCTAATCAGATGTGTCTCTCAAATGAGTACAAACCACACACGCTGAGGCAGCAGCTGTCTCTTAATAAGTGTTTGTAGCCAGAGATGTATGAGGTGCCTGGGAAACTCTCTAAGAAGAGAGCATGTAGATGCCAAAAAGAAATGTTAAATTAATTGTTAAATTAATAGGGACATCTCTTACCCTTAAACTTGGGATTTTCAAATTCATGCCTCACCTAATTGTTTTTTTTGTAGTAGGGAGCTCTAATTTCAACTTTTTTATGACTTATTTGGAGGAAGGGACCAATATCTTTCTGGTTTTCACAAATGCATTCCCTTGTCTTTCTCTAAGGCTCATCAGAGCAGCTTCTAAGCCCTGACTGTTGGAAGGCATCACTTAAAGCTTTGGGATGTGATTCACCAGTGACTGAGCAGGGAAGCTTCAAGAAAAGTGATTCTGCTGAAACTCCTCTATTGAGGGATGCTGGAGAAACTCTCCTCTCCACACAACAGGTGGGTGGTTGATTTATTACGTTTTTCAGCTGAAACAGATGCCCTCCAGTGACAAATAGCACTGCTGGGCAGCCTTTCTGTAGCTGATTAATAATTTTCTCCCTTTTCCAGGTTAGAGAGACAATAGAATGGCTTACCACATCCTTCTGCAAGCTCAGACTGGCTTCAGTGGATTTCAGGACTTTCGGCCTGTTTTCAAAGTGGACTCCCTATGTGGCTGAAGTGAATAAATTCCTGGAGTATCTTATTAAACGACTTATTGACAGTGAAGTGGCTAATTTAGCCCAAGAGCCTGTTGGCAGTAACACAGTTCTAGCAGGTAGCATGTCTTAAAAGCAAATTACTTAAGAACAGACACTCAGTTTTTCTAGTTTTCTCTGTTAAAGACCATTTAAATATGCAGTAAAGTCTTCTCATTTTGCATTTGTGCAATGTTAAAAACAGGTGGTAAATCTTGATGCTACTTCATGGCCATGTAGGACTTCATGCTTTATAATTGAAGAGAAAGCTTTTTTTATTTTGAGCTTGCTTTAAAATTATTTTATGAAAAGATTGTACTTTCTTCAAGAAAAATAGAGTCTTTTGCACTGAGCAGAGGTTTGGGGACGAGACACTATTGAATTTGGTATGATTTTGATTTTGATTTGGAGAAAAATTACCTAAACACATTTAATTTATGCAGGTTTAAAGTATGAGTCATCATTACCTCCACAATCTCTGCTGTGTTATTAAAGTGATACTAATAGAACATCTAAACAATGCAAAATGCTTGTGATTGTTGTTAAAACAACCACATTGTTAACCAGTTACTAATAAGCATATTATAAGTTTTTATTTGACCAGAAAGGACTGATTGGACTCAATGATCTTAGAGTTCTTTTCCAACCTTAATTATTGGATGATTCTATGAATGTTAGCAAAGGACATTGTATGCAAATTTGGAAAAATGTAATGTATTCACTGTTGTTGATTTGAAGAAAAAAAGCAGCTTTTGCTTTGTTTCCTTCTAGCCCTGCAGTCCTTGTATTCAGTCATTGCTGGACTCTTTAAACCGTGGATACTGGTCTTGGATAAGGAAGATGCAAGGTATTTTAAAATTTAAGTAATTTTAGCTAAAGTAAGGATGTTAACCCTCTAAGAATGGCTTTCATTATTACCTGCTTTTTTAATAATTCATGACTGTCTTATGACCTTCCATTTAAATAGCTCTTACTTGTCTTGTATCCTTAATAATTATGGAACTAATTTGTGACTTACATCAGATTTTCCAAGGTTTGGACTGAATAATTATCTTAGTAATTATTATTATGAGAAATATCTTGTAATAATAATATGATTGGAGCTTGGTGATGACCAAGTAAGTATTGCACTCAGTTCTGAAAACACTGAAACTTGAGTTTTGGATTCTTTTTTAAGCTTTCATAGTATCTATAATATCTTAGTTTAAAACAGAATGAAAAAAAAGCCAAATACAGCCCCAAATGTCAGTGGTATGTGAAGAAACTTCAGACTAAATCAGTCCTATGATGATCTACTGCCTTGTGTGTACCTCTGTCTTTACAAGAACAGTTATTTTTAATATTACATATTTAAATTTTGCTATTACATACTTAAATTTTGCTTTCTTTCAAAACTTAAACCTCTTTGATTTGTGAGTGCACCTTCAGCACTTACATTAGAAGGTTGACTGCAGATGGTATGTCATGTCATTGAGAAATTCCTGTGTTTTGATCTTTAATTCCATAATGAAATATCAAACAAGTAATTTCAGTTTACTCAGTGTTACTGTGGCTCTTCAGTGGGATGTTGAAATAATGCAGCTTTTCTAAGGAAAGAGAGGACAGTTCCAAGGAGTTGAGTCTGAGAGAAACTCTGATACCCTTGCTATACTCACTCGCTGTGCCTTGTAATGTTTAAATTGCTGAAATGTTTATGATTGGGGCACTGAAATTTGTGTTGCTGCACTTGTGCTTCATTTCAGTAACCAGCCCTGCTACCCTTGGCTGGAGAGTGACACTCCTGTAGCCTCCACCATGGTCTCTTTGTTTACAGATTGTATCAGGCTTTTGCACGAGAGCTTTAAAGGTGGGTGAAATCCACACTGTTTCAATGAAGTGGGACTTTCTGTTTTATCAGACTGAAAAAGATATTTGATTGAGATGTGGGACAGGAGGGACTATACTCAAGATGACCACAGCAGTCATATCAGGAGGACTTATTTCATCCTTAAAAGACAGCTTTTTGCCTTGTCAAGTGTAGATAATGTGATTGATAAATGCATATTGGTCAGATAACAAATTTAACGTGAAGGTAAGCAAAACAAAATAAATTGTTATGAGAAGTGTGTGACTTCTTTCCAGGTCTGTATGTTGTTCCCAAACAACATGTGCAGTAGCATGTCACAGTGACCAATACATGTTCTTCAACAGCTAGTCTTGGGGTAATGTAATCTCCAGAAATTAATAATTTTGAGCTCTTATTAAGCATTGCTTTTTGTGCCTAATGTGTGGTTAGACACAGGACTGCAAAAAAACAATTTCACAGTACCCCTTAACAACTTTTAGGGATGAACTAGGTTCAAACTTACGTGTTATTTTTAATTACTTATTTTTACAAGATAATTGTGTTTTATGTAAAATTTGAGATACAAAAGATCTTCTTGAAAAAAAAGCAAAACGGCCCAACATAAAAGCCGTTTTGTTCAACCTTAAAGTTGGTTTTATAACTTCAGAGTATTATCCAGCAACTCTGCAAAAGGGCAGGGCAGGGAATGATATCAAAAGCCTCCCCAGCTGCTGACTTGGAGGAAAAAAATCCAGAAATTGAATGTGCATTTGAGTGGTTTAGTGTAACTTGAAAGTTTTTCATCTTCAAACTTTCTTTTGAAATTCAGCTTTCCCTGAATTCTTTTTCTGTTGTTAATTCAGCTATTTTCTCTGATTCTAGAAAAGCTGTTGCCAAGTCATCATGGGGCTCTCTGGTTACATCTAATGCATTACTGTGAGTGTTGCACAGCCCCCAGAATGCCAGAGTTTATTCTCTATGCCTTCCACACTGAGTTCAGAAAGCTTCCGTGGAAGGAAATGCATCCAGACCAGATGCTTATGGAAGAGTTCTTTAAAGTGAGTACTTGGCATCTGTTGAATGAAGTTCATAGTCAGTGTTGCCTTGAGAATCACTGGAGACGTGGAGACAGTTGTTTTGGCAAGTAGGCTTTTAAAGTGTTTCTAGCATTCACAGCTGCTCATTTTGTGGTAGATTTTTGTGAAGAAGTGCATTTGAATCTTAAACAAAATTGTAGGAAGCTGTAAAGCTGCTAGTGTTTTTAATCTGTTGCTGTGTCAGAATGTCTCATGTATTACATATCTATTTAATATAAATTTAATTAGATTTAATATATTTTGCTCTTGCCATGCTTTTCTCACTTCCAAGTTGTGTGAGACAATGTAAAGCTGACCCAAAATGCTGCTGGGGATTCATAGGTGACTAAGAAACTGAAAAGTATGGAAGTATTTGTATCCTACATTGTTTTATGCACCTGTCTTTTTTTCCTTTCTCCTTCCTAGATCGAAAGGGGCAGTCCCAAGAGTTGTTTCCTATTCTTGGGTTATGTTTTATGTGAAATAAACTGGGTCAGTGTCCTCTCCGATGCCTGGAATCCCAACCCTCACCCTCAGACTCACAACATGATTGTCTGTTTGCTGTATATGATCGTCCTGTTGGCAAAGGAGGAGCAACTTATAGGCGAAGAGGTAATTCTTGGAAATGTTCATACCTGTCTCTCTTAGAAGAAACGTAATCCTTCACTAGAAAGAACAGAGGATGGGGCTTCTTTCTCCCAAGCAGAAGGATTAACTCTGAAGTGGTTTCTGCATATGTAAAATAACCAAAATAGTATTCCAGGGAAGGCCAAGAGTAATTGCATAGCTGAGGCATTTTATATAACTTTTCTGAAAAAAGAAGAGCTGCTGCTTGTTTTAAGAAGCTTCTTAGGTGCTGTAATCCAGAAGTGTTGGAAGGAGCAAGGAAATTGATACGGGCAGTTTCCCTGAAGTTATAAAATGACAGTCTGGATTTTGGAAAGAACAAATGTCCTAGTTTCATTAGGGCAATATTATATATACCTTAGGTGAGGCTTTTTGTGACAGCTTGACTGAAAAGAGTGTAGGAACAGCTTTCACTGTGGCCTCGTTGTCTGTATCACCTTTTGGGAGATATTGGGAGGCTCACTGAGTTACATTTATTCTGTCAAGTTCACTAATATAAACCTCCTGTGTGCTGTCCTGCTTCTTCAGAGTGGTAAACATGAGTATGTGAAGGAATAGTAAGGGATCATCCATTTATGGAAAGCTTATGCCTGGATCTGAGTCTTGCTGTGCATGTTCCTGATGTTTTCCAACCTGATCGTCAGTACTGGTCACACGTGGGGTGGATTGAGCACAACTTAGCAGTGGGATTAGTCCCTGTGAGGTTTGGAGCAGCTCTTGATCCCAGTGTAGTTCTTTTTGTAGCTTTCTGAAAGGAAAATACGTGTCTACCTGAACATGTTTTCTCAAAAGTTGTGAGAGCTGTTCAGTCCTTACTCAGAACTGCCCTTGCAAAGTTGTTTCTTACCATAAAATGCTCCATATGATGTGATGTCAAGTCACAATGATGTAACAGCATCTTGAAGACCAGATATGTCTTTAAGAAGCTTGGCATTGTCTGCATCTGATGAGTCACTGGGGGACAAGCTGCTTCATCTGTTGACTCTTAGGTTGAGTTTTCTGGTTCCCTTGTTCCGCAGGGGGATTTGATAATCTTTGGTTTCTCAGTGCTTTTCACATTTATGGTTGCATTCCAATATTTCTGAATTGTAATAGAATAGGGAATCAGTGGGTGTTAGTTTGTATATTCCAAATCCTGCTTTTGCTAACAGCTCTGTATGGGTATATCTAGCACAGTCTCATCCAGTCCATTTCTTCTGGAGTACTCTTCCAGAAGGACTGGATCATCTTCAGGAGGTCCCATTTCACATCTGTCAGCTTTCTCCCACTTCCAACATCCTCTGTTTTCCTCTGAGGCACTACGAGGTGCAGCATCAAGATGTCACCAGCAGCCTTTGATCATCACTGTATTTCAGTTTAGGAAAATTACCAGAGTTCACATGTTTTGACCTGAATGTCTTTGCTTATCAGAAGCTTCTCAAGCTTCGTAAGATACCTGTTTGCACATGGTATGAGTCAGCCTCAGGAATTCTCTCCTACCCTCCAGCAATGTGTTAAACTGACGTACTGTCAGGAGGTTTTTGCCTCCCAGAAAGCTGCTGTGACACCTTGACCTAAATCTCAAACTTTCTCAATCCCTGTGTTCCAGGGCATGAGCAGCCTGAGAAGTACTTGTTGTACCAGTGTCACATTCTTGTTGAAGTAGTCTAATTTGGCTTAATTCTGGGCTGTCAGCACAATTCCAGTATTTGTTCATTCTAAAACATGTGGAATCATAGGATAGAATATAGAATATCCTGAGCTGGAAGGGACCCACATGGATCATTGAGTCCTACTCCTGGCCCTGCACAGACACCCCAACAATCCCTTCCTGTCCCTGTCCCATTGTCCAAACCCTCCTGGAGCTCTGGCAGCCTTGAGGCCTTGCCCACTGCCCTGGGGAGCCTGGTCAGTGCCCACCACCCTCTGGGGGAAGGACCTTTTTGTGACACCCAACCTAACCCTGCCCTGACACAGCTCCAGCCATTCAGTGTTTCTCAGTGTCCAGGGGGGCCCTGTTTTATTGCAGCTGTTTAAGAATAGGTGATAGTCGCTTGTGGACAGAGAGACTTTTCCATCTGCAAACTTGAACTGCCTTTGAGCTAGGGGCACTGCAGCCTGCTGTGCTCTTTCAGGGTGCTATTTATGAGAATAAGCCCTTGAGGAGTCCCACAGGTTGGTAGATGATTCACTGAATGGAAAATCAGGGGACCCAGTCTCTACCATGAACTTAGACTAACTTATTTTTAAAAATCATATTTTAGTGCCTCTTTTAAATCTGTACAGAATGGGCTTTTACTTGCAGGGTCACCATTCTTTCTAGCTGCATTTACATGTTTACATGTTTTGATGTTTCTCACTTTCGTGCCTGGTTAATGCTGCAGCAGCTGCCTGAATACTGTTACATGAATGCTAGAGATGACATAGATATGTTTGCTCACTGCTTGAATAAGGAATTGCTTGTCAGCCAGACTCCCACTGGTCATCTATTTCTGTCGGGGTTTTGTTCCATGTCCTTCAAGGTCTGGAGCAGGGGCTTCCTTACCAGTATTGAGTACTGTGAATATTAATTTAATACTACAGAAAATGTGTAGCTTAGACTGATCTCTTTAAATCTTCAGGAATCACCACTTGTAAATCTTCTTGGACAGACCAGCTCCCTTCCTTGGCAGCTTGTGGGCATTTCATCTTACGAAAGCATCATCAGCTACTGCAACAGTCACTACCCTCCCTCTGTTATCCTTGCTAAGGATGCTGGAGCTGAACTGATTGTGAAGCTCCTGAAAATCTCAGCAGGCTTTGGGGCATCTTTGGATAGTCACATCCACCTCGTGAGTTGAACTGGTCTTGTGGTGTCTCTGAGCTGTCCTTGGCTTTTGCAAATTCTGGTTGTGTATTTTGTAAAAAGAGTTCTAGGCATGATTTTTTTTTTTGTGTTTCTAATTGATTTTAATTTTGTTGAACAGGATGTAACGCTGAAGTGCCGAGCGTACATTCGCCAGGTGGTTCAGTTCCTCAGCACCTTAGAGCAAAGTGGAAAGATCACCCTTGCAGTTTTGGAACAAGAAATGGCCAAGTTGCTGGATGATGTAGTCATCTTTAATCCCCCAGGTATGTGTTATAGAGATGGCAAATTGCTTTAAAGCTGTCAAGATGCTTTATTCTGCTGCATGGATTGATGAAAGTCTGTGACTGTGCAATTGCTTGCATTGCTGTAATGTTTCCCTTACAGGGCATGGTGTTTTGCTGATGTATATAGAGGTGGTGTATTAGCACACAGCAAAACTATGGACTACCCCTTAGAGCAACCAAGAGTGACAGACCCAACCTTAAGGACAGGTTATGTGATGAGCAAAACTGGCTGATATGCAGGAGCTTGAGGGATTATTTTCTTTGTTGTCTGTTTTTTTATTTATTTTACTTGTGATTTACATATTTTTTAAAAAGGAAGAATGGCAGAAGTACACTGTCTCGGTCCTGAGGGATTAGGAGTAATGAAAGTGAGGAAACTAAGGCCAGATATTAGGAAGAAATTCTTTGCTGTGAAGATGGTGAGATACTGGAACAGGTTGCTCAGGGAGGTTTTTGGTTGCTCCAGTCCTGCCAGTGTTCAAGGCCAGGCAGGATAAGGCTTGGAGCAACCTGGTCTAATGGGAGGTGTCCCTGCCCATGACAGAGAGGCTGGGACTAGATGATGTTTAAGGTCCATTCCAACCCTTAACATTCCATGATTCTGTAATTGGGTTCTCAGAAATGGTTCTAAATTGGGAAAACCTGACAGTATTGAAGTAGAAGAGTTGCATTAATGTAGACTAGTGGTATGGTGTGTCCACACACAGAGGATTTATATTAATCTCATTTTTAGTATTAGTCCCATCCTGAGGTTCCTTTATCGAACTGTAACTCCAGGTGGACTCAGAAACACCTGTCAGGAGTTGTGTGGGTCATGGGCAGGAAGAGAAACAGGTGTGCTGGTAAATATAGACAAGGGGTTGTTGTGAGCAGGAGGGTTTTACCGGTGTCTACAGAAAGTGTTCAGTGGTGAAGTTGAACTTGGGCTCCGGCGTCAATTTACTGATGTAGTTCTCTGCTTTCTGCTTTCCAGACATGGACCTGCAGACTCGCCACCTGGCCCTCAGCAGTCTCTTCACAGAAACGCTGATGATGCTGAACAACTCCAGCATTGCCACGGCCGAGTCGCTGCGGGGGACCCTGCGGGGGTGGATAGACAGCAAAGTGCATGGGTTGCTGGCCATGCCCCTCCTGACGGCCGCCTGCCAGAGCCTGGCCTCTGTGCGGCACATGGCCGAGACCACAGAGGCCTGTATCACTGCCTACTTCTGCCAGGGTAGGGGCCTGCCTCTGCCTGCCTCGGGAGCTCTGGGTTGGGTGCTGCCGAGCACAAATCCTCTGGAATCGTGGAATGCTTTGGGTTGGAAGGGACCGTAAAGTCGTCTTGCTCCAACCCCTCTGCCATGGGTAGGGATGGGAGGGAACGGCACATTTCATATTTCACATTGATACAGGGCAGGGTTAGAAGGAAGAAATTGGGAAGAAATTCTTCCCTGTGAGGGTGGGGAGGCCCTGACACGGGTTGCTCAGGGAAGCTGTGGCTGCCCCATCCCTGGAAGTGTCCAAGGCCAGGTTGGACGGGGCTTGGAGCAACCTGGGCTAGTGGAAGGTGTCCCTGCCCCTGGCAGGGAATTGGAACAAAATGGACTTGAAGGTCCCTACCAACCCAAACCATTCTGTGATTTTGTGTTTTGGGTTTACAGCTGCTCTATGTGTTTTCTTAAGAATTGCACCTGTTTCTGTGAAAACTGATTTGCTCTGAGTAGTGTTGTCATTTTTAAAGCTGAAGGGGAGGACTTCTTAGAAAAGGAATCACCCAAGACAGCAAAAGACTTTTGTCCCCTCTGGTAGTGTTCTGTAGGCTGATTTAAGAAAAAAAAAATCCTATTTGGTAAAACTCTGAAATTCCGTGGAAGATTTTAGTATACCTGAAGGAAATACTTCTAATTCCATTGCTAAAATCTCCAAATTTTAGTCCTGTCTGATTGCTGGGAAAAATATCTCACCTTAATCTCAAGGAGATAGTGGAGTTTTTCTCTTCTCTCTATCAGTTTCATGACATACTGATTACCTGGAGAACAGTTAAACCAGACCAGATTCTGTAAATAGTAGTCCTATAGTTCTTAGGTTTCACTCAGTGCTGCTTTCTCACATGCTTTGTTCTTTCCTTCTGTTTTCTTCATAGATTCTTCCCACCACCAGGATTTAGGCTGGGGCCCTATACTTGCCTCCCTCCAAGTTCCTGAGCTAACCATGGAAGAATTCCTGCAGGAGTGTCTGTCTTTGGGAAGCTACTTGACCCTGTATGTCTACCTGCTGCAATGCCTGAACGCTGACCAAACTCTTACCAATGAAATGAAAATCCTGCTGACCATCAGCAAATGGCTGGAGCAAGTGTACCCCAGGTATGAAACCTGAAGCTTCTGAATGTGCCTTGACTTTTAGATAAAGCTCATTTCTAGTTGTGTAGCTGGGATAATTAGGTGACTGGGTTAATTAGGTTAATTTCAACAGGCTGCTGGATGAACTGACCTGTCTTTTTATATTCAGTGATTCAGAGTCTGTCCATCTGCAGTGCCAACACTAATAGTTGTGATGATTAAACAGAAGAAGGAATTTATTTTGTTAGAACACTAATGAGTTTCAGTCATTCTTCAGCCAGAGGAGCTGATTTTGTTGACAACCTGGATATGTGCTCAGTTAATGTGACTCAGAGCAAACCCATAATTGCTCAGGGTTCCACTTTCCAGCATGTCCACTAGGTGGGATGAGTTATATGCTAAACATTCAGTCTGGCACTCTGGGAGACCTCGCGTTTGGAGCTGGTGAATGGGGACTGTTCAGCAGCTCTGAACCAAATCTGGAGCCAGTGGATCTGGTGGAGTGCCCAGAGTTAGGAGTCTGAATGCTGTAAAACAACTTCTAGATAACTGGGTTCTGACAGGAAAGGATGCAAAGCCCTTTGGGGTCAAAATAAAAATACTTAAAAGTATTTAACAATTGTATTTAAGAGTTGCTGCTGATATTGCTGGGATTTAGGAAACATGATGAATATTCTTCCATATTAATGTTGATAATGTTCATATTTTTTGTGAAAGAAGGATTTGGAAAAGATTAAGTTCTCACTGTTTCTTGAAATTAAAAACAAATGCCCTCACTGTGGTAGGTGCTGCAGTAATTTGATGGCCAGAGTGTGAAGGAGACAGCAGAGCCACCATACACAGCTGATTAAACCTTGCTTTAAACATCAGATCTGAGAGTGCCTGGGATGGGAAATGACTGGGTGGAGTAACGTGAGGATAGTCTGATGCAGGAAACTCGTGCTGGTGCTTTATGTGGAAAATCTGAGCTTGTTAACTTAAACTGCAAACTGTTTGGGGAAAGATTAAAAATATCATAGGGGGAACTTCACTTTGTGCTTTACTCAACAAAAACCTTCAGTGTTTCCTTTTTTTGAAGGTCACATTAAAAATCTAAATTGTTGTCTAAACAACAGCTAGTGCTTTCTAAAGTGTTTTGTTGGCAAGTAAAGAAAAGAACAAAAGAATAGAGGTATGGCTTCGTTCCTTTTACACCATGTCTTGGGCAAGTTTAAATCCACTTCAAAGTGTGGTATCGTTTATTTCCAGTTGTAAAGCTTAAAAGGAAGCACTGTTCTTTGTCCTCTTACAGGCTCTTAAAACCTGCTAGCTGATGGATCAAATCCACAGCAGTAGCAGTGACAACAGTATGATAATTGGTGGGGTGTCTAGTCATGCTGTCCTCATATAGTGGGACTACTGTTACTAATTAACCATCTGAATTCTTCATGGGCCTAATGGGGAGAGAAACAAACTTCTTTATGGATCTGACTTTTTTAAAAAGTATTTTGATTCTTATTTGTTAAATCTCACCTAAAGCTCAGCAAAGGAAGAGGCAAAGCTGTTCCTTTGGTGGCATAAAGCCATGCAGTTATCCCTGATCCAGATGGAGCAGGATGACACCGTCCTGATCGAATCTGTCATCCGGACACTGCTGTCGATCCAGGGCAGGCAGAGCCAGCTGGCTGAAGAGAGACTGACTTCTGGAATACTTGGTGCTATTGGGCTGGGCAGGAGGTCTCCTATGTCACCCAGGTAAGGGGTGAAGTGTGATAAATTAAGTGCTTTGACTCATCGTGTTAAAGAAGCTGCAGCCTGCGTCCGGATTGCCCAGTGCAGTGTCAGAAGATGTTCTCAATCCAGGCTGTCTGCAGATCTGTAAAGTTATTTGGACCTCTCACAGAAAAAAACACAGGGAGTGTGTTAATCTCGTTAAGAAGTGGGTATGAACTTGTGCAAAGTTTGTGCTGGAGAAGGAAAGGAAATGCAGTTATGATTTTGACTTAAATATCCACCTCCAGCAAAGTTTGTAGCAGACTATTTGTTAGAGAAAGATACTTCCCCTTGGTCTGTAGAAGACTGTTTCAGTTGACCTCACAAGATTTTGTAATTAACATACACTTTACCTTTTCTGTTTTAACCATGAGATATTGGAAATGTTAACAGAAGCTCAGGGAAGCCTGTGCTTCCTTATCACTCACTTTACCTTTCAAAGAGAGACGCCAGGTTTTATTGTTTGATGTTAAAATGAAGCTCGCTGTGGAGAGAATGCCTAGAGAAAACACAAATGTTTGTGGAACGCCAGTTCAGTGCTGTACCTAAACATAACTTTGTGTTTATAAAGATGGAGTCCTGTTGAAGTTGCTCTGAATTCTTGGTCTCATTCAACTTACCCCTTGATTTGGGTGGTGAGAATGTTTCACATTCTGTGAAATGAGGAATATTTCAGATGCGACCTCAAGACTTTCAGCTAAGCTTGAAACAGATGTAACATTATTTTTGCATGATATTATGTCATCCTCTAGTATGTATGATATCCTATTATGTGTATGTTCAGAGAAACTGGAATATCCCACTCCTGGAAGTGTCCAAGGCCAGGTTGGACAGGGCTTGGATCCACCTGGTCTAGTGGAAGGTGTCCCTGCCCCTGGCAGGGAGTTGGAACTGGATGACCTTTAAGGTCCTTTCCAACCCAAACCAGTCTATGATACTCAAGTATTTTTTTCTCTAATGCATTGGAAAAGGTCCTCTAAAGCTTCTATTTTGTTCCTCATGCAGGAGATACACTGGAATTTCTATGCCATGAGGTATCTGCTGTTGAGACCTGCAGATCTGACACCCCCTTCTTTCCCTGTGCTTCCCCCTCGCAGGTTTCGGGTGGTTGCCCGCAGTTTGTCTGCTTTCCTCTTGGTGCAGATTCCTGCTGAGAGCCAAGTGCGCCTGAAGGCCGGGTCGGAGCCCAAGCTGTCTCAGAAGGCTCAGCAGGTGAGCTGTGCCCATCTCTGGCTGCTTGACATGCCCTCTCTGTGTGCTCGATCAGCTTTTAGGGTGAAATAATGAGTCACTGTAAGCATTTCTTTGAGCTAAATGCTGCTCTCACCTTCTTGCTAAACTTTGTCAGCAGAACTGTGCATTTGAGCTTTATCCTAAAGTGATCTTCGGTAAAAGCGCTTATACAACATTCTAATACATACTAATATAAAGGCATCAGTTTCTAATCCTACACACTGAAAAGGAGCAGTTGAAACCTATGTCTGTAAACCCCGACTTCAGAAGGTTTGGAACATTGCAGGTAGAAGGAATTTAAAACAAACAGGAAGAAACAGTGCTGCTGGTGATTGCACTGCTTTTCAGTGATAAAGCAGGGCTACACTCACACTGACATTTGTTTATGTGAGGTCAGGGCTTAAAAGCCCTGTGACAGATAAACATTCCTGCTTTAGCATGTGCACTGACCATGGTGTTCTTTCAGTAAGCATGTAAGAAGAGGAAGGAGTTGATTTGAAACCAAAGCAAAGTAGCTTGGTACAACTTGTTTCTCTTAAGAAAAGAATGAAACTTGTTCAGAAATACTTCCAACATTTGCCCTGGCTAGTACTGCCAACAAAGGCTTTTCTACATGTAATCTTTAACTTGACAGTTAATACCTAAATCAAATATTATTAATAGGAGCAAAACAACACTGTTGTGAAAGTTAAGATGTCAGAAGAACAGCCTGAAGGAAATAGTAAAGTGTGTTGCAGTTTGTAATTCAACATAATTTCTGTGGAGCCATGTCTTGAGTTCATGAAGTAAATATTTGACAATATTTGGGTTACAGAATCCTAGCAAGCCTTAATGGGACAGTTTTTATGTTGATCACGAGGGGAAAACAGCTTGAAAAATACAAGTTGACTTGACATACTGTTATGTTGATTGTATTTGTTGATGTATTGTTTTATTCTGAAAACTCTGGTTTCTGTAGCAGATAAGCATCTTTTCGGGGAATTGTGCATATGGTGGCTTGTGAACTGGTTTGTTATGGACCAAAGTTCATCTAACAGAATTCTCCCTTATACCTACAGGCACTGAGTGCTCTTGAATCCATGGCATCAAACAAGCAATATGTGGATTACCAAGAGCAGCTCTCCCAGGCTTCTGTGTTCATCAGGCATCCAGAGCACTGTCTTCGGGATGGCAACAACCTGCTAGCTCTCCTTGTCAACACCCTGTACCCAGAAGTGCATTATTTGGACAGCATTCGGTAGTGGTCCTGAGCTCCCAGGGTCACCACCGAGTGCCCATTGCCCTGGTTTACAAACAGTGTCCCTCTTGCACAAGTAATTTTTACCTTCAGAGTCTCACTCTAACCAAGTCAGAATTGTGAATGGAACAGCACACCGCTGAGCTTTCTCCACTCTAAAGTTTTCTTGCTTTCCTTTTGATTTTTAGGTCTGTGGAATTGCTTATGGTTTTTCTTTTTTTTTTTTTTTACTGAAAGCACTTGAATATCTTCCTGTGTGCGGTGCACTTCTGAGAGGAGGGTACCTGGGGATAGGTGTACGAATCATTAGTCTGCAAAGCTCATCCTGGAGCATCTGAAGTTTTTGCTTGGTGCCTTTTTTATGTTCCAATGTGTCATCGCTCAGGCCAGTTCAAATTTACTGGGGGATTGTCTGTAAAAGAGGCCTGACTTTCTTAACCAGGATACCTCTGGGTCTTACTTGAGTGTGTGTCTAGCAATTTTTGTGAAATCCCTGTGTTTGAAAAGGTGGTATTTTAAATTCTGACTTCTTTTTGCTATCCCACAGTAATCTGTAGTTGAGAGGCATGCCTACAATCTTCACCCACTTCTGTAAATACTAACAGAAATTGGAACAAATGAACTTTGTTTTTTTCTATTTTCTAGATATTAGTGTGTCTGCATCTATATTGTTTGATTAAATGCAAGTAACTTCTAGCCAAGTTCAAGGGGATTTAAATCCAGAAACAGATTTCTGGATCTCTAGTGTCTGGGAGGGGAACAGTCAGTTATGGTCATGTTAGGTAGGATTCCTTAGTTCTTGAAGTCTCGTCGTTTAGGGAATACTGATTTAACAAGTGTGCACCCACCATTTAAGTTTATTTTCTTTTGCCTGGCCGGGCATGACATGATAAGGTTTTAAAGGACACTGTGAAAAGGTATTTCTGTTGTGTTAAATTTCGTGATCACTTGTTAAAAGTCTGTTGCCAAAGCATGAACCATGAGCCTGTAAATCTGTAGTTTCAGCTGAATGATCACTGGTTTTGTTGCCTTGTCTGATTGTAAGATGCACTTTCGTTTAGGGAAAGCAGAAGGCGAATTTTTCCCATTGCTTGTTTGACATCCCTTTTATCACTGATCCATTTGAGCTGGCCCAAGGTCCTACAGTCCCAATCCCTACTCCTGTGTGAAGGAGGTGATTGCTTTTCCTGTTCCTCCATTAATTGTGCCTTTGTGTTCATGACATGGTTGCACGTTAGAACACGAGTTCTGGTCACTAGGGGATAGAAATGTGCTACCTACTGTCTGGTAGATGATGCTTTGAACTGTTGCTCTCAACGGTGGTTCTGGTGCTGCGGATTCTTGGTGGATTCTGCTAATTATGCCAGCTGAGTCATTAGATCACCACCATATTAATGTGGTCTCAGAGTTCTTTGCTCTATCTGCGAGCCTATAAATAGATATACATATGTACATCCCTCTGTATATTAACCAGATACCAAATGCAGCATGTTTTTTAAGACTCTTTTGGAAAACTCGTGTCTGGAGGAATACATTCTGCTGCTTTCCCCTCCTCAAAGACTTAAAAGCACTGGTTTCATTAGGTTCAATGTTATTGATCAGTTGCATATAAATGTGAAAAAGTCAGAAATATGTGTTTGACATGCACTTTTAAAATGAAGAGTTGTTTCAGCTGTTGAGTTTTTACAGATGTTGTATTTATAACATGCTATGTCTGCAAAGACCATGCAAAATAAAGATGAAAAAATCAAGTAATTTGTGACTGACGCTGTGATATTTTCAACTTGCTGGAAGAATACACATCAGGTAACACACAGCTGCTGTATGTGTCACCCACAGACCAGTCTTCTGGCTTCATGGTAATGGCAGGAAACTGAACCTGTGCTTTCCTCAAACACAGAGGAGCAGTTTTGTCAACTAACAAATCCACTGGCAGTTCTCTGGGCAAAGGTGATCTCCAGAGCCTGGGGCTTTATTTTCCAAATTGTGCCCAGCAGGTTGACTTCAGACTTCTTCTGGTTTCCCTGGAAAGACTTTGGTATTCCCAGCATCTCCCACTATCCCTCCTACCCTAAACCACAACGTTCTTGTTCACATCATTAATGTCACCAGGTGCTCTCAGAATGAGAACTGAGTTTTAACATTTTAGATTGCATGGAAAGAAATGAAAAGATGTCAGCTACTCGATGAGTGTGCCTGTTGGATACTTGGTGCAGTTAATTGAGAATGAGTATCTGTGGCTTTTTGAATGTTTTCCTCACACAGCAGTTGTTGCACTAGGATGAATTGTTGCCTGTGGATTGCAGCTTAAGTATTTATTAATAAAATAAGGCCAAATAGGGAAATGGGCATAGTAGCTGAACCTGGTATTAACTTTTCTCAGGGGAATGGAGAGCCAGAGGTTGGGCAGCAAGGTGCCTGGAATGTGCAGGCAGTGCTTGCCCCGCAGGCTGACTGCAGCATCCCACAGGGGCCAGGCTGCTGTGGTGATGGGAGATGGCGTCCTTTGCCCTGGAAGAATAAGGAGCAATGGCCAAATCCTCCCAAACCCTGAATGGACAGAAACTGGGCAGCACAAAGTGAAGGAACTGGAACATGGTTTTTAAGCCAAATGAGTTCAATACTGGAAGCTTCCTGGGCATGTGCTTTGCTGTGTTTTGTCTTTCCATTTTGTACTGGTTTGAGTGGGTGGTCTGAGCACAAGCTGGTTTTGGGAAACAAGATCTGACGCTTCTGTTTGGACATAAACCAGAGTTAAAAAGGTAATTTTTGAGAGAAAAATCCTGTGAGCCAAGCCTGAATCCCCTACACAGGTAGGAATTGGTTCTTCGTCTCTCTATAAATCATAAGGGCTCAGAAATTCGATTCAGTTTGTCCACCTAATACATCTGAGATCTCCTTCCTCTGTGACACCTGTGAAACTGAGCTTACAGGTCCCTGACTACACTGTCTACTGTAACTTCCTTTTTCTCTTTGCATCCCTTCTTAATTTTGTTAAACCTGGCTTTGTCACTGCTGGGATTTTAAGCTGGGATTTAAAAGATCAAGTTGAAATATTTCCTTGCATTTTTTTTTTTACCTTACTATCCTGGCCAAGCAATGAAGAAATAAACTTTAAAATAATGATTCCTATCCTGGGGTTGAGCTTGGAGGCAGGACCACAGGCTTGATGGTAATTCAGTAGCAGCTTGGGATCCCAGCCAGTGGTTGTTGTCACCAGGAGCGGGATCATTTGGGGTAAAGTTTTGGAGCTGCTGCACTGGAATGGTTGCACAGAGCATGGAATCCAGCAGTATAAACCTGAAAGTAGGTTCATGTCATTTGTTCTCTTTCAATTCTTTCTCCTCCTCTGCATCTAAGCCAACCTGTTGCTCTTTCCAGCCCTATCCTGGACCTGTGTCTGCCTCTCCAGGCTGACTCATCACCCTCTACCATAAGCTGAATCTGTTCCCCTGTTCTTGGAGGACGTTCACAGTTGGGTTAGAGATTTGTCTGTGGATGGCCAGTGACTCTGTAGTAGTAAACTTCATCTCAGAGGAGTTTAAGAGATGAGTAGTCAGGACTTTTCCATGTAACACAGATATGAGAACTTTTAGAAATAATATTTTTAGCTTTAAAAAGAAAAAGACCAATTTGTTGTATCGGAACACTTTCATAGTGTATCACAAAGCTCTGGGTCTCTGGGCACTAGGTAGAGTTAGAACAGCGATTAATTAGACTCTTCATGTCCTACTTTCAGCGCTACCAGCTTCTGGAAAACCTTTTTCTTGGAATCCTCTTGAAAGATAAGGTTTCCTTTAAACTCTTAAATAAACTCTTCTGGAAGATAAGGAGTAGTAATAATGATTAAAACAAATAAACAAACAAAACCACCCAAAACAAAACCACCAGCAGAAATTCCAGTAGTGTTGTGCCACAGCTGGTGTTTGAAACATGACAGTACCTCACTTGCAGGCTGCGTGTGTGGTTGGACAAACACAGCTGTGAAAACCACTTCTTGAAGTGATACTTGAAAATTGCCAAAGCAAAAAGATGTGAGAAAATTTTATACTGTTACCTGCTTGCTAAATATCCGATATGGGCTAAAAAGACACAGATTGGTTAAAACTGACATCCTGTGCAGATCCTCTTCTGCTCTTGCAGCTCCATCCCCCTTTCTCTTTTCTTTCTTCTCTTTTCCCTTGAAGGGCTTTGTCCCTGGAAGGGCTGCTCTTGCTGGTGAGCAGCAGCAGGGCTGGAACTCGCAGCATAGAGTGTGGTTTGGGTTGGAAGGGACCCTAAAGGTCATCCCATTCCATCATCCCCACCAAGTCATGCCTGTTTGGCCTTCTGTGCATCAGCCAGCGTGGGTTTTGCGTTCCCTGGGAGAGAGAGCACCTGTGCAGGGAGCAGGTGGGGTGGGATCTCCTCAGCTGTGCCTGGGCACTGCTCTCCCCACCGGCAGGGTCTGGCTGCCACCGTGCCTGCGGTCAAAGTTCTCGTAGGTGCAGTCTGTCAGCTGTGGCCTGGCAAGGGAAGAAGGGAATAAGGTGAGGACACATCTCTGGCTGCTCTGGGCTCTGTCAGCGGCTCCAGCAAGCAGCTAAGGAGTATTAGAGTGTCTGTGGCACTCCGATGTGGATCCTCCTTCTGCAGCAGGTGGTCTTTAAGGGTCTGAGTTGCAATTAATCTAAAAGCATCCAGAGCAATCTCCTGCACCCTCAGCATTAACTGCTGCTACTGTCCTGCTGCTCAGAGCCTTAGGAGGTTGTGTCAAACCTCTCCTGGGAAGGGTCTTCTCATGTTAAGTGTTTTAAGCTTTCATCTGTGTAGGTATCTATGCAAAGACAGTCAATGGTGCAGCATGGTTTAGACCCTGATAGATCAGCAAAACTGTACTTTTTGCAAATAATTGTTACAAATATGACTGTAGGATTAAGTTCCTTCTTGTTTCATTGGCTGTGTCCTGTACACTTGAATGACCTGCTGAAATGGCCATTGTTCTTGGGTAAGGTGATGGGAGGAGATATCATGTAGGAGTAACTCAGGATGGAGATGTCACACAGGGATAACTCAGGCTGGAGACATCACAAAGGGGTAACTCAGATGGCAAAGGAGCAACCCCAGGCAGCTGTAATCATATTGACCTCAGATACCTTATTCTTCTTTACTGTTAGAATAAGTGTTGTTTTGGGGTTGTTTTTCCATTCCTTTCTAGCTTGGCCACCCCAACTCTCAGGAGTGTCCAAGATCAGTGTTGTGCTGGGTATTGGGGAAATGCCAAAGGTCTGTGGGAGCATGGTGTGGGTGCCAGCCATAGAATCAGGCCCTGTCACATCCGAGCTGGCTCTGAGGTGAGCTCTTTGGTGTCTCCATACCTTCCTCGACACTTGGCTGAGCTCATCAGCTTTGGTGTGGACAGTTTTTCTGCTCCATTAGAAACTGAGGCTCAGAGGAAAGGAAAGGTTTGTGTTGTGTGGTGTCAGCAAAGACACCATCCACATACCTATCCCTGGGGTGGATGGTCTGTTGTTTAATGTGCATCACAGAATCACAGAATGGTTTGGGTTGGAAGGGACCTGAAAGCTCACCTTGTTTCATCCCCTGCCGTGGGCAAGGTCACTATCCACTATTCCAGGTTGCCCCAAGCCCTGTCCAACCTGGCCTTGGACACTTCCAGGGATGGGGCAGCCACAGCTTCTCTGGACATTCCTCTTCCAGGGCCTCACCACCCTCACAGTGTTGCCAACTTTTTGCCAATATTCCATTTAACCCTGCCCTCTGGCAGTGGGAAGCCATTTATCCTCATCCTGTCCCTCCACACCCTTGTCCAAAGTCTCTGCCCAGCTCTCTTGAAGCCCTTTCAGGCTCTGAGGTCTCACTGGAGCCTTCTCTTCTCCAGGCTGGACATTCACAGCTTTCCCAGCCTAATTGCATGCTTGTCTGCATCCTTCCAGCCATGCTCTGGGGTCTCCTCAGCTGTGCCCAAGCCTTGTTGCCTCACACCTGGCCATCAGCCCAACCCTCTCCTTGTCCCAAGAGCCAGAAAATTGTTACCAAGACCATGGACATGCTGCATTTTCACCCTTACCCATCTCCACCCTCCTGTGGGGTAACATAAGTAGAAGGCAAGACATCCTTACCTGACCAGGCTGGCTGGAGCAGAGGAGGGACCTGTGAAATGGGAAGGATGATGTGGGTTAGCAATGAGGTCAAGGTGAGCTGGGGAGCCAGGGCTGACCTAGAGCTGTTGGGAAGCTGCTCTGGAGGGTGGTTGTGACACTCCAGTGAATGGGGAGAAGACCTGAGAGCCACTAGGCATGTGGCTCTCTTCATGGGTTTGGGAATTAGGTACTGGAATATAAGGAGCAAAGCATTTTTGGTTGGTCTGACAGCTTCTGCTGTTCAAGGCAAGTGGTGGCTTTCATGAGTGTGACATCAGACTGTCCCTACAGATGAGTCACAGTGATGTGATGGAGAGATAGAGCCCTGTGTCCCTCTCAGTCCCCTCCTACCCATGCCACCACACAGCAGGAGTGTCAGGCTGGGGACCAGTGGCCTCTTGGCTTCTTGGGATGTCTCATTCCCTCAGTCCACGACGTGACTCTCATCTCCTGTAAACCAGGCATTCCCTGCCTGGGAGGTGGGATTTTACCAATGATGGGCAAGCACGGGGATAGTGAGGGCCTGGGGGACCCAGAGGGGTGGTCTGTAAAATGAGGATGCCCATCCCAGGGGATTAAACTGTTGTGTGGGATGCACCAAAGGTAAATTCTGGCTGTGGGCTACAGGGGCAGAGGTATTAATTAGCTAGCTCCAAGAAAAAAAAATAAATTAAAATCTGGTTGTGTAGGCAGTGGGTTCTCCACTTGTTGCCCATCTGTGAGTTTATTAACCTTTCTCCTTGAACACAAGGAAACTCCTGCTCCCTCTGTCTTTTCCAAGGCCCCTTCCCAAAGGAGACCCTCTCTCAGCAGGCTGTGACCAGCCAACCAGGAGGTCCCTCTTACTTATTCTTACATTTCCCACTGGACATGTCCTTCTGGGGTAGGAAATCATAAAATAAAAAAGAAACCAAACCAAACACAAACAAGCCCAACCTTGTCCTGCCTGACTTTCTCTGCTGCACCCACCCCTGGCTGCCAGTCAGGTGCAGGGAGGTCACAGCACCCACCTTCCCTCGAGAAGACAGCGAAGCTCAGCATCGCCAGCAGAATGAGCACCTTAATTCCCAGCGGCACGAAGATGAGGACCATGAAGAAGGAGCTGTCAGATGCTCTGAACTTGTAGAAGTACACGGCCCCCTCTGCTCTGCCGTGGCTGTTGACAGCACTGCAGGTGTATTTCCCATCGTGGGTCAGGGACCGCAGCTCCTTGGTGACACGGTGGCTTGTGCTGGTGATGGAGGTGATGTTGGTGTAGGAGGGTCCTGTCCAGGTCAGGGCAGGCACTGGCTCCCCCTCGGCTGTGCAGCGCGCCTGGAAGGTGTGATCCCTGTTGGAGCTGACAGTGATGTTGATGATCCTGGGGGCAGCTTTGGGAATTGCAAAGAGGGGAGAGGAGGGGAAGCGTGTCAGGCTTCAAAGGCAGGCATGGTGGAAAACATGTGGTCTTGGTGGACCGCTGAGTGTGTTATGTCAGGGTGAAATTGGGTGATGGGTGCTGGTGGGGGAGAAGTTGGACGTGCACCAGTCCAGAAAGCCCCCATGTCCTGGGCTGATCCCACAGCGTGGGCAGCAGGGATGGGGCAGATTCTGCCCCTCTGCCCCCTCAGGTGAGACCCCACCTGGAATTCTGCATCCAGCCCTGGGGAACAGCACAGGAAGGACAGGGAGCTGTTGGAACAAGTCCAGAGGAGGCCACAAAGACGCTCCAAGATCTGGAGCCCCTCTGCTCTGGAGCCAGGCTGGGAGAGCTGGGGGGGCTCACCTGGAGAAGAGAAGGCTCTGGGGAAACCTGAGGGCCCCTTCTAGTACCAGGGGGCTACAAGAAAAACGGGGGCAATTTTTTTAGCAGGATCTGCTGTGATAGGGCAAGGGGTAGTGATGTTTTACAACTAAAAGAGCGGGGATTCAGAGTGGATATAAGGAAGAAGTTACTTGAAATGATGGTTGCCTAGAGAAGCTGTGGCTGCCCCATCCCCTGGAAGTGTTCAAGACAAGACTGGACAGGGCTTGGAGCAACCTGGGCTAGTGGAAGGTGTCCCTGCCCATAGCAGAGGTGTTGCAATAAGACGGGCTTGAAAGATCCTTTTCAACCCAGACTGTTCTATGGTTCTATAAATGCTGGGATCAGCCCTCTCCTTTACTGTTTTTCTTGGCACTTCCTTCCCCTAGATTCCCCACCCTGACTGTGTTGGATAGAGGAGCAAAGAGATTCACTCACCAAAGCCTGGGTTCAAGGATGCTCTGTTTGTTGCCTCTTTTTTTCCCACTGTATTTGTGTTTAATCCCTGTAACGCCTCACACAGTTTTCTGAGCTCCAGCTGTTGTGGCCTTCCACGGTGGCAGAAGGCAGAGAAGTGCCATCCACCATGTAGGCACAGGTGCATTTTGGGCTGACTGCATCTCCACATGGTCCAGGACATGGCAACCATAGTGCTCTCCACAAGGATCTCTTTGCTCTTCCTTTGGTCTCTGACCCCCCAGAGCACACATGGATGGATCCCTTTGTGTGAGCCCTTTGCTTGGTGCCTGAGACTTGCCAGATTTGGCAGATTATTGTTGTAGGGAAAATTTCCACTTCTTGCTACAGCCTGTTTTTGATGATTTTCTCCAACCCTGTAGTGGCCAGGTCGTTTTCAGTTTGGACATTAGGAAGAGTTCCTTCACAGAAAGGGTTGTCAAGCATTGGAAAGGGCTGCCCAGGGAAGTGATGGAGTCCCCATCCCTGGAGGTCCTTAAGGGAAAACTGGATGTAGCACTCAGTGCTCTGGTCTAGTTGACATGGTGGTGATCAAAGGTTGGACTCAATGATTTTGGAGTCCAACCTGTGACCACCCAACAGCCAGTGTAGGTTCCTGGTTGCTTTGGGGTAATGCTCTCACACCAAGATAGGGCCACTGCTTTTGTATCCTGTGTCTGTAGCATATGGGATTGTGTGACTTAACATTTTAAATATCAGTTTTGTAGAGATCATTTGGTAAAGATCATTTAAGGGATGCAAAATGTCAGATGTACTGTTGGACATGTCATTGTCAGTCTAGTCTGCTATGGAAGTGTAGCTGCTGTGACCAAGCTTGTCTTGTCAATGCTCTCCTCTTGGCTCTCCTGACCCATTTAGAGCATTTGGTTCTGAAAAGTGTTGGGAAAAGTGAAGGGAACTAAATGAGTGCCCTCACAGAGGAAGAGCAGGAACTGAATTTCTTTTTTTTACAGGTTAGACAACAAAAAATATCGTTTGCAACCACCTACAGCACACCTTCCCCCTTGTCTATATAATGGTAGAGGAGTCTCAGGCTGTGTGTCATGTGTCTGTGTGTTTTGGTGCTCAAATTAACCTTTTAAGGATTAATTAGCCCCTCCCAATCATTCTGTCAGGGTCTATTCCAAATCAAGGTGCAGCCTGGGTAGTGTATCTGTGTGTTATTACTTCTCTGGAGTTAAAATCCAGGCAGCCCAGGAGAGACATCCTGCCCTGGTCATGCTGTGTGGGGGTGTTTAGGAGCTGCTCCCAGTGAAGGAGAGCCTTGGCTGTGTAGAACTTTCCAAGAAGTAACCAAGCTCATCCTGGGATCCCATCTGGATGCCCACAGTGCACAACAGGCATAAAGAAGTTCCCTCTCACAAGTAAAGTCATCCTGCCTCATGCCATGGGTATGGGGCCTCACAGCCCTCCCTCAGTCTGCAAGCTCACCCTGTGAGGCGGGATTAGCATTTGACATTGGTTGCTCTGAGCTTGTTTTTTTTTCAGGCTGTTTGTACTCAGTGTGTCCCCCTCCAGACCTTGGACCTATGGCATCATGTCTTTCCAATCCCCTGTTAGCATCGATGCCTTGTTGTCCTAACATTCATGAACATGTGCTCAGCACCCAGGGTCTCCAGTTTACATTCTGGTGAAGAGGATGTCTTTAACCCCATGCCATGGGATGCTGCCCCCAGCTTCCCCTTTTGCTGCCTGCACAGATCCTGTGCTGCAGGGACAATGTGGGATGCCCAGGTTTTGGTGGGCTCTTACCCCAGCTGCCAAAGCTTTGCTGTTTCCTTACCAGTTCTGTTCCTATTCCGTCCCCTGCACTGTGCTCATTGCCTCATATTGGAAGACTGAGGAAGACTGAATATTCCCTGCCCAAATGTTGTAAACTACCCACAGAGCTGGAAGAGCCAACCCTTTGGAAAACCATCTTGGGTAAACTTCTATCACCATCATGTCAACTTCCACATCTTGTGGCTCTCACTTCCCTGCACAGTGGCTTTGCCTCTCATGTCTCTCATGGCCTCTTACCAATCAAATGCAGCTTTATCCCACTCCTGCTTTCATACTTGTCATGGATATCTCCAGCCAGCTCCACCCGGCAGAAGTATCTGTCGCTGTCGCTCCAGGTCAGGTTGTCAATCCTGATGGAAAGGTCCTTGTGCCGGGGGTTGCCGAGCAGTTTGTACTTGTTCTTGTAGCTGACGGCAGTCTTGCAGAGCTCGCTGGTGCTCTGACTCACACACTTGAAGACTATTGTGCCATTGTAGGGTTCCTTGATCCTCCAAATGGCAGTGAGGGTCCGGTCAAAGGCTTTGTAGGGGTGTGTGAAAGTACAGGGCAGGATCACCATCTTCCCAAGCTCACCAGTAACATCAGAGGGGACATGAACGGACCAGCTGTTGGACTGCACACCTGGAAGCAAAAGAGATCAAGGAATCTGACAAGGGTTTGGGTTGGAAGGGACCTGAAAGCTCATCTTGTTCCAGCCCCACTGCTGTGGGCAGGGGCACCTTCCAATACACCAGGTTGCTCCAAGCCCTGTCCAATCTGATCTTGGACAATTCCAGGGACCCAGGGACAGCCACAGCTTCTCTGCCCAACCTGTGCCAGGGCCTCACCACCCTCACAGTCAAGAATTCCTTCCCAATAACCCTTCTAACCCTGTCCCTGTTAGTGGGAAGCCATTCCCACTTGTCTTGTCCCTCCAGGCCCTTGTCCAAAGTCCCTCTTCAGCTGTCTTGGAGCCCCTTTAGGCACTGGAAGGGGCTCTCAGGTCTCCCCAGAACATCCAGGCAGAATTGCCCCAGCTCTCCCAGTCTGTCTCCACTGAAAAGGTGCTCCAGGCCTTGGAGCATCTCTGTGGGCTCCTCTGGACTTGCTCCAGCAGGTCCATGTCCTTTGTTACTGCATTATGTGCTTGAAGAAACAGAATTTTATTTTTTTTTACAGGCTAAAACCAAGTTTTGAATGTATTCAAAGCCTGTTTCCTTTAGGCACTGAAGTGCCTGAAGTGTAGCAGCCCTGCATTTGAGTGCTTGCACTGACACACTCCTGTGTTAAAATACTTGTTATGCTCATCAGTCAGTGGCTGCATCACCCACAGGGAAGGTGGGAGCAGCTGATGTTTCTAATGATCAGTGCTGCTGTGGTCACAGAGGAGCATCTGACTCATAAGCTGTGACAGGGTCTGAATAAAGACCTGAAGATACTCATCTTACAAAGGCTGATGAGAACAGGCAGGTTCCCTGCATCTGCTTTTGTTGTAGGAATGAGGATGCCCTTGACACTGGAGAAAACATCTCCCAGTTAGCTGAGCAGGTTATCACTGCGTGGGCTCTAGCTGCCAGTATCTTCCTTGTCCTGTTGAGGGAAATCCTGGTTTTCCAGCTGAGTTGTCACAAATGGTTGGGGTTTTGCTCTCTTGATCATACTTGGTCACAACAAATCCTAGCAAGGTCTGGGGAGCTGAACCTCCCTGGCACCAGACTCAGTCTGGTCATTTTTGGTCCAGTGATGAAAACAGCCTTCACCTGAATGGACAAACCCCACCTTTGAAGTATATTGGGAAAACACAATGCCTCACACATTTCTCTTCCCCAGGAACCAACAGCACCTGTAGGATGTGCTTTCCAGAATCCCAGAATGGTTTGGGTTGCAAAGGACATTACAGATCGACTCATTCCACCCTGTTCCATGGACAGGGACACCTTCCACTAGAACTGATTGCTCCAAACCCCATCCAACCTGGCCTTGAATACTTTCAGGGATGAGGCAGCCACAGCTTCTCTGGCAAACCTGTGCCAGGGCCTCATCACCCTCACAGGGAAGGATTTATTCCTAATATCCCATCTAAATCTCCCCTCTTTCAGTTTAAAATACAGGCATGTCTATCTACCCACTGTCCTGCTGGTACCAGCAGCTGTAGCAGCAGATTGTGGCCTCAGAAACATCTGTGCCTGTGTTCCTGTCTTAGAAAACTCACTTGATGGCTTCACTAAATCACCTTTCCCCTCAATAGCTGAGAATACCCTTAAAATGTAAAGGTGTCCTGTAAGTAGTTCCAGCCCTGGTCTAGCTGGCTTCATCATGTTTTGTGGGCATTCAGCTGTCGGATTACTCCTGTAGAACTCAAAGATAAGATTTGTTTTTTGTTCCTGTGTCTGTTGTCCACTTGACAAATACCTCTGTGGCAGTGCAGCTTGTATTGATCTATTGTGCACTGCACAATGGACAAAGGCCATCCCAGGGCTGGTTCTCTGCTGTTGAGTTATTTACCTGGAATCAGCTCCAAGCCAGTATTTTGATTGCTGAGATCTGGAGCTGGGCTGCCTGTCATTCACTGTAATCACATGGGCACCTTTTCCAGCCCAGGTAACCTCATATACAAGGCTGCAGGACTGCAGGAGCTCCAGGAAGCTCATGGAATTTGAGCACAAGGCAGTGAAAACAGAAATTACTATTGTTTTCTAATTTATTTGTTGTTGTTCTAGTTATTTTACAGCATGTCACTGTAACCTTTACTTTTGGAGAACTGCAGATCATGTGCTTTTGAGTATAGGACTTGCTTTTCTCTGCCACCTCTTTGACTTTTTTTACTTCTTTTTTTTTTTTTTTTTTTTTTTTAGCACATAAGTCTCCCCTTGCATTCCCGATGAAAAATAATTTTAAAAATAAGTGCTTTTAATGTTACCAGCTCCACCCATTTCCATGGAGACAGTTTGCCTCGTTATGAGTGGAGGGAGTTGTCAACATTCTGTGCATAATTAACGCCTAACCTTAAAACTTCAGCATGGTAGGTCTTCCATTATTCCTTTTGCTAATATCCAGCCTCCATTTGTTCCTGCAATTGAAGCTCTTACAGAAAAGAGAGAAGGTCACAGGCAAACAACCTGCACACCTTACAGAAGGTAACTCCCAGAAGGAGTTGTCAGGTCAGTGCACCTGCTGGTTGTCAATGGGAAGGTGAAGACAGCAAGGGCCGGGGACCACCCCAGGCACTAACCCTGCTCTAGCAAATGCTGTTTGACAGTGTATCTAAGCAAATCTTGGTGAGTTTGATGGAATTTAAGTGCATATTGAAGTTAAATGCGAGCTTAAATGAGCAATGGGACTGAAGAAAATTGTGTCTGTTGCGTAACTCCTTCACATAGGAGTGTGAAGCAGCACTTCTGGGTGGTGATGGAAATGCTTCATCCACCTGACAAAGCTGGGGAGAAGTTGGATGAACTCCATGGACAAGTCAAAAAAGCAAGAAGCGTGAAAAAACACCCCCAAACTGAAGACCTCCCTGGCAACTGCCAAGTCAAGCCTGAGTTTTCCCAGTATTCTCACATGCACCTGGAATTTCAGGATCTTTATAAGCAATGTGATGGATGCTGCAAGTCTTGAAGAATTTGTTGCACCAGGCAATGCCTCTGGCACTTTGGCTAGAGAGGAGAAGCCCTGATCAGACAGGGATTGGTAGCAATCTCATCAAAGCTCAGAACTCACCCTTCCTGGAGATGCGAAGGAGACACAGGAGCACCAAGCCAAGCTCTCTCATGCTGGTTGATGTTCTCCCTTGAGGTGCATCAGCAAACCAGAACTGCCTCATTACATCTGAGCTGCTGCTCTTGCAGGCACAAAAGGTTTTTCCAGGGGTGGAAGAAGCTGTGGTTTTCCTCTCTTTGGAGGGAGTGAGTTGTTCAGCTGAACCAGCTCTGGGTTCAGATATTAATAGTTCTGTGGTCAGTCATATGAAAATTACACCAGAGGGAATCAGAGCATTACCATTTTCCAGCTAAGGGAAGGGGTTTGCAGGCTGGGGCTGCAAACACCCGCGCCAGGTGTGTCATGGGGCAAGGGGTAGTGGCTTTCCAGTGCTACCAGCCTGGAGGAAATCCTTGAAATCTGCCTAAAGGGATGGCAAGCAGGACCCTTTCTCTCCTGGCTTGAGGCAGTTCCTTCTCCTGAAGCTGAAGCCTGCAAGTCAAGTATGCTTTACCCCTTGTTCTCACTTGTTGTAATCCCTAGGTATAAAAAAAAAACCCAAAACCAAAAACCCCAAAGACACTTACTTTGAAATCATCTGAGCACTTGTGTCAAGGTCCAGTGGTGGGTGAGTGCTCCCGTATCCCCTGGCACCCTGCTCTGCCCAGACCCCAATGACCCTGACGAGCTGTGAGTCATTCCTTGCTTGTTGCTAACCTGCATTTGAAATAAATTTGAATTCCAGCTTTTGCCCCAAATCCTTGTGCAAATGGATCACCTCTTTCCTCCTGGGTTTAGCTCTAACAAATTTACTGTGCAGTTCACCAATCTGCAGAGCCTGGGGCTTGTGGAGAGCTGACCATGCTCCCCTCACATTGCCTGCCATGTGGTGACCCCATGGTTTGGCTAAGTTTAACCCTGGGGTGTGCATATTCCCTGCCTGGGTTTGGCTGGAAGATTTGCTGCCTCTGCTTCAGGCTGGGGAAGGCTGATGTCTGCCTGGCTGGGGACAGGGACAGCAGCACCCACCCCCAGGTTCACAGTCAGGGTGGATGAGGCAGGGTGGTCTAGTGGAAGGTGTCCCTGCTCATGGCAGGGATGTTGGAATGAGACAAGCTTCAAGGTCCCTGCCATCCCAAACCACTCCATCCTTCCCGCTGTAGGCAGCGGTGGGCTGGCAGCCACTGGAGGGCTCCCAGAGCCAACACAAGATGCTGCTGAGTCGCTGCTGCCACTTTTGCTGTGCTAAGAGCCAGCGCCTTCCCCCATCAGGGATGCCAGGGCTCCCCTTTGCTCCTCACCCCTTCTCCCGAAACTCCCCGCATATGTTCCCTGCTTAACTTGTGCAAAACCTCCTGGAAGAGGGACTTTGAGATCTGGTAGTGTGAAGAGTGTTTGCTACTTTCTGAGCCTTTTCTCTGTTCTGCTCCAGGTTAGAGTGTTTGTGAAGGGATGGGTTTCTGTTTTCTCCAGACTTTCTGGAGTAGGCTCTGAGAGTACTCAAGATGTTAATTATGGTTGGTCTGACCTGTTGCTATTCAGCCAAGGGTGGTATTATTTCAAATATCGACTTGGAGTCCTGTTCAGTCCCTGTGCATGCCATCCTTGAGCAGGAGCCTCAGGACCCTGTGTCTAATATTTCACAAACTGTCCTTAGTAGCTTTAAGATATAATTCATACCATCAGCATAATTCATACCATCAGCACCCATCTGAAGCTATGGGTGCTGAAAACAGCAAATAAGAGACCTGTATCCTTAACCCCTCTATGATACGTGCTTTTTCTGTGTACCTTCCCCTTCTTCCTCCATATCCTTTTGATTTTATCTGTTTGTGATGTAAAGTTTTTGGTGTTGTGACTCTTTTTAAGCATTTCACCACTCATGGCACAGTGGGACTCAGTGGATTGAAGTAAAAGATTAAAGTGAAATCCATGCTAAAAACATCTTGTTACAGTGAAACATAAATGATTCATGTAAAGAACAGCTGCAGTTAACACTTAGTATAAACCTCTTCCTCTCTAATATTTTAGTCCAGCATCTCATAGAAAAATATCTAGTAAATCAATGCAGAAGTACAAATCCTTTGAGCTTTGTCTGTGGAGTGATTTTTCTTTTTGATCATGTGATGGCTATTTGGAATGAAGTTTTTTAATCTTTAAAACACAGAGTTGGTTATAGCTGAAAATATTCACAGCCTCTTTGAATCAGCCAAAAAATTTGGTAAAGAAAACCATCCATGGTTATATCCATAGACTCTGTGACTTTCTTTTCCAGGTCTGTGATTAAATAATGTGTAAAGTTTCTGTCAGGAAGCCAGCGTTTGGTCCAACACCGAAACCAGGATGACTTCCATATTCATCAAATACCAGTTTTTCTACTGGTGAATTTAAAGGCTGTGGATGATGACATTTCTTTTCACCAGTAATAAGCAATAGGGTGGGAGGAAACGGCCTCAAGTTGCCCCAGAGAAGGTTTAGATTGGATATTGGGGAAAATTCCTTGACCAAAAGGTCTGTCCAGTCCTGGCACATGCTGTCCAGGACAGTGGTGGAGTCCCCATTCCTGGAGAGATTTAAATACCTTGTGGATATGATACCTGGGGACATGGGTTAGTGGTGGCCTTGGCAGTGCTGTGGGAACAGCTGGACTTTGTGTTCTTAGAGGGCTTTTCCAACCTAAATGATTCCATGACTCTATTATTAGTCAGGGATGATTTGCACCCAGATTGCAACATGTGGCTGGAGATGAGCAAAGCAGAGCTTGTCCCTTCAGGTCCCAGATTTGTCATTGAGGACCAAAGCAAGGAGTTTCATGTGTGGCTGTACCTGCGCTGACAATGCACCCACTTACCCGGTGGCCAGAGTCATGACAATTGTTCCCCGTCCCTCCCTCTGGGTCTCAATTTCAGCTCTAAAGTTTTCTACTTCAATTACTTCAGCAGCATGTGTGAGTGCTGCCCCAGCCCTTCGAGTGTGCCAACCTGCACATGTTCGATGCAAAAGCCTTGTGTTTTGTCACATCTGGCTCTCCTCCCTGAAGGAATTGGCTCTGTGAAGGGCTGGGAGGGGAATCTGGGAGGCCTGAGGGGTTTTCTCTCTGACAGGGCTCTGTTAGCTGAGCAGGAGAAAGTGGAGCCATACTCCCCTTCTCGGGGGGCTGCCATGGGCTGCCCATCTCCCCTCTGCATCCACTTCATCCTCGCCAAGCTGGAGGGAGGAGAAAAAGCAACAGGAAAACCTTCAGTGCAAGAAAAGCAGAAGGGGTGGGAGGGAAGGAGAGTCTCAAAGTCAGGCAACATTATTATAGTTGACACTGATTCTGCTTCCTGGCATTGAGTGTTCCTGCAGAACACAGTCATCACTGCATCAGGCTCCTCCTGATCCAATTTGAAAGTCTACAGGTTCAGTCATTCGCCTGGGGTGTTTGCTCAGCCCCTTGCAAATGCTCCTGACCTGAGCTGTCCCATCACCAAAGCAGTGTTGGTGAATCTATGGAGCACTAACAAGGGTGCTGGTGAGCCCTTACTGCCTCTGTGAAACATCAGCTAAAGAAAATTAAATGTATATTTGGGTGATGTTCTTCTAGTGGGTAATTACAGTATGAAAAACACAGCTTGTATTATAGACAGAGCATCATGGATGGAAGAAGAAATAAGGAAGTGTTTGTATATAAGTTGTTTGTTGACTCTGCAGTCACATCTATGTATTAAGAAGAACAGATCTGATCTACGAGACCTGTGGATTTCTGTCCCTGCTGCTGCCTGTTCAAATCTTCTGCTATGACCATGAAGAACCATGTTTGGAACACCTGCAGACAAGCAGTGACATGATATTTTCTGCCTTGTCCATACCAAGGTAGGTCAAAGCCATTGAGAGGATGATCCTGGGGCCACCAGTGCTGGTGCTCACCTCCTCCAGGCAGCACAAGAGCTCAGCATCAGGCAGCTATTTACTGCAGACTGGGTTTGTCCCATCCCAGCCCTGGTCTTGGTCCCACACTCAACCAACAGTGCAGAGACACTTGATTTAATCACTGATTTGTCCTGACATGTCTGATGTGGCAATTCAGCTTTGACTCACAGGGGATACTTGCTTAATGAGAGCAATGGAATGTTTTAGGATGGAACCCAGTGCTCCTCAAAGCCACTCAAACCCTCAAAGCTTACTGAGTGTCCTCTCCTACTCTGGTCACTCAGTCATCCAAATAAGCACTGGAAGTCAGGTCTGGGGATTAGCCTGAGCAAGTGGGTGAGCCAGCTGGCAAGACAGAAACAATAAACAACCCTTTAGACTAATCCAAATGATGTGTCTGATTAAAGGCACTTGAAATGCCACCAGAAATGAAGTCCCTACCTATCCTTCCTACTTGAAAGGGAGGCTGTGGAGATTTATGTGCACTGTCTTTCCCTGCTGAATGGGCACAGATGGTGATTTAGGAGTTTTATGCTTCTCTGGCTGTAGATTTCATAGCTCTTCTCTGTGATGAGAGCTGCACTCCCTTGGGGAGGAGTGTGGGCCAGTTCTCTTCATCAGGCCACATGATACCTGAAGCACATCCTGAACTTTCCCTTGCCAGAACACTCTTGGCCAGTGAAGGTGTGGGATTGCTGCATGGGCTGAGCTCTGCTCACCACCTCTGTGCTGCCTCACTTCACAGACCCTAAACAGATTCAAAAGCACTTAGACTGAGATTTGGGGTGATGAATGTGGATGTACCTCTGGAGAATAACTCTCCACCTCTTGTTTTCACTCTCACCCTGCCTTGCCTGAGATACTTTTTAAAGTAATTTATTGTGGCATCCTCTCCGAGAAACGTAACATTCTGCTATCCTTTATCTTTCCTAATGTCTGATAGTCCACGGTTCACTGGTTCTAATGCAAAATATAACCCGAATGCTGTTCTTGTGTGTTTTTTTGTTTGTTTGTTTTTCTTTTTAACCTTCTTGGTTAAACCTGGACTGTTCAGCTGTTCCCCCTTTCTTGCTGGCGAACTTCAGCTGAATTTCTCTTCTTGGCATTACCAGTTGCTGTGCAGATCCAGGAGTTCTTTGACTGCTCCTCAGCATCTGTAAGCATCAACCACAGGTTTTCCATCCTGCAAGGGGTACCTCACCATCCAGCTTGCTCTTAAACATGGCCCAACATCTGTTTGAAGCTGATAGCTTGAATGGCCAGAGAAGACCACTGAACCAGCTAATAATCTGAGCTGCTGTATAATTTCTAGTGCAGCATAGACTGTTTTCATCCATTTGTTCCAGAACTGAATTCCAAGTCTTGGATTTCACCTGGGTACTGGAGTTACCACATGTGGTAGGGAGGGGTGAGGGAAGGCACAGCTCCTGCAGACCCTGTGCTGGGCAAGTGTGGCAGGGAAGGTGATTCGCAGACCTGAAGCCAAGCTGCTGAGACAATAAATGAGGCAAGGATGAGTGATCACTCTTCTCAATTAACTGTGTCCAGAGGCAATATTCTTTGACAGCCTTGACCTGGTTGTCCCAGAATTGTCTGTGTTGCAGGCAGAGGCAGGTGTGTTTCAAGGGCATTGTAGACACCTGTGCCTTTAAGGAGACTTCTGCAAATAATTTTTGTAGGTACCTCATGACCTGTGTGAAGGTTCTATTGAAACAAGAGACCTTTACTTGAATTCTTGGCAGAGCCGCCCAGTGCAAGATCAATTTCTACCTGGTACGGGAATTAGATGAGATGAAGGCAACAACTTCCCTTGCTCTGATGGAGAGACCTGCCCCTGGAAGAACCAAGGGAAGGAGTCTTTTTTGCTTCATGGCAGGGGTTCCCCAGGAGGGAGGCTGATGATGAGATTTTATTGCTGTTTAATTTTACTTAGTGTTGTTCTTCTAAGAGTTTGGTTTGCTCAATGTATGTGAGGTATTGATCCATGCAGGCAGTGGGGCTACACAGAACACACCAAAACAAAATCACAGGAACACAGAATCATAGAATCAGTGTAACTGCCCTTGTGCTTACTCTTCACCTTCACATCAGGAACCATTTCTGGTGGAAAATGGAACATTTAGTGGCAATAGATGGAAAAATGTGAGTAGGTGCCCAAAGCCAGCTGTTTCTGTTCTGGTATTGTTGCTACTGGAACCTGCTGGACTGGAACGTCCCATCAATGGAAGTGCAGGTAGTGACATGTGACTTGTGGTGTGTAAATGCATTTATAGAATGGGTTAGGGAAGGACCTTAAAGCTCATCTCGTTCCAACCCCCTGCCGTGGGCAGGGACACCTTCCACTATCCCAGGTTGTTTCAAGCCCCTGGCCTTGAACTCTTCCTGGGATGGGGCAGCCACATCCTCTCTGGGCAACCTTTTCCAGTGCCTCACAATCCCTACAGCAGATAATTTTTTCTTAATATCTGATCTAAACCCATTCTCTTTCAGTTTGAACCCAACTTTCCTTTTTTTTTACTCTTACTTGCTGTGGTCTCTGATAACACAGAAGTGTTCCCAAAGAGCCAGTGCTAACACTTTCAGGCCGGTGTAACCTTTACTTAATTACATACTGCCATAACCTCACATGTCCCTACAGATACTGAGTGAGATAAGGCTCCTGCCTAGGGGAGCTTACTCTCATTAACAGTGACGGATTATGGCATTGACTCCTGGGATTAAGATCAGAGGCCGATAACGTGGAGAAGTGCTATGGGGAGTGCATTGCTCACCTCAGCTCTCACCTCGTGAGGGGCTGGAGCAAACAATAGATAATTTAAATTCCATAAAGCTCCCTGCTCACAACCGTGTGTGCACGTGGCTGCTGGATCACTGACAGGAGGACCTTGCCGAAGGCTCAGCGTTCCTGTCCAGGCAGGATTGGAAAGCAGAGCTTTACCACAGGAGGGAAGACACAGAGGTGGCAAAGTGAGGATGCTGAGGAAGTGTGGTGGGAATGTGGGGAGCAGAAGAGATGCAACTTGGCTTTGGGCAAAGATGATGCTACAGTGTCAGAGAATAGCAGATCCTGGGAGATAGGGGAGGATGGCCCTTCCATGAGGTGGTTGGTCCACAGAATATAGAATATCCTGAGCTAGGATCATTGAGTCCAACTCCTGGCCATGCACAGACACCCCAACAATCCCATCCTGTCCCTGAGAGGGTCATCCAAACCCTCCTGGAGCTCTGGCAGCCTTGGTGCTGTGCCCACTGCCCTGGGGAGCCTGGTCAGTGCCCACCACCC
>JAWWTY010000088.1:70295348-70311477 GCA_035222235.1 Margarornis squamiger | reverse complement strand
GACAGTGGTGGAGTTCCCATTCCTGGTGGGATTTAAAAGCCATGCGGATGTGGCACCTGGGGACATGGGTTAGTGGTGGCACTGCTTGGAGAATGATTGGACTCCATGATCTTAGAAGTAGCTTCCAACCCAGATAATTCTGTGACAACATTTCATCCTCTCTGATTTGTAGAGATGCATGATGAATGAAGAACCTGGTTTTGTAAAGAGCAAGTGATGGTGGCTTTTCTTTTATCTTTAGTTACTTTTTACTTGGCATGACTTGACCCATGTGCAGAGGGAATTGCAGAAGTTCTCCAGCATTGTGGGACTGCAGAGGTTCTCTGTCCCATGGCTTCACACCACAGGCAGTCAGCAGTGGTCTCCTTGCCCCAGGATGCCAGGGGTGGCAAAATAGGAGCAAAGATCAGGCAACCAAAGACTGAGTCAAGGAAGGAAAAGCTACTGACCAACTTAGAAAGTGTGCTCAGGACAGAAAACTACTGAAATGAAGATAATTGGAGGCTCGGTGACTGTAAGGAACTCATTAAATGGAAAATTTCTTTTCTTTTCTCATAGTGCCTGGTTTTGACTGCTGTTGGAGAAATGGTATTTGGTTAGATGGATTTTAAACTGTCCTTATACAACAGCTCTCTTCTTATTTCACACCTCTTCTAATGATGCATATAGTTATGAAAAGGCTGCTTCTATGAATCTGTTGAGCTGCTAATCTGTTAAAACCATGCTCGTGGAATGGCTTGTGCTCCTTTCACAAATGGTGCTTCCACCCTTTCTAGGTGTTTCCATGTTATCAGTGTCTAACACTGCTCTCTCTGTACTCGCACTTGCACATTCGAGCTCAGCATTGGTGCCATCAGAGAAGCAGCATTTGCATAGCACCTACTTTTGGTGTCTGGCTCCAAACCTGTACTGGTCATAGGCTGCCTGGCTGCATAAATTTTTTGGCTTCCCTTTATGTAAGAGGTACTTACCACAGGCAAGGGACAGCAAATGTGTCTGCCAGGTCAGGGCATAGAACATGCCCCCGATGGCGATGCAGGCCAGGGCACAGTTGTAATTGTGTAAGCCAAGGTAGATGCTGTCAAAGGGGGATGCAATGCTCAGTGCTGCAAGACAAAAGGCAAGGCTGGGAGATCAGGTGTGAGAGGTATCTGCAGAAGAACCTGTCCCTTGTCGGGAATCTGTCATCTTTTCCCTATGACATTTGGATGGATTTATCTGTTCTCACACTTGCATAATATGCACATGCAGAAAAAGGAACCTCATTATTTTGGAACTCTGATAGTGTGCCTAGAGTTGGAATTTAGCCTCAAAGATTTAATTCAGGCAAAACTTTCTGTGCATGAACTGAGTGTTTTGCAGCTGGTCCCCCAGATGATGAGGTTGAGGATGCAGCCAGAATGCATGAGAACCTTCTCACCTAGGTGTCTCCTTGCAGAAGGCTGAGCTTACACATGCTGTTTAAACCTTATACATACCCTGATGTTGGATATCAGAGGCACAACTGCATGTCTTTTGTGGGAGTAAGCAGTTTTCCATCTCTTCCTAGTGGTCTTTGTGAGATGTAGTCTAGTTAATAGACGTGGTCACTCTATCAGTGCCGTGGAAGTTTTCTACAGGGATGGGAGCTGAGGGTCTGCTCCAAATTTGACCTCACAGAAACTTTTGCAGGATTTCTCACAGGCTTCAGGAGTACCAGCCAAAATGAGAGCACAATATGTAGTGCACAGGCTACCCTCCTGTCACTCGGAAGATTAATGTGTTTCCTATTATATTGTCCTCATCTGTCTTGTGTTTCATCACCATGCTTATCCCCAGATACTTTCCCCTGACCTTTCTCTTTTAGATTAAATGTCACACCTGTACAAGACCTGCCATATGCTCCTAGGCACACACATTTTTGACAGTTTTGTTTAAAAACATGAATATATAGCAGCTCAAGTCTTGTACAAAATGCTTCAAAGCACAGAGAACTTCTTGTTGGATGACTGTGCCTTTTCCAAGGTTGTTGTCTCAGACTACGCTTACTCCATCCTTTGTTTTTATTACAATTGATCATTTAAGTAGCATTAATGTTGTGTAACTTCAAGGGTCAGGTTCAAATCTTGTAACTTAATATTGTTTCTCTGGTTAGTGTCAGGACAGACCATTTTTAATAGAATTCATTTAGCTATTTTTACAAACCCACAGCAGGATAGAGCAAACTGCATCATAGAAAAGTCTGTGTCTTTTCCTTGGCTAATCAGTTATAGTTTCCAAATTTAGAGACAGAAAAATAAGAGTGTTGCCCCAATTACCTCAAAGCCCCCACAAATGTAAAGTCTGGACAGAATCGTATAATGTCTTGAGTCAAGATATCTTCATTGTAAAAATAACTTTGGTGAATATTTCTTACCTGCAAACATCCCCACTGTCGATCCAATTGCAGCATGTAAACAAATCAGTGGGGAGGCGACAAGTAAAGCCACAAGGAAAATGCCTCCAGTCCAGGGGTTTCCACAACCATACACTTGGCCAACACCGACTGGTATGGACTGTAAAAGCTGCAGCAGATGGTAGAAAAGGGCATCTTAATGCTTCTCTGTACCTTGAATGACACAAGTCGTTATTTTGTCCAAGCTATTGAGTGAAAAGGAAAGGAAGGAAACCTGGCTCTGAGTTGGACTGTGAGAAAATCAGAGTCATAGAATAGTTTGAGTTGGAAGGGACTTTAAAGATCATCTCATTCCAACTGTCTTCCATTGGAAGGGATACCTTCCTCTAACCATGTTGCTCCAAGTCCTGTCCAAAGTGACCTTGGACACTTCCAGGGATGGGGCAGCCACAGCTTCTCTGGGCAACCTGTGCAAGAGTCTCACCACCCTCATAGTCAAGAATTTTCTTCTAATATCTGACCTAAACCTACTCTCTTGTGGTTTGAAGCCATTTTGTCCTTAACCTGTCACCACCTGCTCTTGTAAAAAGTCCTTCCCCATCTTTCCTGTTGGCTCCCTTCAGGTACTGGAAAGTCACAACTGAGTCACCCCAAAGCTTCTCTTTTCCAGGCTGAACAATCCCAATTCTTTCAGCCTTTCCTTGTGCAACAGGTGCTCTATCCTTCTAATTAACTTGGTGCCTCCTCTGGACTCTCTCCAACAGCTCCCTGTCCTTCCTGTGCTGCTCCCCAGGGCTGGGGGAGCTCTGCAGGTGGGGTCTCACCTGAGGGGCAGAGGGGCAGAATCCCCCCCATCCCCTGTTGCCAACCGTGCTTTGGATGCAGCCAGGACACAGTTTGGGGGAAAACCATTCCAGTTGTTGTGTTGATTCTAAAAATGCTTTTATTTTTACTTGAGTAATACTCATGAACAGAAAGACAGAAATAATTTGTTCCTTCCTTACTTTTATTCCTCCTTTCTTCTTTTATGTCCTTGACAAGCCAAACACAGAAAGGGGATTCTAAAATGGCCTGGCAACATTTATCATTGACTTTTATCACCTGTCTCTCAATGAGTGGTCTCATTATTCCTGTGGGAGTTTAGTGTATGGATTTTCCTGGTTTGCTGAATAGCAGGAGCTTTGGAGATTGCTCAGGTCAGCCAGGAACTAACTGAACATGATCATCTGGTTTTCCCTTCTTACCGAACGACATCTATCATTTCCCTTTATTTAGCCCATGCTTTCATTTTATTAGATTGCAGAGAAACATAAATGGTGTCTGTTTACATTCCTTACTGATTCAACTTGAAATTATGACCAAGTATGGCTCGAGTAGTCTATAAAAAGATATGGTAGTTTCTGGCTCTCAGACATCTAAAGGTGTTCCTGGAAGCTCCAAACCCAGAGCACAAATCAGTTGGACTCCTCGACGATTTTGAAACCTCAAATCCTTTGAAATAGTTGGCAACTTGCCTGTTGCATATTTACAGTTACACAACTCACAACTCTTCCCCACTGTGACTTCTAAAAGTTCCTCCTTCCTTTTTTCTTTTAAGTCCCTTGGCGGCATCAAAACAGCTTCACTCCGTCCCTCTCTCCCTTCCCCCCCAGCTCTTCCCCCATCCCTCAAGCTCTCTCTCTCCTTGCTAAGGCACATTGTTCTGGGGAAATGGCTTGTTTTGAGTTCACACTTTGTTTTCCTGCTGTTTTTCTGGGAAGCTGGATGTGGCACAAAAGATATGGGAACAGCTTGTAGGAAATGGGTTTGTTTGGGGAAACAATAAAAGAGAAAGAGCCTGCAGACCTCTCTCCCTCTCCTGTATGTTTGAAGGCCCAGGTAACAGTATATAAGGACATTTGGGGGCTCATTTTTCAATACAGTTCAAAAGAAAGCAAATCAAAATGTAGCTTATTTTAGCGTATCTGAAGCTTTGCATCCTCCCATCTTCATTTCCTATAGTATTAGACATTTGGTCTTATTAGTGGGGTGTGGGGAAAAACATCTTAATGGCTTCTATATCTGTGGTAAATGCAGATCTCAACCATTTTGGGCTTGAGATTCTCTTCATTTGCATTGCAGCAGATGATCTTTTATGTGTTTCTGGAGGTAATGTTGGTGCCATTGCAAAATGCAGTCACCACCAGAGCTGCAGGGCCTGCTTTTTGATTGATAACTTTGGCAATCAGCAGTTTGGAAGAAATATTGCCCCAGGGAAAAGCTGCAGGGTTTTTCTTGTCGCCACATCAAAGGTATCAACATGTGCATTCTCCTTTTCTTCTTCACGTGTCAAATTAAAAATGGGCCACAACCTGTTTCTGCCACGTATGAGACTGAGCAGAGAGCAGGGTCACAGAGCCACGAGTTCAGAGAAGCATAGAATGGTTTGGGGGGAAAGATTAAATTTGTGAGGCACATCTCCTGAAAAAGGAAAAAGAGGGAAACGGTTGAGAATTTTCTGAAGGGATTGTTTATGTTTTTGTGATTTTTGGGTTGGCGATTTTATTTAGAAAGATGCTGCTTAAATAAGGTGAGAAGAACTCAGTTTCAAAGCAAAGCCTCAGGTTTAATTTGGATTATTATTGTTTTCTTTTTTACTGTCACAAAACAAATGGGTTTGTTGTGTATGTGAGGGTTTCCTGTTGGGACGGTTCTGTTTTGATTTATTTGGGGAGAAACAAAGAACAATCACTCCAACCTTTGTCAGTCATGGGTAAGAAACAACATTTTTCTTCTAATCTGTTGGGTTGGCTACTTCTTCAACTGCAATATATCAAAAACCACGCCAGTCTCTTTGATCTCATAGGCAATATTTGAGCTAAAACAACCCCTTACTTTTTACTGGTTCAGCAGAGCAGGTTAAATATCCTTAAACAAAAGCAGACACTTTATTGCTATTTTACTGAGCAGTCTCTTGTGTGAGTCTTTGCACCCAAAGAAATGACTTAATACTGTGACATTCAACCCTGCATTACTTCCATTAGTCATGTCTTGTGGCAGATGATTAAAATAACGAGTGCAAGAGTATGAATCAAGATATTCCTTATAAACAATTATAGGAAAGTATGCTGGGCTATACGCTGTGAAGGTTATCGTGACAGGAAGTCATATTTTACATACACAGTGGGCATATTTGGAAGGTTCATTCTGAATTTAGAAAGATTACCCATCCAAGCAGTATTCCATGTGCTTGTAAAATGGGGAATGCCATGAGAAGCATATAATACTGTATATGTATATATCCAATGTACACATGGAAGATCCAGAATAAAAGGTGTCTGAGGAAAAGGAAGGGAGAATAAGGTAAACAAAAGAGTTTCTGCTCCAGTGTTGTGCAGATTCACAGTTTGCACACAAATTCACTGTTAAGTGAATGTTTAAAGAGCCATAGGAATCTACACTTTAATTCCAGTTATCTAATTTGGGGTAGTCAATAATAAATATAGAATCATGGAATGGTTTGGGTTGGAAGGGACCTTAAAGACCACCCAATGCCACCCCCTGCCATGGGCAGGGACAACATCCACTAGCCCAGGTTGCTCCAAGCCCTGTCCAACCTGGCCTTGGACTCTTCCAGGGATGGAGCATCCCTGGGCAACCTATTCCAGTACCTCACCACCCTCACAGTAAAGAATTGTATCAAAACAAATACATTTGGAAGTGAATAAAGACATCTATATCAATAAAGATGGCTTGAGCAGCATTTGCAAGAGCTTTGAAGCAAGGAAATTAATAAGTGTTGAGTGTGGCAAGTGCTCTCTAAATAGGAAGGTGAGAGCTTGAATTATGCATGAAGGTGAACACAGGGGAGCATCTGAGACCTGTCCAGCCTGGTACAACAGGCAGGAGGATCTCCAGCCCCAAGGGGTCCCTGAGGAGGAACCTGAGGTGCAAGGATTAATATTTGGAGCTCAAATTCCCCTGGAAGTGCAGTCTTTCCAACCAGGAAGTGAGTGATCCACTCATCCCACTGCCCTGCACACACTGGGGTGTGCACGTGCACAAACACCACACTCGGAGACCCTGCAGGGAAGTGATGGGTCACTGAGAAGTTCAGCTCGTGGCCACCATCCAAGTGTTGTTTCCCTAATGCTCTCAGGCATCCCTACAAACCTAAGGTTCAGTGGAAAAGAAACCAATTTGGATGCTGTTTTTCAGTTTTAGGCTTAATATTTAATTCTTTCGTCGCTGCAATGACCATAAAAATCCTATACGTTTCTAATCACTTTGCTGATGAGCTTGTCCTTCATACATATTATACCTTAGAGAAAAGTATTTTAATGCCTGAATTATTTTTACTTCAAAATTTGGTCAGAGATTGAGGGTGGGATTATCTAAAAATATGTTTCTGCATATACTTATGTATACATATATATAATGGGAATATGTAATTATGTATAAAAATATAGAAGTGGTGGGTCAACCCGCCACCACGAACAAATATCAAACTAAGTATAAACGTACTATATAATCTTTTTGTAGTTCTGTAGCTTTGCTTGGATGGTAGGAAAAAGAGTTGCAAATGTTCCCACCATGTTATAACACTACAAATCTTTTGAATAAGGCTAAAAAGAAAAGATGTTAAAAATTTTCTCAATGAAGTTTCCAAAACCAGTGTGCAAGAAAAGCCTTTAATTCTGGACAGAGACTAACTCTGATTAACACACAGTAGTTCTTGAAGACACCCCAGTTGCTGGACATATCCAAGATGCAAAAGATTTTAAGAGGGAACACAGAATGGCTAGGACTGATGGTCTCGAATGAGATCAATATCTTGTTTTGGGCAACTGTTTTGATCCCAAAACTCTTTCCCAAGACTCTTTCCCGATATCGTTTTGATCTATCAACAAAAGTCCATAGGAGGTGTGGTTATGCAGCCTCAGTTCCCTTCCAGTTGGGCTCTGGGCCACTTTACAAACCTGCCACCTGTTTTCTCAAACAAATCTTTGCCTGAAAGATTGCTGAAAAAACACTCAGATGTTTATATTTTTCAACAAAGTAGGAGGTTGCTGCTCCTTCAGATTGCTATAACCCTGCCCTAGAAAAGGAAGGTAGCAGCAACAGGGTTGAGACAGAAATTCAGGAGTTTTGTATCCAGCTTTTCCCAGTTTTCTAGGCATTGTGAAGCCCTAGAAGTTAACAGCCAGACATGGAAGAGGAAAAAACTTCAGGCTTTCAAAGCCCTCCATAATTGGCAATACTCTCAAGAAGAAAAGGAAGAAAAGTCTATTGTATTGACTGAAAAAATAGTCATTCAAACTTCGGTGCTGGAGCTCTTTACATGGATGGAAGTGCTAAAATAAGCATACAAAGCTACAGTTTCTTTAAAAATGCCCATACAATATACAATCTGCAGGATATATTGTATTGTTTTTAGCAGTGGTGATTTAAGGTTGACATAATCATTCAGGAATATGCATTTTGATCATTGTGCTGCTCCAGCCTCTTCGTTCAGCTGATGGTGCAGTTGATAAAACCTGGAGTTGCCTCGGTGTTTGAGTAATTTGCCACCACTCTGCTCATGCAGAAGGAGAATTCTGAGGTCCAGCTGCAGTTCTTTGGTGGTTTTGCATTGTCAGAGCTGGTTCCAAGCAGCTTGAAGTCGCTCAGGAGTTGACATGGGCTGAAGCAGATGCAGGGTGGAGGTTTTCATCACTGCATTTGTACAAGCCACCCTGCCTTACTTTGATGGTGTACAGGGCATGTGATATGCACAAAAGCGTTTCTTGTTTCCATTTACTAACTCTTGGCTTGGGGCTAACCTATTGCTTTGCATCTTGCTGTCCCATAAAGGCTGCAGATGAAATAATTGCTTGTGAAATGGCAGCTCTTTAAATCAGATGCTCGTGGATGTTTCCTGGTCTCTGGAACTTGCTCTCCTTGGTGTGATAATTTCAGTGTGTGAAATGCAGGGCAATCCCACATAGGGCACAGAGCTTGGCATGAAGGAGATACATTTTCTAAGCCAACACCCATTTTTAGCAGTTCTTACTTCCCTACCTGCAACAGTGGAATGGTGATGTTTTTTTATTTTATGAAGCACTTAAAGACTAGGATTTGAATGGCTCATGCTACAAATATTACCTGATGATAAAAGGACACGTCAAAAATAGCTCGGGCAAAACCAAGGTTAACTGGCATTTCAGGAACGATGATTTATATATTAAAAATCATGATAAAGCTTTATTTGAATTTATAACATTGCAGAATTTGTTCATTAAGACACAAAATATTAAGCCTTTGGGCTTAGCCACGGGGTCTCTGTTCTCATTACTACCAAAGTCAGGAGAATGGCTTATGCTGCAGGATAAGGCCTTAAACATCTGCTCTTCTTTCCCAGAAGTGAATCTGGCCTTCAGTTTCATAACAGCAGTTTGATGGATGCTTGATTATTCCTTTTTTCAAGTGGGACTCCAAACATCCTTGTGTTTTCCTCGGCAAGAGGTGAAGATGGCTGATAAGTGGCAGCTCCAGGAGTGTGTTTGGATTAGCAGGGGCTGCCCGAGTGCTCTTTGCAAATAGGTGGAGGATGTTCGCTGAGCTGGCAGGAGGGTTCTCATGGGTGGAGGTGAGGACAACATCTGTCTTTCCTATCTTGTACTTGCCAAGGCTTTTTGTTGTTCCTGAACTCTCTCATGAATATAATATGTGGATTTTTTGGTCCGATCTAATGAATCCAAGGCTCAGAGATTTAGAAGGAAAACATATGCCAGATGTGTGTTGCAATTCCTGACTCAGGTGACTGCATTTTGAGCAGTAACCTTTTCCAGTATGTCCCGCACACCGGATTGAGTATCCTCCTCTTGCAAATGGTCAGGAGAGAGTTGTATGAGCATCGTGATTAATAAGCCACAGCAAGGCTAAAACATCAATCATTTGTCTTTTATTCCCCCCATTCCTGCTGGATGCCACAAATCCAAGGCTCAAAAGACTTGGCTTTAAGGCAGGACTGCAGATTTGGGCTCGAAGCTCTTCAGGCAGCCCAAGCACAGCTTGTTCCCTTGTGCAGTGGTGCCTGTTGCAGACGTGAGCAGGGCTCCAGGCTGGAAGGCTGCCTGATGCTCAGAGAGGTTCTGGTGTCCAGCCTCGCGTGTGCTCGCTGTTCCAGCATGGAAATGACATTCCTGGCCTGTTTGAAATTAGGGTTTCACTCCAGACAAACAGTTCCTGGAGCATCAGGGGATGCAGCCTGAGGAAGGACAGAAAGAAGAGTGGGTTGGTCAAGGTGTGCGCTCTGTGCTCTCCTCCGCACTGTCACCTGTTCTTCCTTGCAGCAACAGTTGTGTGTAATTCCATTTTACAACCCCAATAACAAATGTTTCCAAACATACAAGGGATACCGAGCGCAAAAAAAGCATGGAAACACTTACAGGGCTAATTGCATGGTCTTAATCAGAACAATCTTCCCCCAGAAAAGGCAAGTCCTCTCCAAATGTGTTTATTAGAAAGTTGTAACATCTGTGAAACACACGCCGGTGCATTTCAAACCATCCTTTTAATAAACACTTGGGTGAAAGTTTTTGCATCACAGCTTTTGGGTCTAATTTAAAATGAAAATAAGTCGCAGGGTGTCAGAATTCTTTGCAGAACGGAGAATTAATTCTTCTGACTGAACTGTAGGCATGTGAGAAGTGATGGGAAGCAGCCCGTGTCTGAATTCGTGGCTGTGTGGAGCTCTGAGCTTGTGTATTTACATCAAATCAGATTAGAGAAGAAGTAAAAGTTGTTCCCATTAATGAGGAGAAATACTATAAAACCGGCGTCAAAACCAGAGATGTGGCAAAGTTTAATTAAAAGTTCCTCATTGCAGTTATTGCAAGCCAAGGGTAACAGGTCCATTTGGAGAGCTGAGTGCTGACTCTACAAGCAATAAATGCATTTTACTGTCTGTGGTATCTCAGTGTACAGTGAGAGTTGTTGCTGTGTTTGTGTCTCCTCATGCATCCTCTTTATCTGTAGTTCTTGCCCAGTATCCTGCTTGTTTGTGGACAATCATACTGGTGTGATACTGGTTGCTCACATTTTGACAGTGGTCTTGCCTTTGGAAGTTATGGAAGCACTTTTTTCTTTCACTTGATAAATTCTGGATAGATAGTGGGGCTAAAAAAGATGTACTAAACTTTTTTCTGTTACAGGGATTGAGCAGTAAAAATTTGAAGAAATTAAGGAAAAACAGAGCTCAGTATTTTGAGATCATAAAATCATAGAATCACAGAGTGATTTGAGTTGGGAGGGACCTTAAAACCCATCCAGTGCCACCCCCTGCCATGGGCAGGGACACCTTCCACCAGCCCAGGGTGCTCCAAGCCCCGTCCAACCTGGCCTTGGACACTTCCAGGGATCCAGGGGCAGCCACAGCTTCTCTGCCCAACCTGTGCCAGGGCCTGCCCACCCTCACAGGGAGGAATTCCTTCCCAATATTCCATCCAACCCTGCCCTCTGGCAGTTTGAAGCCATTCCCCTTGTCCTGGCACTTCCTTGTCCATAGTCCCTCTCTGCCTTCCCCACTCCTCTTTTGGCTGTTACAGAAACACTCATTGACCCACCCAGTGGTGAGAGCATTTCAAACCCATCCAGAGTAAACGGGGTGGCTGTACAGGATAATAATGAATTAAAAAAAAGAAAACACAGCAAGGCTTGATAATTTTCTCCAATTATCCACAGGGACATCACCTCAGCACAAGGCTAACCCCGTCACAGGGCGAGGGAAGGAAAATATATTGGGTTTATTCAATATATTTTCTTTGGCCACATAGCCACAATATTCCCTCAAATGCCCATGACAGCTGCTCATCCTGCTCAAATGTGATGGGATTACTTGAATGAGCCTGAACAAAACCAGCTTTCAAAAGCAGCTTGAAAAGTATCACCTTATGAACACTGATCAGATTTAGCCTGACAGCTCAGCTTAATATACCAAGGACAAAAAAGATCTGTGTGATATGTTTATACAGGAAAATAACACATCCATTCCCCGTGAGAGGTGTCATACCCCCAGCTCACCAGCCACATCCCCCTGGTTCTCTCGGGAATTTGTTCTTTAGAGCCAAGAATTTCTGTTCTGATTTTCAAGGCATGATGCCAATACAAGCAGAGAGCTTAAAAACTCTTGCTAACCCTAAGATGAAGCTCAGCATGAGCATGAAAATCCCTCCTTTTAATTACAACTATTTCAGCTCACTGGTGTCTAGAAGGAAACTTTGCTGAGCTTACACCTCCCAGCTCCGCCCATCAGGGTTGCTCTACACTCTTCTCAGACTTGGCATTATTTTGCTCGTGTTTCCAGTGCTGCAGAGAAAAAGCTGGGCATTGTGGAGTCACAGAGTCACAGCATCATTCAGGTCAGAAAAACCCTCCAAGATCATCCAGTCCCAACCATTCCCCCAGCACTGCCAAGGCCACTGCTGACCCATGTCCCCAAGTGCCACATCCACATGTCTTTTGAATCCCTGCAGGGGTGGTGACTCCACCACTGCCTGGGCAGCTGTGCCAGGGCTTATCCAACCATCTGCTCTAGCACAGCACTGCTGAGGAGGAATTCTCCTGCTCTGGGTCACATCAGGAAATGCACTAATGAGATTTTGCTGTTTCTGGTCGATAAAGTGTCTCATTAAATGTGTCAATTATACATGTCCAGCAATGCCCATCTCTCTGTGCATTGCCTGAATTTCTTGTATTGGGCTAAAACACATCTCATGAATTTGGCTTGTTTTAAAAGGGGAATAAAAAAAAAGAGGCCAATTTACTGAATTGGCTAAAATGTTTAACAGAAGATCTACCTATCATTTGTGTTTCAGTCCCTTGATTACATAGTTACTAAAAGGTTTTCTTTGTATATAAGCATCACTCTGCACATCAAATTCTTCCTGCAAGGGACAGCAGTATAGGACTTAAATGACTTTAGAGAAATTAGAACAGGAAAGAGTATGAAACAGAAAAAGCTATGGCAGTGCCAATGACTCCTTGGCATGTTTTGTTCTTGCATTTTCTACACAGGAATGGGATGTTCCACTACAGGCTGTATGGCAAGTGAGAAATGGAAAGGTCTCCAGGTTTTTATTACAGCACCATTGCTGTCTCCTGTAACTGACTGCAGGTATTGGGGCCTCTTCTATTCAAACATCTCCTGGTGCCCTCTCTCCCTCAGCAAGACCCCCTCCCTCATTGCTACAACAGGTTTTCTTGGCCATGATAACTCGTGCTCTTGACCATGTCTCTCCAAACCCACTCTTCAGAGACACCAGTCAGAGCACAACCCTCCCCAGCAACCAAACCTACAGAAACAACTGAAATTTGCCTCTTTGCCCAGGTCAAACCCATGTCCAGACAGGAGGTGGGAGCTGTGCAGCCTGGCAGGTCGCACAGAGATGCTCCTTTCCATGTTCATGGCAATTGGAAAGGCTGTGCTGCCAACCAGCTCTGCTTTCAGTCAGCTGGTGGCTCCTGGCAGAGCAAATCTTGGTACATCAAAGGGTCCTTTATATCCTAATTGCTCCACACAATGTGGCATGTTTTACTGAGCTACTCTCACTACATTTATCCGTGACCTTAGGGATTTTATTCCTTATAAATACATACAGCAGGACTCTGTGAAATAGGATTTTTGACAGGACTATTGACTCACTGAGCACTGTGCCTGCCCTCCAACAGATCTGGAGGAATAACACATCAGACCAATCAGGCAGCTCCGTGTGACCAAAAGAGTATTTTCCTTAAGCCCTCTGGATGATCCTTGTAGTATTAACACGGGGCAGGCATTGCTCATCATCTCAAGGGACCACTTTTGCCACTGTGTGATCTTTTTGCTGAAAGATTGACTCAAATGGCAGGGAACACTGGCCATGGCAGTCTGTAGAAAATGCAATTTGGGACACTGTTTTTTTATTACCTGCCTGAAAGCTGAAGTGAAGGTGCAAAGTCAGGGTGAAGGCACTTGTGAACTACTGCTGAGGCAGATGCAGACTTCAAGGAAGCTCTGACTCAAGTGTTTCTTCCCAGAGATATGGATGAGCCCTGTGCACACAGATCACTCAAAAGACGCTGAGTTGCTGTGAAGGTGCCTTTGCACACCCCCATCAGCAGTGCTCACCTTCACTGCACGGTCACTGACTGACCTGTGCGCAATGAAGGCAGCAGAGCAGCAGATCAGGGGCGGGTTTGTTACCAGAGAGAAGCTGTCTGAGAAGCTGCCACGTGGACACATCCTAAGCCACCCCAGCAGGAATGGCCACGGGGCTTGTAGCAGACACAAACACCCCCAGCTCAGTGTCAGCCCAGCACTGGGCTCTAAAATCCAAATAAATCTCTTCAGTCCCCAAAGAACAGTGAGCAATGAGGAGGAGGGTGAAGTCAGAGCTGCCACACACACTGTCACTGTGCTTTATGTGCTTAATGAGCTGGCAGGACATGGGGCTGACACAAGTGTCCTACAAGCAGAAGGGCCACCAACCTCGGGGCGCGATGTCTGAGGCTGGGGACAGCCCTGCTTCTGCAGCCCCAAACACAGGGGTTCTCTCCACAAACTGGAATCATTAGCCTGTGAATGATTCTAATACCATTTGTGCTCCTCAGTTTTATTTCGATTCATGTTGTGCCTTGCTGCTGAGGCTAATTATCATCCTGCACTGGTGCAATCAAAGACTCCAGCCTCACGCACGGGACTTTGTGGTGTTGCCTCCATGTCACAGGGAACTGTAATTCTGAAAGGATTAAAAGTTTACCAGCACAGCCACACAAAGCAGAAAATGAATTGTTCACTCTTCTCATCTCTGTTTGGAAATTAGATTACAGGCTCCAAGTGAGCTGAAATACAGAATGAGGCAAATCTATGTGATTAGCTCACAGGTGGCCAGTGAGCCTTTCTGTGCTTCAAAGCCTGGCAGATTCCCATTAGCTGCAATAATAAAAGAATGTGTACTTATCCCTCAGCCCAAGGCCTGCCCTGTGCCAACAGGGCTACCTGCTGTGCTAATCCTCAGAGCCAATATCATCATCCCCAATTGTTGGTTCCCAAGTTTGCTCAGCTGTCAGTCGGGGATAGATGGTCTGTGTGGCTCAGCAGAGCTCGGTCCTGCCCCAGTCCTGGCTCCCCTCACCCCCCCACAGCCACTTCCCAGCAGTGGGAAGGAATTGGGGTGCTCCCCATGGCCAGCCCCATGCTGCCAGCAGCTGTTTCCCAGCACTAAGAACAAGGTTTGTACCATGAATTTCCTCTAAATAAACAAACACAGCTTTGCGTTCGTGTCTCTGCTGAAGGCACCCGTGTGAGTGTCACTGCAGCAAAAGCCATCACCCCTCAGAGCAGAAAACAGCACAGACAGCAAATCCAGGGAGGGGCAGGAGGGTCACAAGTGATGCAGAACATCAGTGGTCCTTTTCATATGGGATTTGCTCCTGACTCATCCCAGGTGCAGATGGAGGGGGGGATGATGGGAGCCTGCCCTCAGTCACAAGGGAAAATTCTCCAAGTCCTCCCAGCAAAAGGCTGGTTAATGTGATGAAACCCTTGAGGGTTTCTCCCTTCAGCAAACCCCCATCCCACCTGGTAGAACTGTGATAACTTTATTATTATTTCTATAAACATCAAATAATCCTCTGACCTCCCCCAAGTGCCTCACCATACCATTATCTTGCATCAGGGAGCTCTACAACTCAACTTACAGGTTCCCTTTCTCCCTTTCACAGGATCATTAAGGTTGGAAAAGCTCTCCAAGATCATCAAGTCCAATGTTCAACTGAACACCCCTGTGACCACTAAACCACATCCCAAAGTGGCACTCTACTCATTTTTTGAACACTTCCAGGGACAGTGACACCTCCACTGCCCTGGGCAGCCTGTGCAGTGCTTGGCCACCCTTTCAATGAAGACATTTTTTCCTATTATCCAAGCTGAACCTTCCCTGGAATGTGTTAGGCAGGGAAATGAGAAACAGTCTCCCGATTCCCATATTACAAATTCACCAGAATATTTCAAACTGACTTTATACATCAAAAATGTTAAAAAAACCCCACCTGTTCAACAGTGGTGCTGTGGGCAGGGGGCAAGTAGTGCTTGAGGTATCCACTCTTGGCCCTGCCTTCCCTCCCTGCCCTTCCCTGGCATGTTTTATAAGCCAGTCTGGGGAAGCAAATAAAATTCAAAATAACCTATTCCCTCTTCATTTCCCTTTTCCTAAAAGCCTGAACCACCAAAGCTCGCTTCAAACAGTCCTGCTGCTGGAAGGAAGGCTGGGAAAACTGTCCCTGTCCCTCAGCCCTGGTGGGAGCCCCCACTGCAGGTCCTGAAAGCACCGCCAGGCTCAGTGCTGGAGCTCCCAGGCTCCCTCAAGTTATGCACATATTTAACTGGATGAGAAGGGAGACAGTTCCTGAGAACCCTGGGCTCACAGGCACCAACTGGTGCTGCAGGGGGGATCTTCACATCAGGGAATCAAAGGTGACACTGAACTCCCTTGCTGGTGTCACAGCTCCCACAGCCAGGCTCTTCTTGGTCTGGTCACCTCGGTGTCCTCCAGCTGGGGGTGGTGACCACGCTCCCCAGGTCAGGACTGCACGTGGTGCCAGTTACATCACAGGATGATCCCAGGATGGTTCAGGCTGGAAGGGACCACAGTGGGGCATCTGGTGCCACCTCCCTGCCCCAGCAGGGCCATCCCAGAGCACACGGCACAGGGTTGTGTCCAGAGGGCTCTGCAATATCCCCAGGGAGGAGACTCC
>JAWWTY010000088.1:70266071-70277248 GCA_035222235.1 Margarornis squamiger | reverse complement strand
CCAAAGGATGCTTAATGAGCCTTACAATACAAATTTGCTGGTTGTACTGAGTCCAGTGCAAAGGTCGGGATTAGTTTGGAGGGTCATGAAAAGTTGATTTGGGAAGCCAGAGGTTTGGCTGAAGTTTTCCTGATGCAAAGAGAAGCGCCAAGGGCTGCTTCCACTTGCTTTGAATCCCTTAGTCTGAACCTCATCTGGAGCCAAAGGTGAGATTAAACTTGGGGTCAAGATGCACCCAGGGGCCCTTGTTATGGAACAAAATACCCGCTCTGGGGTTTCCTGTGTTCCTAGGAAGAGCAGAAATGCTATGATGACACAGCCAGTGAAAGAAACACACTTTAAATAATATTGCCCTTGACATCAGATATGTCATCTCTGTGCCATGGTTATGTTTTCCATGGCTACAGTATAAGCCAAATCCCATGGCTGATCCCCATGCTCCAGCATGAGTAAATACTGCTTTCTAGGCAGAATTATGGATGATAAAGCAGAAGCTACCTCAGAAGCTACTAGAGAGAATTTACTTAATATTGTAGAGCATTTAAGCAAAAAAATCCACAAAATGCACCATTAAAGAATAATGTATCATTTAGTTTTGTACTATAAGAGAGAAAAAGGTTAGATCTCTTTCCCTCTCTGGATATAAAAGAATAATTTTAGAAAGAAAGATGCATTTTATTGCTAAAAAAGCAGTTTCGGGTCACTCCACATCTAGCAGTAACAGCTGTATTTAGCAGAGTACTTTGTCAGAAGAAAATAAAAAAAGATCAAATGCAGAAGGGGAAAATCAAAGAGTTACAGTCTGCATGTTTTAGAGCCTAGTTTAGCTAAATTCAGTGATAATTTTTCAAAGGAGAAAAGTACTGCAATAAAACATTTATTGCGGTTTTGTGCTTGTTTTCTTTCCTTTGAGAAAAATGAAACAATTTTAAGACTCATCCAATACTAATTTTTTTTAGTTTTTCAGTTGAAGCATTAAAACAACAACTACAAAAAAACCCAGTTATTCTCACAGTTCTCCTTATAGATTTTACTAGAGGAAAAAGCTGTAGCTTTCTGGATGGCCTGACCCAATACCTTTCAAGAAGGCATCGGTTGGTTTAAGTGGACATTGGCAAAGTCCTTAGTAAGTATGTGAATGATTAAAGAAAACCAGATATTTGGAATTTAAACAAGAGGGAAAAAATAAGAAAACCCCAAGACCTGAGTGGGAAAAGCCATAAAATACATATGTGAGGACTAACTCATCTACATGGCTTGTGCTCAGACCCATTTGGTGGAGAACTGTTGAGGCCCGAGGCATAGAAAGAGATATTTGGGCAGCAGAAGCCAACTTGGAGGCTGTAAAGTGATTTGTTTCTATTTCCTTGTGTCAATTTAAACAGTCAAATCAGCTTTACAGCTCTGAAATAAACACAGTTGGGAGTTTATGTGAGTTCAGGATAGTGTAACTGTATGTTTTGGACACAGCAGGGAAAGGAGAAGTAACATTTGCAGCCAATTTGCCAACGTGTTCTTCAATTGACATATCAACATGCTGGTTGAAGTAATGGGAGAGATAAGTGTTTTAAGTTGTAAAAGCATAAGAAGCTGAGAATCTGGAAAAGGGAATAGTTTTGAAGTTCAGCAGTCGTTTGTAGCCAGACACATGGGATGGTGTAAGGGGACCTTGGGCACTGCTATTCCTGCCTTGTAGCTTGAGCTCACGCTGGAGCTTTCTGCTCCTGGGACATGAACCCAGGTCATGACTTGATGCAAAGGACACTTGACTCGTTGGAGAATGGACATGCACAAGGCACAGGACAAGTGACCTGTGAATTGCATTCAGCCTGCCAAAAGTTTTCATCCAACCTGGCAGCTGCCTCTCCCTGATTCCTGTCCCAGGGTGCAGTGAGCTGCAGCTGGATGAGCTGCTCCACCTCTGCTGGCAGCTGGCTCCTGGCTGCTCTTGTCCTGGGATGAGACCCACTCAGAAAGTACTTCTTCTATGTGGTTTTCCAGCCAAAGACAGAAGAATGCCTAATTTTTAACTGAACTGAAAATGAGGGAGATGGGGGGAAGAATGATGTTATCAGACCTGAATTAAACTCATGATTTCCTGCAGAAATGTGAGTGTCTGAATACTCTGGTCCCCACAGGGTTGGTTGAAGATCAGGATCTGTCCCAGGCTCCAGCCTTTGTGACTCAAAGGCATGAGGTCCCTGTTCAAGCCCCGTTGAAGTCAGAGGACATGTGGATTGCCCTGTGCTCCTCTCTGGATCAGTCACTGGAACAAGGCCACCTACTGAGCTGAAGCTTTTGGCTTTTCATCAGTTTGAAAACTAATTGATATGAATCATGATAATGATTCATTTATAGATCTTGCCTTTGGCTATCAACAAAGCTGCTTAGACAGTTGCAATCTTTATATGACTACAGGTATGTCAGCTGTATCACTGAACTCAAGGGCAGAAAAACCTTCAGGGACTTTTCAGTTCAGAGCAACTTCCCTGCTTCTTAGAGCCTCTTAATAATATTTTAAGCTACACATGCTTTTTCTTATCTCTGGACTTTCTGAACACGGTTCTTCCATTTCCTAAGGCCTCAGTGAGCTCTAGAAATAACATTGTCCTAGCCTTGGAAAGGTGTGTGAAGTGCCTTGTTTCTTATTTTACAGGTGGGGAGCCTGACAGTAGGACCATTTAAGGCTGACATGTTTGCTTGTGATTATGGAAATGTCTGTAATCACACTTCTTACTAGTCAGTGCTATTTTCTAATCTGTGTGTGTGCAGTCTGAGGTCTTTTGAAGGCAGCAGGAGGCAGAAAGGCCTCACAACAGGGAAAATTAAGCCATATATCTCTGAGTAGATGCAAGGAGTGATGTCTCCATTTTAACCTACCCACTTCAGTATCTGTATGGTTCAGCCTTTCACTCTGCAGTGAACTGGGAATCACAGTGCACACCTGCTCACCTCAGGCAGGGAGGTGAGCGTTTAAAGAGCTTTTCAACCCTTTGCCTCTGTTCTGAAGACCCGTTCACAGCATCTTCACAGGTGTCTTCTGCCTGACATCACATGGATGGCACAGTGTCCATTTGGCATCCCAAAAGGGGTTCTGATACAGGATCACAGAATGGTTTGGGCTGGAAGGGAGCTTAAAGACCATGCAGTCCCCACCCCCTGCCATGGGCTGGGACACCTTCCATTAGATCAGATTGTTCCAAGCCCTGTCCCACCTGGCCTTGGACATTTCCAGGGATGGGTTTGGGCTTGTGGTATGAGCTGCCACACCTAAACCCTCTGTTGTGGGTGATCCTACCATGAAGGTTGGCCCTTTCCTCTCTGCTCATTCAAACTGGGACCCAGAGCTCCTTTCTATCATTATCAGCTGTTTGACTGGCAGCATTCTTTGACCACAAGCCCTGTCCCTCCTTCAAGACCCCTACTATATATAGAGCTTATTTCTGTATCATGGCTAAAGTACCTGATAAATTTATAAAAGTCAGCACAGTATCCCACAAAAATCCCATTTTAGAAGTTTAAGTGGGTTTAAGTATCCAAGCAGTCTCATGTGAAAGACAGAGTTTCAGGGATTTCAATGTTGCTATTGGTTAAATGGGTTTCAAGTCTTTATTACGTTATTGAAATACTTGAATCACCACTTGAACTAAATGAAAGCTTACTGTGTGTTCATATAATTGTTTTTCTTTCTACCTATTACTTGATTGGGGTTGAGTAAGGTTAGCAAAAGCATTAAATTAATTTTCTTGTAAAGTTATGCATTATGAAGTTAGAGGTATAAAAGTTACATTAGACATGGCAAATGTCTTGAGGGTTTGGTTTATAGACTTGTTTATATTTTTACTTTAATGATTATTACTTTCTTCGTGTCATTTCCACTTTTGAATCTCCATACTCATTACATTTTTATTATCTCTTTTATAAAATAAATGGCAGCAAACCAGACAATTTTAATCTTGAAATAAATAGGTCCAAATATATCTCTCGATAAATTAAATGTTGTGGCTGCAAGAGGGACTTTTCCAAAGTCACTAAGCTGAAAATGAAGCCAATTAATAGCTGACCTTTCATTTTTATGGACCACAGCGTGCGGTGCATCCATCTGACTTGGCAGATTTGAAATTATCCAAGCGATAGCTGAACTGCATTGAAAAATACATCAGTAAAATTAGTGCTCATGGAAGGCAACAGACCAACAGCCAGAGAAACCAAATCCTAGTGAGCTACATGCAAACCCCACTGAAGTAATTTTTAAGTATTTCTCTTGACTTCCTTGGATTCTGGGTGAGGTCTTTGTCATCATAACATGCACAGCCTTTCCAGGGGCTAAGAAAAGTTTGGTGAGTGATTATCACTGTTGATCTCAACTGAAGTATATTCCCAAACATGTGAAACCTGTATGTGGGAAGTGCTGCCATGGAGCAAGATAAATCTGTTTACAAAGCCCAGCAAGTTGAAGTGGTAAGGTGAAAAAATGAGAGACAAAACAAAGTCATCAAGTGATCTGAGGATCACAACCTTTGAGGAAGAAAACCCTGCCTTGTCTGGCAGTCAACCATGCCATTGTTAGGGAAATTTCATGCCTGGTGACGCTATAGATGTTTATTATTGCTTCTATCACAAGATTCACTGGCTAGAAAAACAAATTGAGTGAGGAAAATGTGCTCATGGACAACTCTGTGATTTGGTAGCTGCTGTACCATTATTAAAGGAGGGATTTATATTATTTAATTGCCAGAGAAACTCCTGTCAATGTCTAGCTGAAATGGGCTTGAGTTAGTTAGAGTAGGAAAAGCTACAAATTTCTCTCTGAGCTGTAACATCACACCTTATGCAGATAACTGATCTAAACATGAAGATTTGGGGGGATACAGAGTCCACTTATCCTGGGTATCTGCTACATCCAGAGAGAGCTGTGCTGTGACAAGAGTGGGACAGAGAATAAGCCCTGTGAAAGCTCTACCCACAATGAACATGGGAAGTAGTCAGCTATGAGGGACTGGCTGTTTCTTCATTTTTCCCCAGTCTCTCCACACTTGGATTCTTCTCTTTGCTCCTGAAGACCTGTAGTTTTTTTCCCATCTAAATATTAAAATTTCTACTGCTTTGAACCATTGGCAAAAATAAGATAAGATTCTTTCTTCACACATGAGGTCAGTTTGGGCCATGTGACCTTACAGTTTCATGAATGCCAGCGTTGACTCTGATCATGGGTACATTTATTCTGTTATTTTTATTTATTTCTGTAATCTTTTAAAGGCTTCAGGAGTCACCAGGAGCAGGTGACTTTTCTGGTGTGCTGAGGAGACATCCAAGTCTGAGTTCCCTGTGAAAGGATGCCTGTCAGGGAAGTGTGGTGGTCCCGCTTCTCTCCTGTAGTCTCCTCTCCTCTCTGTCCCAGTCCTGCTTCTAGGGTACACTCCATTTTGAGCATGGAGCAACACCCATCTTTTGTACTTTATAAGTAGTGTAATCGTTATGTGTAAAAGAGTGAATTCTAAACAGAAAACGTAATCAGTGTGATCTCAGAACATGTTCAGGAAATGGCACCTTACCTGAAGTGCTCTCTTTAAGAATTGGAACAAAATCTTTTTAGATAGTACGGCAAGAGATATGAAAGCCAGAAGTAGTCTGGCTGCAATAGTACAAAGCTCTGGGGAGATTAAATTACTCTTCTGAGGGATGTCAAAGGAGATTGTATCTTATTCTTACTGGGAATCTTTCAAAGAACCAAGCAAAAAGTGTCTTTATTTCAGAATCACAGTATCACAGAATGGTTTGGGTTGGAAGGGATGTTAAAGCTCATCTCATTCCACCCACCTGCCATGGGCAGGGACACCTTTCTCTAGACCAGGTTTCTCCAAACCCTGTCCATGATGGCCTTGAATAATTATGGGAATGGGGCATAAGAAATAGGAATTTAACTTGGATATCTCCAGTACAAGTGTGATTACTCTCCATAATCTCGTAGGTGAAGGGTTTCGAAAACAATTCTTATGAGGAGAGGCTGAAGGAGCTGGAGGTTCTTAGTCTGGAGAAAAAGAGGCTCAGGGGGGACCTCATTGCTCTCTACAACTACCAGACAGGAGGTTGTAGTGAGGTGGGAGCCAGTTTCTTCTGCCATGTCTCAAGTGAAGTGACAAGAGGAAAAGGACCAGGGGAGGTTCTGATTAGATATTAGAAAAAAAATAAAATTAACTGCAAGAGTGATCAGGCATTGGAATTAGTTACCCAGGAAGGTGGTGGAGTCACTGTCTCTGAAGTGCTCAAGAGACATCTTGATTTTAGGGATGATTATGGTGGTGCTGGGTTGATAGTTACACTAGATGATCTTGAAGATCTCTTTTAATCTTGATGATTCTGTGATAAAATTAAAAGGTGTTTTTGAATTATATGTGACCTTTGTTGTCTGTGAAAAGATTTTTTTTTTGGTGTGTAAAAATTCTTTTTTAGTAGCCTTTATTGGTATTATTTTGGTGTTCTGAAACGTGTCTCTACGTATTTTTCCTATGAGTGTAAAATAAAACCAACACAATACATACACAACTAGTCCTAGGTTATCAATTCCTCCTCCTGGTTACCGCCAGGCAACACATTTTAGACCCCATAGACAGACCCATCTTTATGCATCTGAGAACCCCCTGATTTCTCCCTGGGTGTTTCCATGGAAAGGTTGTTCTAGAGCTTTGTCAAATTTGATGTTAATCAGTTACTTCCAATTTTCTCTTGTTCTATCAAGTCTTCTGGCTCACAGGAAAAACAGGGAGGTGGTGGTAGTGAGACTAATTGCCATATTAGAAATAAGTGAACTGAATGATATTAGCCCAGAGGTGTGAACAGTAAAAAAGTAGCATTTGGTAGTGATCAGGCTTCTGGTGTGTTGCCTGCTCAGATGACCATGTTTGCCTTGTATTGTGCTCATTGTTTTCCCAGGTTTGTATGTATCAATGTATTTTTTTCTTTGTGTGTGTGTGTGTGTGTGTTTGTTCGTTTTTGTTTTTGTTTTGTTTGTTTGTTTTGTTGGGTTTTGTTCCATGTTTCAATGCAAAATTATCTTGGAGCAGGGCCATCCTTTTGAATTGAGTGTGCACAACATGTAGCACAGTGGGATTTATGATTAAGGCTTCCATAAGAAGCACAATGTGAATAACACTAGAGAATATAAGCTTAACATAAATAGAACACCACAAGCAAGAGAGAAGTTCAAATTAATTTGAAATTAATTTTTTTTTTTTTTTTTTTTTTGGTCAATGGGATTTGCAAATGGATGGGAAACAGTGTTTGAACAATTAACATTTTCGCTTATAAATTTTCTCAACAGGATTTTTAGGAAATAACTGTTGAACTGTGCCCATCCCTTCTACTCCATAACAAGCTTCAAAACAATGATGTTAAGCAGTAAGGATGTGGTCGTTTTGAATTGTCTTGCTGGAATTTTGCCTGGGGCAGAACGGAAGGCTTAGGGATCTGGTGCCTTGTGTGGTACACAACACATTTCATTACATTTAAGCAATCAGCAAAATGTTTCTTTTTAACAGTCCTGTTGGTGTTGGAGAGGGAGAAGAGATACTGTGATTCAAAAACCCCTTAAATAGGATTTGAAGTGACAAATAGCTATGGTTATTGGAAGTGAGAATTTATGGTGCCATTAGCTATTGCTGCCAATCCTAATGATTAGTGTTCCACCAGGTAGGATTATTTGCAAGGTGATAGAAATTTCTCTTTTGACCATGAAGCTGGATGCCCTGTCACATACTGCATGAATGCAGACCCAAGAGATTATCTTTTGAGAGGTAAGTAGGATCATGGGTTCACAAATAGACTTTGATCCAAGTTCAAACCGTGCAGAAACGGGGAAAGAGCTTAGTTACAGAAGTGTGTCATGCCATTCTTTTTCTGGCCTTTCTGTTTATTTTAGTCATAGAATCACAGACTGGTTTGGGTTGGAAGGGACCTTAAAGCTCATCTTGTTCCTTCTGCCATGGGCAGGGACACCTTCTACTAGCCCAGGTTGTCCAACCCCTGTCCAACCTCGCCTTGGACACTTCCAGGGATGGGGCACGCACAAATTCTCTGGGCAACCTGTGCCAGAGCCCACCACCCTCACAGGGAAGAAGTTTTTCCTGATCTCTAATCTAAATATCTCCTCTTTGAGTCTGGAACCATTCTCCCTTGCCATAGAATCACATGGTGGTTTGGGTTGGAAGGGATTTTAAAAATCATCTTGTTCCACCCCCCTGCCCCACCACTAGACCAGGTTACTCAGAACCCCATCCAGCCTGGCCTTGAACACTTCCAGGGAATGTCTGCAAACTCTCTGTCCTGTCCCTCCATGCCTTGTCCCCAGTCCCTCTCCAGCTCTCTTGGAGCCCCTTTAGGCACTGCAAGGGGCTCTCAGGTGTCCCTGGATCCTTCCCTTCTCCAGGTGAACCCCCCCAGCTCTCCAGCCAGAGCAGAGGGGCTCCAGCCCTTGGGGCATCTCCATGGCCTTCTCTGGATTCCTTCCAACATTTCCACACCTTTCCTGCATTGATGGCCCCAGAGCTGGATGTGGTGCTGCAGGAGGGATCTCCCCAGGGCAGAGCAGAGCAGAGCAGAGCAGAGGGGCAGGATCCCCACCCTTGACCTGCTGCCCAGGATTTGTGTTCCTGGGCTGTGAGCACACATCGCTGGATGTGACACGGTCACAGCTTTGCTGCCCAAGCCCAAAGCCCTCCAGAAACACCCTGTGCATAACAGGAACTCCTGTAAGATACCTCCACTTGGAAAGGTCAATTACTTTGGAAAATCTAAACCCCATCCCCAGGCCAGCTGAAGCCCTTGTTTATTTAGGTATTTCCCTAGATTTATGAAGGAACAGAGAGCACCTCTCTCCTATCCCCCCTCTCTCTGCAAGGCTTTCTGTGTACTCTGCCCTTTAGAAGTTATTGTGCACCACATAATTCAGTTTAATATGCTGGCTTGTAACATTATGTTTCCTTTGATATTACTCTCCTGAAGGCAATGCGACCTTGAAGGTGATATTTTAAACTAATAAATGAGGAGAGGCACTGAAAATCAAACTGAATGCTGTAAGCCAGAAGGATGGGTTTTCATCTCAAGCCTTTATTTCCCTATGTGAAAAATACAGAAGTCTAACATTTATGTAATTACATTTTTTTCCTGATTTGCCAGGGGAGCAAATTTCATGCAAATTCTTGTCTGTTCACTTTTGTCTCTGTATGAATCCATAAATCCCTTTGTCCCTTGTCCTGCCATTGCTTTTTTTCATTCCCTTGTTTGTGAAAATGTTGTGCTGAGTATAAAGGAGATGTCAAAACAATAGTTTTGGAGTCAGGCAGGAGTTGCCCACTCTCTTTGGAGGAGGGAATGAGTGAGCAGTGAGTTGGTTCACATGGTCTTGCCATCCAAAAAACACATCTCTGCTTCTGCACCTTCTCCTGCCAAAAACCTGCCAGAGATGAGAGGAAGCATTTTACACTAGGGCAGGATAAGGACATGGGAGGATGTTGTGGAGACTGTAAAGAGGATTTAAATACAGAGTGTAACTGAGGGTATTGTGGTAGAGCACCCAAAGAAAACAGGACACAAATCTATTAAAAAAAAAAAGAAAAAAGAAAAAAGAAGAGTTTGTACATGGTCCTGGTGACACAGTGACTCTCTTGGGGCAAGATAAGAGGCTCTATCCTCAGTTATTTAAAATTAGGTCCATTCCTTGAACTCTGTGAGCTTCAACCATGGGGCTGCCTAAAATCTGGTGTTATATGTACCCACTATCAAACTGTGACTCTTAGGACAGCCCTAGACAGAGGAGAAAAGGCAGATGAGGGACCATAAGCAGCTTCAGCAGAGCAGTTTATCACTGCTCTCGTGCCAGCATAGCTTGCTTTGGGGTTTTTATATTTTTATCTTTTTTTTTTCTCTTGGTGCTTGTCCAGAAATGTCATGCAAGAAGGAGCCTTTGAGCTGCCAGGAGGAGCAGGTTAGAGAGAGTTTGTTTTCCTCCAAGAGGCTTAATTTGAAATGAAAGGTGGGAAGAAGGCTTGTGTGGAGCTCCGTGGAGGCAGGGAGACAAGAATGCTGTCAGTGCTAGCTATGCTTTTGAAAATGCATCAGAAGATTCTGCAATGATAAATAATCAGTTTCCTGCTTGTTATGAAATGTGGCCTTTTTTTTTTCTTTTCTTTTTTGAAAGAGCTGTTCTTTTTCAGTGACTGCCAAGTCAGATCTGTGCTTTGGTGTGCGAGGCACCTCCTCAGCTTCAACAGTGTTGAATTTAAACTTGAGTGTCTTGGGCTTCACATGAAATCCATATAAAATCCACGTTGTGCTTCAGCTGAAAGCAGAAGCTGCTGTTTGAAGTAAAAGGAAAGTGCAGAGTGGATCCAGGCACAGGGAGCTCACAGTCCAAACACGAATTTTATCTCACTTTTACAAGAAGAAGCTTGAGACAGATGCAGGGACTGATCATGTGGCTTTTCCTAAGCAGCCTGTGGCTTGAATTGCTCAGGAGCTGCAAAGCTGTGCTGGCACCAGTCACAGCCAGCAGTGCCATGTCCCAGCCTCAGCTGGATTGCTTCTCTCAGGATTAGAAAGTGGCCATTCCTCTGCCCAGAGGGAAGAGTTGGTCCACATCGACTCCAAAAGACCAGCTAGACCCTGCAAGGAATATGGTTTGACCATCTAAAAGGCAGCTGTCTAAGCTAAGCTCATTCTCATCCTGCTCCTCCTGAGTGAAGTCAGTGGAGAGATGCAGGTCCACTTTACAGGGGGATTCCCCACCACTGTCACCTTAAAATGGGCTTATCCCTGTCTAGAAAGTCTCTCTCCATGGACTGCAGAGGAAACTTTGCTTGGCTCAGTAAGCTCAGCCAGCTGAAGTTAAAGCAATGTGGACTAATCCTGTAGTTGAAGGATCATTTTCCTCAAAAAGTCAGGAAGAAGGAATAGGGGCTCCCAAAGGATCATCCTTCCATTCAAGAGGAGGATGCTGAAGCATTTTTTCTGCCCATGCCATGAAGAGGACATAAGTACTCACCCAAGAGCAGACACCAAGCTTTCCCAAAGTGGAATTTCAGCCTGCGGGTTGCAGTGCAGGCATGGGAAGGGAAGGTTTGGGAAGGGAAGGTTTGGGAAGGTTTGGGAAGGTTTGGGAAGGTTTGGGAAGGTTTGGGAAG